>OY992892.1:51854284-52164284 GCA_963921405.1 Cepaea hortensis | reverse complement strand
CCCCTCCCCCCCACACACACACAATCCCCCACATGCATTTCCCATACACATCCCCGCCCACACATCTCTCACCCACACACACACATCTCCCCACCCACCCACACACCCCCCACCTACAAACATCCTCACCACCCACACATACATCCTCCACCCACTCACATTCACCCCATCCACACTTACACACTCCCAATCACACAGACATATCCAATTCACAGATCCCCCCCCCCCCCCACATACTCATCCCCCATACCCATTACACACCCATCCCCCAACCCACACAATCTCCTACACACTCATTCACCCACCCAAATACACATTCCCTACCCGCCCCCCCCAACCCTACAACACCCAGATACTTCCAACCATCCTCCCAAATATCCCCCCCCCCCCATACACACATCCCTCACACCCACATACATCACCCACCGACTACACATCCCTTCACCCATCCACACATCACCCATCACCCACACACCACCAGACAGGCAGGCAGGCAGGCAGCCAGGCAGACAGAGAGTGCCCGAATAATGAATCTCCGAGAGAGTCTATGAGTGACTCGGTGAATAACAACTTCCAAGCCTGAATCTAATTCAAGGAATAATCTCTCTCTCTCTCTCTCTCTCTCTCTCTCTCTCTCTCTCTCTCTCTCTCTCTCTCTCTCTCTCTCTCTCTCTCTCTCTCTCTCTTTCTCTCCAGGGCAGTCTCCGAGAGTCTCAAATCTCCTCTTCTATCTCTCTCTAGCCGTCTCCGATGCCGTCTCCTTCCTCTCTCTCTATTTCTCCCTAGCCGTCTCTTTAATTATTCAATATGCTAGTTGTACATGCCCTTTCATCTATGAGTAGTTTCAACATGTTTTCTCCGTTCTTCACGACAGTTCACTATTATACGCCTTAAACCACAGGTACTAGGCACAACATAGACAACCTACAAGTCACAACTCGAAGCAGTCAAGCGTTCACCCCCAACTTCGTGCAATCCAAAAGCACAGATGTGTCTATTTTTCTCTCCTAGTTGTACTACACCGGTCTCCATGGCTAAGGTGTTAATGACTTTCTCTGTAATCCCGTATACCCACGTAGGGGAACACAGCTGAGCGAGATTCGGTAGCGGATCGCGTCCCGATGATTACTTTTGGGGATATGTAAGCCGGTCGCTTAGAAGGCAATGGCAAACTACTGAGCGTAATCTTGCCAAGACATCAACAAGAGCGGTAAAATGCTGGTGTTGACAGCGATGTCCTGTAAATAGGACATACGAAGGAAAAAAGTTGTACTACAGCCAGTCTCCATGGCGAAGGAGTTAAGGACGCTGTTCGTAATCCCTTATACCCAAGTACGAAACACAGCTGCGCGAGATTCAGCAGCGGATCGCGTCGTGCTGGTTTCTTACGGAAAGGTATGTGAGCAGGTCGTTCAGAAATCAATGCCAAACTACTGAACGTAAAACTTGCCAAGACATCAACAGCAGCTGAAAAATGCTTGTGTTGACTGCAATGTCCTGTAAATAGGATATGCAAAAAAAAGTTGTCCTACAAGCTCACCGACCATCTCGCACTAAACAACATTAAACGTACATCTACTTAACCTTGTCCTTTCTTTCACCTAACTTTCTGGGTTGGGGTACGCTGACCTGAGTACGTCACCCCACCGTACCCAGCCTAATATGTTCAAGGGTGCATTACCCACACAACCCTAACAAGTATATTGTAGTATGTGTAAGTCCTGAGATACATACATATTGATCGTCGCCATTGTTACAGATTCCGAGCACTGTGCTGAGACTCCCTTTGTGTGATATAAGGGAAGCGATTAGGGCACTTATAAAGGTAACCTTTTGCAATGATAGTTATGCTAAAACAACACCGACAAACCAAAATTATAAAAGGATACATCGGAACATACGCACACTTAAATGCACACTTAAAGAAACCGGATGTATTTCATTAACAATGTCTGCTTTAGTTATGAAATGGACCTGTCTGTATTAATTCCGAACTCGTGAACGCGCATTGCCTAGTTGTACCTTGATGTTAGTGGACACAGCTGTTGGCCAGCCAGCCATCAATAATCTAGACGTTTGAAAATGTTGCTGTTACTCTTGTGGTAAGTTGCCGGGTGTTTACCTGATTCAGTGCCGAAGGATAATATATCGCAAAATGTAACTTTCCATTTTGACAGAAGGGCAATATATCGCCATACTAGTGCTATCGTGTTATTTGTTTTGTTTCCCTGTAGCTTCCGCAATTTTAATACCCAGGGAACACAAATGTACATGATAATACTTGTTTATTTGATTGTGCATCGTTTGGTCCAAACATACGCATTTGTTTAGCACTAAATCAGTTTAATACCTTTATATAAAGATCATTATTTAATTATCTGGAAGTTTATAACTTTGGCAGGGCTAATTAAAACAATGGACCCTTTGATATGCTTTAAAAGTGCACTGGTAATGTGGTGCTAGGAATATACTTTTTTTAATCGGGACTCCAGGTGTGGTGTAGTCAATAGAACGCTGGCCGCTTTCATGTCCCAAACCATTTTCGAGTAATTATTTGAGACTGGGTTAACCTGAAAGTCCAGATTAATTTCTTTTTAAATTCCTCTCGAATTAGGATTCAAACACATGATCATTGTGCCGAAAAGCAAGCCTGCTGGCTGAAGCGGTACCGAGATTTCCGTACTCTACGTGGGCCATCTTATATGGTGGCTAGTTTTTTTTGGCCTCACCAATTTCAGTGATTCTGGCAAACAACAAGCTGAGCTTAGCAGTACATTGAAAAGGTCATGCTGAAGTCAAAAGGTCTTACCGTTGTCACAAAGTAACAGATCGTGGCAGAAGTGAAACATCAGAATGGCCGAGGTTATATCCTACACCCTACAGCATAAGAAATTGTCTTACCAAAAACGCATAAAATGCATAATTTTCAACATCATATTCATCAGTCTATAAACACTAAACTCTTGTGTGAAAACATGAGGGACTATGACCGCGCAGCAGAAAGTAGAAATTACAAATAAGAAATTGCAACGCAATTTACGAGATGTGGAAAGTATATACCTAAAGAATATTTTTGTTCAGACAGATGCAAATTCTATAAACTTCGGCCACCTAAACTGCATCATAGACTGCGGAAAACCGGACTAGAGATAACTGAGAAAATCAAATGCCAATCGGAAGACACCAGTGATTTAAAGGATACGATTCCATCTTGGCATTTGGTTTTGGTATGTTGACAATGGCATACCTAAAGCCCGTGGAGAAACCATCACCAGCCTGGGACTAATCCCAGATACACCGTGTGTGTGTTCTTTGAATCATGATCGGGGGAATCGTTATATACCGTCCCACGGATGTGAAGTTCCAGCACCGATCTTGCACACCCCGCTGATTTAAGTGACTTACAGTGAAAGAAGAGATCCGCAACACAGTCCCCCTGTATATGGTACAGTTGTACAGGTTTGAGGTAAGTCCGTAAACCAGCCTCTCTCCTGTAGATGCTCTCCACGCTCTTGTCAGAGATCAAATAGCCTGCACCTCGATAAATTAGGCGTAGGAGTTAAACTTTAATTGCAAAGAGTCACCAGTATTCATGAAATCAGCCAAGCAAAGAGGTAGATAACAAACTCTTTAAGGAGGATCTAGACAGCAGCAACATTGTGAGAGACAGAAGCTCCACTACAGTCATCAACTGGTATGAATTCGACATGCAATTTCCTCATTCTTCTTCTACACTTTATTGTGTGCCTCTCTAAGGCAGTGGTAAGTGTGTCCAACATCGACATGCATTGTGTACAGTTTACTTCCTCTAGAATAAGTATGTATATTCGATACACCCATGGGTGGGTTCTATTTCCTAACATTCTTACCAGGACATCGGCCTTGTGACCTTTTTCCTCCTTCTTCGGTCTCTCATCTCGCAATTCTTACTTACCTCTTACGGCATGCATGGCAGATTAATATTGTTTCATTCCTTTACGATCCGCGGTAACCCACAAACGAACTTTCAGGCCTGCTCTATAAATTGTTTAATGTTTACACGAAATGTATTGTTCTCGCACTTATCTTTGGTTGTTTTAAAGACTTAAATGTTTCCTCAAGGTATTTGTGGAAAGGGAGTGTTAACTAAGTTAGAACATGTGTTCAAAAAGAGTTGACTGTGTCAAGGAGTGTGTGGAAAAAGAGAGTTGACTGGGTTGACAGGGTCAGGGAGTGTGTGGGAAAAGGGAGATGACGGGTCAGAGGGTGAGTGGAAAGAGGAAGCTGACTTGGTCAGGAAGTTGATGGGAAAAAGGTGTTAACTGTGTCAGGGAATGTATCTTTGCCACCCCATCTCCACCATTCAGCCACGGTGACCTCTTCGCTAGTATTATTGCAACCCCATCTCCACCATTCAGCCACTGTGACCTCCTTGCTAGTATATTTACTACCCCGTCTCCACCATTCAGCCACGGTGACCTCTTCGCTAGTATATTTGCAACCAAATCTCCACCATTCAGCAATGGTGACCTCTTCGCTAGTATCTTTACAACCCCGTCTTCACCATTCAGCCACGATGTCATATTCGTTAGTATCTTTGACACGTCAGCTCCACCGTTCAGCCACGGTGACCTCTTCGCTAAAATCTTTACCACCCCTTCTCCACCATTCAGCCAGGGTGACCTCTTCTCTAGTATCGTTGCCACCCTATCCACACCATTCAGCCACGGTGACCTCCTCGCTAGTATCTTTATCACCCAATCTCCACCATTCAGTAACGGTGCCCTCTTTGCTAGTATCTTTGCTACTCCAGCTCCACCAGTCCGCACGGTGACCTCTTCGCTAGTATCTTTACCACCCCGTCTCCACCATTCAGCCACGGTGACCTCTTCGCTATTATCTTTGCTACCCAATGTCCACCATTCAGCCACCATAACCTCCTGGCTAGTATCATTACCACCCCGTCTTCGGCCACGTCGACCCTCTACACATCACTAATAACCGCTATCTTTTATTTTTCAATTGAAACATCAACAATATCCCGTTAGGCCAAATGAAGACACAGCAATAATCCAGTCGATTTTTTATTCATGAGTTACATCCCTTGATGTACTTTTTAAAAACAAGGTTGGGCCCGGGAATAACTCGCCTTACTATCATCATCATCATCATCATCATCATCATCATCATCATCATCATCATCATCATCATCATCATCATCATCATCATCATCATCATCATCATCATCATCATCATCATCATCATCATCATCATCATCATCATCATCATCATCATCATCATCATCATCATCAAGTGATATGCCGACTTGCTAGGCGTTCATGACTCTCCACAGATCTCGCTCTTCCGTGTTCTGGATCAACTATGCCGTTGATATTCCTCCATGCCACCCTCGCAATCCATCCAACATCATTTCTCGTGGTCTGCCTCTGACTCTCTTCCCTTCGATCTTTCTAGTTGTCACGGTGTTCTCAAGCGCCTCTCTTCTCATCACATGATCAAAAAAATATGTTTGTCTCTTTCGTATTGTTGTAAATAATGTTCTAGTTTCATCAGCCTCTTGCAGGCATTCGCTGTTAGTTACTTTGGCAGTCCAAGGAATTCGCAACATTCGTCCAAGGAACCACATCTCTGTTGCTTCTGATCTCTTCCTGGTTTGTTCATTTACATTACAAGATTCATAGCCATACAGCAAAACAGGTTCTATAGAGCTCTTCAGCACGCTCTTTCTTGCATTCAATGATAGTGACATATTGCATAAGATATTCTTAATTTTCCGAAATGCAGCCTTTGCTTGCCCTATTCTTCTCTTAATCTCTGTTAATCCTTACTATTATGCTTTTATAATTTACGCATTATTTTACAAAAGTCAATAGATTTGTTATTTCAATTGACTACTTAATTATTAGACTATTTTTTATGCTAAACCTACTAGGAATAACACAACTGTATATGTTAATTAGCTTATTGTGTGTGGTATTCTATTCCTTCTATAGTATTTTAACCCATTATGTGTTCTCATTTTATTTCATGAGTCTGTATCAAGAATTATGTCTTATTTCCTCAAATCGTTTCTATCTTTGGCTATAATCAACGTGTTGTATTGCCTCTCAGTACTACACTTGGTCTGTTCAGAGGCCGAAATGATCATCAAACATCACACCTCCTTATAATCGCTGTTGGTCTGATGCCCACTATGGGCAAGGCTAAAAGTCGCAATAAGGACCCATTCCCCTATGCCCCAACCCCGACGTCGACCTACACACACACACACACACACACTTACACACACACACACACACACACACACACACACACACACACATACACGTGGATATTAAAAAATACTGTGTATATACTTTACTTTTTAATCATTAAACTTTGACATTTTTAAACTCCCAAAACCATAAGCGTGCCCGGTTTGCGCCACTCGCCTCAGCCGGAGACACCGGAAGTACCAAACACCGCGCAAGATTCAAATAACTAGGTCAAATCCGGTGTCGTTTTTTGATGTCACGGATCTGGTGCTACACTTTTAATATAGTAAAATATGACGTCACCTAGCTGGTGCTGCACCAGATTTACGGTTTAGTTATCCCCTGACTTAATACTACTGTGGACCGACATAATTACCTGCACTACACGACATGGATTATAAGAAGAACATGCGTTAAAGTACATTGCATCGTGCATTGTACCTATGTTTATTAGGCGTTCTGTGTGTTCAGTATGTGTGTGTGTGTGTGTGAGTACAGAGCGTTACCGTGTACGTGTGAGTGACACGTGCCTATATATGAGAAAACCAAATAAAAATTTCAGCTACACATAAATGCAGTAGTACCTCTCAACAAACATGGATAAATAAACATTGTAACAAGTATTGCATTATGACAAGACATTGCCAAAGTAGCCGCATTCGCAAAACATTTCCTATATTTGCTCGAGTTCAATAGTTAGAGACTGGAATGTTAGCCTAATGGTCTGAATAGACTTGCAAATTTGTAAAGATAGATGTAAAAGAGAACTCTGGGCATGGAGAATTAATTTCCAAAGTGGGATAATTGTTATATTTGTCAAAGTAGTCCAGTGAATGTGTTCGATTAGTTTAAGAGAGGAGGATGCAAACCCTTGCAAAGGGTTCCCCAATTGATATTTATGTTTAATACTGATGGAATTTTTTACTTGCTCAAATGGCTCATTGAGATTCATGAAGAACATATTTAACGTCTTCCAAAAAACAAAAGTTATGTGCTGCTCTGCTTAAGTGCAGCAATACCATTCAATGAATCACGGATAAAACATTGAACAAATGCAACAGTACTAATTAATTACTGCGCCTTTATCAACAGTTTCCGTAATTGGCAAAACGTTATTTCCTTTTCCACTTTATATGACAATAAGTTGTGCTTCCTGAATTAGGTCATCCTGTTTTTATTCATCGAGACGAAAAATGTGTTAACGTCTCCTGGGAATTAGAATTGAGTGGTTCTTGTTATTCAGTATGTAGTGTGATGTACGTCTGACGTGATGCCAGTTATGAGTGGCGATAGGAAGGGGTGGGTCAAGGAGTAGTACACGGAATATGTAAACAATTAAACGTATGGTTATTGTATCGGAGTATACTGTGAAAAGTACACATTGAGGCAACAACACTTTCGTAACAACAATTGAATAATACTAATACTAATAATATTTGTTAGTAGTAGATGTATTTCGCCGGCTCCTTGGCGAAGTGATTACGGGTGCAGTTCGTAATCCCGCATACCCGCGTCGAAACACAGCTGCGGGCGCTTTGTCTGCAGACCGCCTTGCTTTGATTTTTTACGAAATGGTATGGGTGCTGGCCGTTCAGAAAGCGATGGAAAATTACTGATCGTAAATTTGCCAAGAAATCACACCACTCAAAAATGCTGGTTTTGAATGCGACGTCCTGTAAAGGATATTCAACTAACTAAAATGTATTTCATAATGTTCGTAGTAGTGGTTGTTGTAATAGCATTAGTAGTAACGCTGGTAGTAGCGGTAGTAGTAATAGTGGTAGCAGTAGTAGTGTTAGTAGTAGTAGCAGCAGCAGTAGTAAAGTAGTAGTAGTAGCAGTAGTAATAGTAGTAGTAGTGATAGTAGCAGTAGTGGTGGTAGTAGTGGTGGTAGCACTAATAAAAAGAATAATAGAAACCTCAAGCTACGGCTTGCAACCTGGAACGTAAGAACCATGTGTCCAGGATTTTCCACTGACTTGACAAATATTGACGATGTGAGAAAAACGGCTGTGATTGATGCTGAACTCAATCGTCTTATCATTGATATTGCTGGCCTGCAGGAGACTCGCCTCGCTGAGGAAGGGTCACTCAGGGAAAACAATTACACCTTTTTTTTGGAAGGGTAGAGGGCAGGCAGAAAAAAGACAACATGGTTTGGGCTTTGCAGTGAAGAATTCGTTACTGGGAATGATTGATATCCCAGCTGGAGGTAATGAAAGATTATTATCCCTGCGCATGGCAACCTATTGTGGATTTGCCACCATTCTCACTGCATATGCACCGACACTCGCTTCCTCTGATGATGTGAAGGGTATGTTCTATGAGCAGCTAGACTCTGTGATCAAGGCAGTTCCAAAATCCGACTACATTTATATGCTCGGTGACTTCAACGCTCGTGTGGGCAAGGACTCGAGTTCATGGCCAGTGTGCCTTGGAAAATACAACATCGGTCGCATGAATGATAATGGGCAAAGGCTGCTGGAGCATTGCACTAGAAATGACCTATGTATTACAAACTCCTTTTTTAAAACAAAAGAGCTGCATAAGGTCACATGGAAACATCCTAGATCCGGCCATTGGCATCAGCTGGACTTCATTATCACACGGAGACATCATCTGAACCATACATCATTAACTCGAAGTTACCACAGTGCTGACTGTGATACAGATCATTCTTTGGTTGTTACAAGGGTTAGACTGAGACCAAAGAGAATCTACACAGCTAAACACAAATCTAGACCCAGGATTAATATTATTAACACTCATGATCCTGGAAAGTGCTTTGAATTTCAACAGCAACTTGAAGACGCTTTCACTGATACATCAGAAAATTTTATAGTAAATGATAAATGGAGTAAACTTAAGGAAACTATTTATAAAACAGCGGTAGGGGTTTACGGCACTGTGGATCATAAGAGGCAGGACTGGTTTGCGGCAAACAGCCAGATACTGCAGCCCTTGATTGATAAAAAGAAGATAGCTCTCTTAAGAAACAAGGAAAGACCAACGCGTAACACTCTGAGTTAGCTAAGGCAAGCTAACTAGGATGTGCAAAAGGCTGCCAGGCAGTGTGCGAATGACTATTGGATCAAGTTATGTGAGTCCATTCAAATCGCAAGTGATAAGGGAAACATCAGAAGCATGTATGAAGGGATAAAGAAAGCCTGTGGTCCAACGATCAAAAGAAGTGCACCGCTGAAAACCTTGACTGGAGAAATCATCACTGATAAGAAACAGCAGATGGATAGATGGGTCGAGCACTATTTAGAGCTTTACTCAAGTGAGACCAAGCTAGCGGATGATGCCCTCAACGCCATAGAGGCCCTGCCAACTCTTGACCACATGGACACTCTTCCCACCATAACAGAAGTTAAGTGTGCTATAAATGAACTTGCGTCTGGCAAGGCCCCAGGTAAGGATGGGATTCCAATAGAGGTAATCAGGAGTGGGCAAGACACACTCACTCTACAGATCCACCAGCTAATAGAGCTATGCTGGCGAAAAGGACAAGTCCCGCAGGATTTCAAAGATTCAAACATCATAACGCTGTACAAGAACAAGGGCGATCGGAGCGACTGTAACAACTATAGGGGTATCTCACTTCTGTGTATTATTGGGAAAGTATTTGCCAGAGTTGTTCTGCGCAGACTTCAAGTCCTGGGAGATCAAGTCTACCCCGAATCACAGTACGGCTTCCGTCAGAACCGGTCTACCATTGATATGATATTCTCATTGCGACAGATGCAAGAAAAATGCCGGGAACAAAATCAGCCACTGTTTATTGCCTTCATCGACCTCACAAAGGCATTCGATTTGGTCAGTCGTGAGGGTCTGTTCAAAGCACTAAAGAAGATTGGCTGCCCACCAACTCTTCTGTCCATTGTGGAATCGTTCCACACAGGCATGAAGGGTATAATCAAGTTTGATGGCTCAACTTCAGAAGAGTTTGAAATCAAGAGTGGAGTTAAGCAAGGTTGTGTACTAGCTCTCACCCTCTTTGGGATATACTTTTCACTTCTACTGAAATATGCCTTTCGTGATCAGGATGACGGTATATACATTCACTCACGCACAGATGGTGGCCTCTATAATGCTCAGAGATTGAAGGCCAAGACTAAAATTAGGAGGGTACTAATCAGAGAGTTGCTTTTTGCGGATGATGCTTCGATTACGACCCACTCTGAGGAAGAAATACAACATCTACTAACTGCATTCTCCAATGCTTGTTCTGAATTTGGTTTAACAATTAACAAAAAGAAGACACAGATTATGTCACAAGATGCACATGGTGTACCATCAATCTTTATTGACGACGCCGAACTGGAGATAGTAGACCATTTTACATATCTAGGATCAGAGGTAAATAGCAAATTATCCCTCGATCAGGAAATCAACATCAGGATTGGCAAGGCAGCAACAACAATGAACATGTTAGCAAAAAGAGTCTCTGAGAACAGGAAGCTTACTGCCAAAACAAAAGTCCTCGTCTACCAAGCCTGTGCCCTTAGTACTCTTCTTTATGGCAGTGAAACCTGGACAACTTACTCATGCCAAGAGAAACGTTTAAACAGCTTTCATATGCGGTGTCTGCGAAGAATACTTGGCATTAAGTGGCAAGACAAAATCACAAATACTGAAGTATTGGAAAGATCAGGTTGTGTGACGGTGTATTCCATGCTCAGTCTTCGTAGACTTAGATGGATAGGACACGTTAGGAGGATGGAGGATGGTAGAATACCAAAGGACATCTTTTTTGGTGAATTACAGACGGGTGGGAGATCCCAGGGTCGGCCTCTACTACGATACAAAGATGTGTGTAAGCGGGACATGATTGATACAGGCATTGATAATGCACATTGGGAGCACGTCGCCACTGAACGTGTTGCATGGAGGGCAACTATCAGAAATGGAATAAACACAAAGGAGAAAATGATTGCAGATAAAGCACACACAGGGCGTGAAAGACGTAAGATGGTGCACAATGGTGGAAATGACCATGTTTTCACATGCATCTACTGTGGGCAAACATTTACAGCAAGAATTGGCCTTACCAGCCACACTCGCCACCGCCATGGATCGTAGTTATTAAGCCTTTTTGAAGCACAATGTACCAAACTATCGTCTGTCAAGACGGAAAGGTGCCAATATATATATATATTAATATGGTGGTAGTAGTAGTAAAGTAGTAGTAGTAGTAGTAGTAGTAGTAGTAGTAGTAGTAGTAGTAGTAGTAGTAGTAGTAGTAGTAGTAGTAGTAGTAGTAGTAGTAGTAGTAGTAGTAGTAGTAGTGGTACTAGTGGTAGTGGTAGTAGCAGTTGTGGTAGTAATAGTGGTAGTAGTAATTGTAGTAGTAGTACTTTTACATTTACATTCATCATTTTTTACATAATCATTTACATTGAACCATATGGAAATAATTGCATCGGTTTTCGTCGGTTTCTGATTTCGCAGATTGTTTTCAGACGGATTATCGACGAAAACCGATATTTTACTGGAATATGAATGCAGATTACTGTCCAAATGCCACTGATGGCACATAACTCTAGGCTTGTACATAACAAGTTCCCTACTAAGAAGATTCTTAGTTATTTCAAAAAATAGAGATGATTGAAAAAAAATATCTGATTACAATTTAGGCACCAAAATTTGTGTAGACCTGTGTTATCAGCGAATTCATGTAACCATTTCTTTCGAAACATTTTCAGGTTTGGATTGTTAGCTTTCATAAACACATCGCAGGGATATCATGACTACCAAGAACGGATTCCCAACGGCAACAACGTTCCCCATCCTTGCAAGGCCAACTATCGCTGGCCTGGTGTTGGCCATGAGAACCCGTTAGGTGCAGGCGCTAGAAATGTGTTTGGAATAGATTTTCAGAAAGAAGGACACAAGGTTTGTTGTTATTGTTGTTGTTATGATTTAATGGTGATTAGTATAAGTCATGACGGTTTCCCTTGCTAAGGGGTTAACGTCTTTCTCCGTAATCCCGTATATCCACGTAGGGTAACGCAGCTGTGCGAGATTCGTTACTTACGGGGTACGCGCTCGTTACTTACGGGGTACAACTTTGGCAAACTACTGAGCGTAATCTTGCCAAGAAATCAACAACAGCGGTAAAATGCTGGTATTGATAGCGATGTAATGTAAAAAGGATGTGCGAAAAAAAAGAGAAAAAAAAAGTATTAGTCATGCAGATAGGAGGGACATTCGAGAGTAGGGGGAGCAACAGATGTCAGAGAGCTCATTGCGAGAGGGCAGAAACATTTACCAGAGATAGCAAACAGAGCAGACAGAGGAGAGATCAGGGAAATGAGATATATACCAGAAAGCGCAGCAAAATAGTATAGTGAGAGAGAGAGAGAGAGAGAGAGAGAGAGAGAGAGAGAGAGAGAGAGAGAGAGAGAGAACAGGGAGAAAGAAGAGAGAGAGAGACCGAGCGAGAAAAAACAGATAGCAGACCAGATAGCAGAAAGAGTGGGAACAGAACAAAGAGATGACAAAAAGAGAAATACAGAACAGACAGATAGCAGAGCGATAGCAGAGACAGCACAGCGAGCGCAGAGACAGCACAGCGAGCGCAGGGACAGAATATGGAGAGATCAGAGAGATCGAGAAAGAGTGTAGAGAACGAGAGAGAGAGAGAGAGAGAGAGAGAGAGAGAGAGAGAGAGACAGACAGACAGACAGACAGACAGACAGACAGAGACAGAGACAGAGAAAGAGAGAGATAGAGAGAGATAGAGAAAGAGGGAGAAAGAGAGAGAGGGGGGAGAGGATCGTTCACACAGAAAATTAGAACAAACTTGCCTCCATCGTGAATTAATCAAACATCACGTCCATAAAACCCGACTCACTTCTGTCTGTTTTTTTTTTTTTTTACAGTGGACACCATTATTGTGCAATGGAGATTCCGACGGTGATGGAAAAACCAACGGTTATGAACTAGGTGACCCTAGCTGTACATGGACAGTTGGCTCACTCCCTTCTAGAACTGCTAATATTTCCCATCCAGGTTTGTTTGTATGGTGTAATGTAATGTTAGTTATCTCATTAATTCCCGATGGACAGAGAGAATAAATAACAGTCCACGGGAATCTCGATACATACATTTTATGAAAGGCCACTCTCACCTTGTTTATACTCCACCTCAAGACCGCAGGGTACAATAGGAAAGAGATAAGATAAAGAGGATTAGACCTGATTAATGTCTACTTGTTTTGTTTTGTTTTGTGGTTTTCTTTGTCTATGTTATCGATTTGTGTGTGATTCCTCTGTTATATACGCTGTCTGTGTTATGTCACAGTTCATCATTAAGTGCCATGACGATAAGTTTGAGGGAGTAACTACACCGTAAATCTGTGCAGCACCAGCTAGGTTAGGTCATATTTTACTATATGAAAAGTGTAGAACCAGATCCGTGACGTCTAAAGACGACACCAGATTTGACCTAGTTATTTGAATCTTGCGCGGTTTTTGGTACTTCCGGTATCTCCGGACGAGGCGAGTGGCGCAAATCGGGCACGCTTACGGTTTCGGAAGCTTAAAATAGTCAAACTTCAATTATTAAAAAGTAAACTATATGCAAAGTATATTTTAATAACCGTGTGTGTGTGTGTGTGTGTGTGTGTGTGTGTGTGTGTGTGTGTGTGTGAGTGTGTGTGTGTGTTTGTGTGTGTGTGTGTGTGTTTGTGTGTGTGTAGATCGACGTCGGGATGGGGGAGTAAGGGAATGGGTCCTTATTGTGACTATAAGAATTACTAACAGTGGGCCACCAGACCCACCGCGACTGTGAGGAGGTGTGATGTTTGATGATCATTTTGGCTCCTGAACAGACCAAGTGAAGTACTGAGAGGCAATGCAACACTTTGATTATAGCCAAAGATCGATACGATTTGAGGAAATAAAACATAATTCTTAATACAGACTCATGAAATAAAGTGAGAACACATAATGGTTTAAAATAATATAGAAGGAATAGAATACTACACACTGACAAGCTAATTAACATATGCAATTGTGTTATTCCTAGTAGGTTTAACATGAAATAATAGTATAATAATTAAATAGTCAAATGAATTAAAAAATCTATTGACTTATGTAAAATAATGCGCAAATTATAAAAGCATAATAATAAGCATTAACAGAGATTAAGACAAGAATAGGGCAAGCAAAGGCTGCATTTCAGAAAATTAAGAATATCTTATGTGATCACAAGAGTCGTGAATCAGCTCCGTATTTATGAGTCAACCATGCCACGTAGCCAAACCAACCAGCTATTTACTTATCTGCTGTCCCATTGTTCTTTCCCCCTCAATCTTGCCAGTTGTCACCAAGTTCTCTAATTTATTTCTTCTTGAAACGTGTCTAAACAATGTTGACTGTTAACGTCTAATTTCTCTATTCAGTTTACAGTTGTAATTTAATTATTTCTTGTTGGACTTTGTCAGAGTCTAACAGGGGACAGCGATGCAGGGACATCGTTACGACCGCCAGGCGACTTAGCTCCCAGTAAGGGATGCAACAACTTCGTTGCGCCGCCAGGCGAATAGGAGTTACCGGCCTGCGAGATCGCTGGCTGACCAGCGGTCAGGCCGCCAACGCAAGACGCACGCCTGCCACGTGACGCCACGTCAGGCAGGAGGCAAGTTGCGAACCAGGTCCAGACAGCTCTGGGGACACGGTACAGGACGGACGTGTGATTGAGAGAAAGGCGTTGTATGGTTTCTGTATTGAAAGGCGAGTGTCTGGACATCTTGCGAGTCAGACTTGTGAACTGTATTGTGGATGTAAGTTGTAAAGTATCCATTATATATTGTTGTGGTCATCATTCTGTATTTGATATGTTAATAAATCCATTGAATGGTGTATCGTTGAGTCTTACGTCAAATCACGTTGTATTTGTACTGTCTCACACTTGTTAGGAAAGCGAGCCAAGTTTAAGACTCTGACATGTGTGAACGTGGGGGCTCGTCCTTGTTGAACGTGGGTAGCTCGTCCTTGTTGAACGTAGCTCGTCCTTTTTGAACGTGAAGGTCTCGTCCAGCTTTAATTTAGTTAGATTTAAACCTAAATGTGATCATGGAAGGCTCATTTTGATTGTTACTACATTATTTAAACATGTGTAAGACCATTTGTAAACGTACAATGCATACATTTTGTTTGATCCTGTAAGCGTGTAAAACATTTGTGATTTGTGAAACTTGTCACCGTTTTGACCTTGTCGACATTGTGATCTTGTCGCCATTTTGACCTTGTCGCCATCTTGTAAACTTGATGTCTATGTCCTTACTGAATGTCATCTTGATGTAAGTGATGTGTCATCAATGTTGTAGAGTGTTAAGATACTTGTAGATTGTCTTTGTGCATTGAGTTTGTGGAACGCGAAAAGTGTTTGGAAAGAAAGTAACGTGTATTGAAAAAAAAAAAAAAAAAAACTGTTGACGGACAAACTTACGACATACAATTACACTCAACGCCATACAAACCTAATCAACACTTAGTGACAAGCAGGCACACACCAACAAATAGACGCTAATTTATCTTCTTCCAAAATAAAAGCAGGTTTTTCCGTACCATCCGAAACCTTGCCGTAGAGGTCATTTGTAGTCTGAAGTAGCGACCCTACATTTCCTAGCCGATTTTCCAACCGTTCTTCACCGCATCCAGGGCACTTGAGTATAATTTTGTTCTTTTCGTATACTTTAAAAATGCATTTTTAGGCACATATCGTCCATATAAACAAATTGTAAATTGTTGCTTACTAACCACTTATTACATATTGTGTGTGGCTGGTATTTCATTGACATTTTTCCATCATGTCTTCATTATTTGATTTCATTGATATGGGCATAAAGTTACAGTTACATGGTGATGAACTAACACGTTGGAGTGAGCAGAAGTACGCTGAATACCTATTGGTACAGGAGAAAGCTACCGAACGCGATGACAGGGCAGCAGAACGCGAAGAAAGAGCAGCAGAAAGGGCTGCCAAGCAAGCCGAATTAGAACTGACGGCAAAGACAAAACAAGCCGAATTAGAACTGGCTGCAAAGCAAGCTGAGATGGATAGCGAAATAAAGAAGGCAGAAATAGCAGCTCAGAGTAAGAGAGAAGAACTGGAGTTACAGTCGAAGATAAAACAACTTGACACTGAGACTGCAATTAACAAAGAGGCTAAGAAATCTGAGAGACTGGAGAAAGAAAACCAGTTTAAGAAATATCAAGGTATTGTACGTAATTATACCTCGGGTGACTGCATCGCAGCCTTTACCCAAAATTTTGAAACTTTAATGGAACATTATCAAGTTCCACTGTCTGAATGGAATATTGTGTACATGAGGAGTTTGTCAGGGGAACCTCTTAAAGTTATTGAAACCATCCCCAAAGACCTCAGAAAAGATTACCATTATCTGAAATCCAAGATTATGGCACATTTTATGTTAGATGAGGCAGGTTACAGAGAACAATTCAGTAAATTGAGCCCAAAACCGACTTAAACGTTCTCTGACTACCTCTGCTTAGTCCGAGATATTTTCACCAAATGGACGTCAGCAGCCAAAATTGAAAAAAGTTATCAGAGATTGGAAGATCTAATCATTAGAGACAAAATTGTATCATCTATTCCTTCAGCCTTTGCTAAATTTTTGTTAGAGAATGAATGCTCTAGTGTGGATGAGATTGAAAGACGTGGGTCGGCTTACTACACAGCCAACAAACATTGCTTTGCTACTGAAGATACTAACATTAACTTTGTAGCAGCGGCTAATTATGACAAACAACCCTATAGTAGGCAGAAACCTCATAGGCCTACCTCTGAGAAATTTAATCATTGCATTTATTGTAAATATTCACATGATCAGGGTGAAATGTGCGATCAGAACCCAGGGTACCAGACTTACTTATTAAACATGGTAAACAGACAAGACAAGGAACGTAAATCCTTTAAAAACTCACGAAAATGTTTCCTCTGCAAGGCATGGGGACACCACCGGAAAGATTGTAAGGGCAGGCATATGACCAACAAAGCAAATGCCGCCTTGTTTGATAGTTCGTCTTCTGATGAAGAAGAGCCAGAGAAACATCCTGTGAACTCAGCACAGGCTTTTGACCTATTCAACGCAAACAAATGCTCTGTTTGTAACACCTTCTATGAAGATGGTATTTTAACATGCGGTCATGCCATCCCTATTGCCAATGAAGAAGCTAATTTGGTAGTAGACTCAAAAGGCAGAATAAACCTCCATCACGGATATGTAAATGGCAAATCTGCTACAGTCCTTCGCGACACGGGGAGTTCACTCATTGGCCTGAAGAGAACGTTCATAATGCCTACAGACTATACAGGCAGGCACGTAACATGTAGAACATTCTCAGGCAATATTGAGAAATACCCATTAGCATGGGCATATATTGAAACACCTTTCCTCACTGGGAAAGTAAAGTGCGCTGCACTTACCAGTCCAGTTTGTGATATAATTATTGGTAATTTACCTGAGGTAAATGATAAACCTCATGACATAACATCTGTATGTATTGATGATACCATAACATCACCATCAAATGTCATCATTGAAAATGTCATACCACCCATTGATTGTAAAGTAGCTAATGTAGCACTAAGTTCTCATGACATCATTGAAACTGTTGTTCCATCATCATCTGACATCATTGAGTGTGTGAACGCAGTAACGAGAGCTACTGCTAGAGTGCAAGATGAAATAAATCAAACTGAGGCGATACAATTGCTCAGCCCAGTTTCACTACCTACTAACAACATGAAGGAAGCATTTGTAACAGCCCAAAAAGCTGATCCTTCATTGTCAAAATACTTTGACCTGATCGGCCGAAAGCCAAAAGTAACCAAGAACGCAAAATGGCATTTTGCTATGAAAAATGATATACTCACCAGGTATTACACCAGAGGTGACAATACCACAGAGCAAACTGTTTTGCCAACTAGTTATCGCAAGCAAGCCTTACATCTTGCACACGATATACCTCTTGCAGGACATATGGCATACGTTAAGACCAGATCAAGGTTATTGACACAATTCCACTGGCCAAAATTTTGCAATGACATTAAAGAATATTGCAGAAGTTGTGACACCTGCCAGAAACTGGTTAAAAAAGGTAAACACCCACAGGCAAAGTTACAAGTTACCGATTTAGCCAGTCGACCTTTTGAAAAGTTATCGGTTGACATAGTGGGCCCTCTTAGTCATACAACAACTAGAGGGAATAAATTTATTCTAACTGTTATTGATACATGTAGTCGCTGGCCAGAAGCTATTCCGTTAAAGAACATAACTGCCAATGACATAATGGAAGTGTTCTTCCATATTTTTTCTAGGATAGGTTTTCCAGATACTATCCAATCTGATAAGGGCACTCAGTTTATTGCCGCATCCACCCAAGCTTTCACCAAAATGTTGGGAGTGAAGCAGTGTTTCAATTCACCCTACCATCCTCACAGTAGCGGAGTAATAGAGAAGTTTAACGGGGATCTCAAGCACATGCTTGCAAAAGTAACGCAAGAACACCCCAACAACTGGGATGTATATCTACCAGCTATTCTTTTTGCTTATCGCGAGGTACCACATGCTAGCACCGGTTTCTCTCCTTTTGAACTCATCTATGGTGCCAAACCACGTGGCCCATTGACCATTTACCACCAAATGTTAACTGACTCTACACCAGTACTTAAACCCATATCATCATACTTATATGTTACATCATTGCGTGAAAGAATCATCAAATCTTGTGTTATTGCAAAGAATGCACTAAAACTATCTGGTGCTACTTATAGACAGTATGCTGACAAAGGTAACCGGACAATAACATTGACACCTGACAGGACATTCTTCTGCTACTACCTAGTGACAGACACCTACTGACTGAGTCTTGGCAGGGACCTTTTAAAGTGACGAGACAGATTTCACCTGTAGACTACGAAATCCTTATAAAAGACAAACACAAAATATTTCACATAAATATGCTAAGACCATTCCACAACAGAGACAACGAACAGGACGATACAACAGCTTGTACAGTGATAATAGATCACGAAGACGACGATGCTAGTGACGAAATTCCAACACCTGCATTAGACACGACGGACTGCTTGAAGGAGATCAAAATCAACCCAAAGTTAACTCAAGCAGAGACAGACAGGTGCAAACAACTTATACAACAGTACAACACCATCTTTTCCAACAACCCAGGACAAACAGAATTAGTACAGCATCACATCACACTCACATCAAACACACCCATTAGATGCAGACCATACACCATCCCATTACATTACAAAGAGCAGTTACATCTAGAAATCATCAACTTAGAGAAAAATAACATCATAAGACGATCCCAATCAGACTACTCATCTCCCATGGTCATAGTACGCAAAAAGGACAATACAATAAGACTTTGCATCGACTACCGAAAACTGAATAAAATAACTGTACTAGATCTTGAGCCAATGGCAAACACTGACGATCTTTTGACAGAACTGACAGACGCCAGGTTCTTTACGACGGTAGACATGACGAAAGGTTATTGGCAGATTGCTGTAGACGAACAGAGCAGACATCTGACAGCATTTGCCACACCTTGGGGACTGTACGAATGGTGCAAACTTCCATTTGGGCTTGTTAACGCCCCAGCCACATTTGTACGGATGACACGACTACTTCTAGTAGACATTCCTAACATAATCTGCTATATCGACGACATATGTATTCACACAGAGACAATGACTGAGCACATTAAGATTTTAGACTAGACATTTGAACGGATCAGACAGCACGGACTGACAGTGAAGCCTGCAAAAGTAGACATAGCCTACCAGGAAATATCATTCTTGGGTTACAAAATATCCAATGGCTTTGTCACGACAGACGATAAAATTGTGTCCAAGATACTAAAACTCTCACTTCCGACTACAAAAAAACAAGTCAGAAGTTTGTTGGGCTTAATAAATTACTACCGGCAGTTTATTCCTGATTTTTCTGAACTGACCGAGGTATTTACTAATCTACTAACAAAAGATAAACCAGAGAAAATTGTACACGATCAATGCCTAAAAATTGCATTTCATAAAGTTCTATCATGTTTTTCTGATAAGAATGAACGCAATCTTATCCTTAAATTGCCCGATATCCGTTTACCTTTCAGATTACGCACAGAAGCTAGCTCCGTGGCGATTGGAGCAGTCCTGTTGCAGGAGTATAACAACATTATCCACCCCGTTTATTTTGTATCCAGGAAGCTGAAGGCCCGAGAGCGGGCATGGTCCATTCCTCAATTGGAAGCCCTAGCTTTAGTAGTAGGTATTACAAAATTGTCTAGATTTCTTCTAGGACGCCATTTCATCGTAGAATCTGACAGCAGCCCCTTACGATGGATGAATTCAGGAGTGCCGTCGAACCATATGGTAGCGCGTTGGTCTTTGAAACTCCAAGATTATAGCTTTGAGGTTCGACACATCCCAGGCAAAACCAATTCAATTGCCAATCTTTTGTCACGTTGCCCGACCGACCCAGTGAGCACCAATGTCTGAGTGCAGTATGTAGAAATACACTCAGACCGACACAGCCATTTAGCAGTGAATAGTGGTTTTTCATTCACAAAAAGCTGTGTAATGTCTACAATATTGTGATAGGGATTACTCCCGTTATATATAGTATTCTTATTTTACTAGTTCATGTAGTGATTGTCATGTATAAATGTACAGTATGTGGTAGAAAGCGAACTATATTAATTTAGATAATACGTACAAGAACAGTGTCACATTCGCACTTACCTGAAGCGAATTATCCAACTTCACAGTGACAACTTCGTGTGGAATCTTCCAGGAACATTTTAATTACGAGTGTGAAAGTAACAACTGAACAGTGACGACTTTTCTACACCGCTGCAGTGAACCGAAATCTTTAATGTTCGACTGAAACATCTAACACATGAACATTCGATCCTAATCCAGAAGATTGTGTAGCAACATCTAACACGAACTTTGAGAACATTGTACCTTCCTTAAACTACATCAAACCGGAACAGGTGTGTTCTACAAGCTTTACCATCAGCTGATTTTAGTGTTCGTGTGTACTTCCGGATTAATTAGAAATTTAGAACAAAAATAGCAGACAACATATAAAAGAAGAAAACGTTTTGACGATTCTAAAATGTTTAGGATTCTATAAAATTGAATACACGAATTGTGTGTTTATTTATTTCTCTAATGTAATCTTAGAATCATATCTTGATTAACGTATTCAGATTACCGACTTTTTTCTCGTTAATATGAAGAAACGTCAAGCAATGACACTAAGAAATTAAATAGTTATTGTAAATTATTGTGTGTCACTAATGTTAAAATTACTTCCCTTTCATTTATTGTTATTACATTTTCACACAAAGGGCCATAATTTGAAATGTATATGCTAATGTGTTGTGTGTAATATAACATGTTGTTGTTAAAGTGTTGACACCACAGGCAGGCATCTACTGGGCATGGCAGAGTGTTGCCAACATTGTATGCCAACACAAGAACTCCTAGCCAAGTAGGGACAGGGTGGGAGTGTTTTATACGACTTATATAAAGCCGTATTTCAGTCTGGCTAGATGGTTTTTGTTCCAAGAACCATATTATTCTTTTTTTTTTCAAAGTGCTGCGAGGTAGATGCGTGAAGCTGGTACTACTGATCTGACTGGGTGATAATACAATTGAGGTAACCAGCCATCGAGAGGGTGAAGCCTGATATGTGTTAAACATGAAGCACCACATGTCTTTGTACCCAACTCCCAGTGCTTATATATTTCTATGCCATGTGTGTATTTTGATAACGTTGTGTATAACAATAGAAAGGTAGACTCTGACAAGGGTATACTATTAACCCAACAGGTACAGACATTATACATGAAAGACGACATCTTTCATGGATTTTACCGGGGGAGCGTGTCAGAGTCTAACAGGGGACAGCGATGCAGGGACATCGTTACGACCGCCAGGCGACTTAGCTCCCAGTAAGGGATGCAACAACTTCGTTGCGCCGCCAGGCGAATAGGAGTTACCGGCCTGCGAGATCGCTGGCTGACCAGCGGTCAGGCCGCCAACGCAAGACGCACGCCTGCCACGTGACGCCACGTCAGGCAGGAGGCAAGTTGCGAACCAGGTCCAGACAGCTCTGGGGACACGGTACAGGACGGACGTGTGATTGAGAGAAAGGCGTTGTATGGTTTCTGTATTGAAAGGCGAGTGTCTGGACATCTTGCGAGTCAGACTTGTGAACTGTATTGTGGATGTAAGTTGTAAAGTATCCATTATATATTGTTGTGGTCATCATTCTGTATTTGATATGTTAATAAATCCATTGAATGGTGTATCGTTGAGTCTTACGTCAAATCACGTTGTATTTGTACTGTCTCACACTTGTTAGGAAAGCGAGCCAAGTTTAAGACTCTGACAGACTTGCTGATTGGTTTTTCTGTCTGTCCATTGTATTCATTGTACTTTTTTCGCAAACCACATTTCAACTGCCATTAGATGTTTTTTCAGCTTTTCTGCTCATTATCCACTTGTGGTATCCGTTCACAAATCTATGTCTATGTTGTTCTCTATATAGTCTATATTTTCTATTACGTATTTCTCTGTTTCTCTCCGCTGCGTATGCTACGTCTTTGTTGACCTTCTTACGTTTCTTTCCACGGTTTATGTTATGTCTGTGTGGAACTGTTTTGTATATTTTACTCCATGAAGTGTATTGCGTATATAGTGCTAGCTCTAAATATTGTATACCAATGGTCAATCAATATACCACAACATCTAGCTTAAGAATGGAAGTGGAGGCGGTCATTGCAGCTTTCCGCTGGATCGAGAATACGATACACACACATATCGTGATTATAACTGACTCAGAAAGCATGCTGAGGAAGGTGAGGTCAGGCATGCTTCGTGCAGAGTGGCTTGCTTGCTTTGGAGGTCACGGGTGGCAAGTATCTCCTGGATCTTTTCTCCAGTGGATGCCGGTGTGCTGGGGAAAGAACAGACGGACAAATTGGCTGGCTCTGCAAAACATGGTGGAGTATTAATGCGTGACAAGGCAGACGTGGTTGCGGTCTTGTGGGAGCACGTGTACACCTCGGAGGAGCAAATGGATCATCATGGTCTGGCAAGAATGAGGCAGCGAGGAGTGACAAGGGGATCTGGCCGACGCTCGAAACTCAGTGGAAAGGCGAGACGAAAATATAATCAGATTGCTACTGGTACAATTGGTGTTGGAACTCTTCGCTGGCTCCTGAGGATGGAGGAATGTCCCGATGCTGTGATGTCGGTTCCTAGATCAATCAATCAATCAATAAATCAATCAATCAATGATCAATCCACGCATGCCATCAATATAATTAAGCCTTTAAACAGAGACGCCACCATCAATATATTGCACGATTTTTTTTTTCTGGCACATTTCAATCGATCTCATCAAATGCACAGAACTGAAAGACGATAAGGAAATCGAGTAACCGAACATGAATGAAAAAGAGAATTAATACATTTTCAGGTATCCTTGCACAGTCGACAGATCATTAAGTATCGCGGTCGGTCATTATAGTACATTTACTTATTAATGTGGCTTGTAGTTTGGGTGGAGAGATATATTTTAAATCCCTAAATAGTGGTTGCCAACTATTAAAACTAAATTAGAAGTGGCTCGTGAGACTCCTTAGTGAACATGATTTGACAAATCTCGAAGTATCACACTAAGGGATCAAGTAAGGTTTTCGAGTAGAAGGCCAAGAGAGCAAAAGAAGGCACTGCCGTCAAAGAGGAGGCTGCTCACTCTTATATAAACTGAGGACTAGTATTATTCCTGCCATACAGCTCTCCTGATACTAAGTTATGATTCCCCCCGATAGTGTCTTTAGCACTATCACATTAATATGTAACACCGTTACACACACCCACACTCGTAATTAGGATACAAGAATGAACTAACTCCTTCTTGACAATTTCAACAGATTTAATTGGATGACTGGAATGATATGAAAGATGGCTATGTCTAGAAACAACACAACTGATACCTAGACAATGAATTATAATGACTTTACGTCATCTACAATGCTCCGCGGCAGACTATAGGTTCTGGCTTGGTAGAATGGGTGGTAAAGTCTTATTTTTGGCTGTTGGTTGGGCTAAGGGGTATCTGAGGTTAGTATGTGGATACTCACCTTTTAAGTGTAAAGTTCTTGTTGTTGGAACAGTTGGGCTCTGCGTTGTCGGTGGCAGGTACAAGATCTTCACTCTTCAATGCAGTATAAAGGTGATATCCTTTAACAATCATTGATGAACTTTAATGTTGGCAAACAAGTAGGCACACGCGTAGGCAAAAACACCACCAGCTGTTTCCATAAATGCACTACAATTTATCCGAAGAATAAAGAATTAAAATCACTAAATGCACTGACTTGCACTTAGAGTATGCCAACTTGACGCCAGAGTCTAGCGCGTCTCTGGTTTATAAAGCTAGGGAAACCAATTATTCCAGGTAAACAGTATTCTCCCACCCTACACACGTGTTATATTCTAACATAACATTTCTTGACGTTTCCTGCTTATAAACTTTTGTCTTCTATCACATTAATCTTTGATTCCACCCCGATTCTCCAATAATTATATATCTGACAGTGGTTATTCTTCCCGCGGTTATCTGCAGAAATACAGGGGTTGGAGGGGGGGGGGGCACATGTCGTGTACACTGCACTGTCATTAACTTTTAACCTGGTAGACAACTGGCGTGATTTTGACCCTAAATTTTTCCTCTACTCTACACTCCAGCTGCACTGTGCACTGACAATTTTCCATGTAGGTTTAACAACCCATAATTAGCCTGTTCCCCACAAGTCCGTTTAGGCTATCAAAATGCCGTTTCATGGAATGAAGCGACCGTCTCTTGAGAAAATACATTTTGGTGAAAAACGCTATGTCACAATTAGCATTCATAGATTAGACAACAGGCATTTCGTCAACTGTATTCCACGAACAATAATTGAATACTCAAATACTGATTAGACGATTTCAGTCGTTGCTATGCACACAGAAGGACTTCTTGTTAAATCTTAGACTTCCTCGGGATAATTTACTTCACATTCCAATAATGTCAGTGACTATGTATATAGTATTTCAGCCAAAGTATGTTTTCATTTATTCGCTTCATATGATATATGTCTCTGCAGTATACACCTGACGAGATGCAACGAAATATATCAGACAAGAAATCATGCAATATATTGTTCATATCGTCTTTGTTTAAATTCACTAACTTAAAACATCAAGAACTGAACGTAAACTTGCCAAGACATCAACAACAACAGAAAAATGCTGGTATTGACAGTGACGTCCTGAAAAAAGGATATGTAAAAAATAAATAAATAAATAAATAATACGGAAAACTTTGCTTTGAATAACTGAGATTGCCTTTTCATTCTGTAACATTTCCTGGCACACATTTTTAAGGTTAGATGAGCAGGAAAGCATAGTTTAATTAAAACGTACGATAAGGATTCTAACACTTAGACTCAGGGTCAGAAGGCAAGCGTGCTAACAACTGAGATACCGCAGCCTTAATAAAATAGTTCTGCGTGATTTACTCTGTGTTTGAATGATATCAGTCAGACAAGTAAAGAAACCTTTCACCCGCCATAATGCGCACTGGACACATGGCGCTAGAGCCATTTTGTTATTGACCCATTGGCACTGCTGGGGTGATTGCCTGGTCACTGGGAGGCTTTCGTGACAAAGTGGTCAAGCCAATTGTTTCACGCAATGAATATCATGTGTTGGCTTTCTGCCCCCTTCATTCTGTTTAGGATTTGCCGTAGACCCTGTGGAGCTTGCCTCTGTAGCTACGGAGTTCCTGCTCTGTGCGACGCTTTCGGAAGACAAGGCCCGATAATTTTGGAGTAGAACCTGGTGCAATGCAGGCGATCCTCTCGGCTGTAAACTCTTTTCCTGGTTCCCATGTTGGCTGTGTCGATATCGCAGCCAAGGTCAGTTTTAAAAACCGCTCTCATTTTGATTCGAAGCCCTGACCACCGGGCGACTTGAAACGCCTGTTCACTACCCTACCACGGGACCTAATCTCAATAGTGTTTGTTGTATGATTATTCCTTTCTGTCCAGTATATAAATTGTTATTGTGTTGCATGATTATTCCTTCTTTCCAGTATAGAAATGATATTAGTGGTGCATGGTTATAACTTTCTCTCCAGTAAATAAATCATATTAGTGTTGCATGGTTATAACTTCTCTCTAGTATATAAATCATATTAATGTTGCATGGTTATTTCTTTCTCTCCAGTATATAAATCATAAAAGAGTTGCGTGATTGTTTCTTTCTCTCCAGTATATAAATCATATTAGTGCTGCATGCTAGTTCCTGTCTTTATAGTTTATGAATCATATCAGTGCACATTATTATGTATTTGTCTCTAGGTATACAAATCATATTAGTGCCATTTTATTATTCCTATCTCTATAGGGAGACAAACTATATTAGTGTGTAACAACACTCCCTGGGGTGAGGGGAAACTAATGCCACACCTTACTAACGGGAAGTGATATGCCTGGGACTAGGTAACCTCCGTCTACTTTACCCCACCGGTCTCTGAATACCTATCTGACTGTTCAACCAACCAAGGGATACTACCCTCTCACACCTCGTCCTGAATGCATGACACACCACTCAACCCTGGCATCTATATGGTAACAGAAGTGTGTATTGTACAAATGAGGATGATGATGGTGGAGATGATGATGATGAGATAGACCTATTAACCGATAGATCAGTCAAGACAGCAAACCTGGGAGTAGCTTCAGGATGGAGCAGTCATCACTGGAAATGCTTCGAGTAGACTCTACAGTTCATCTTGCTACTAGATCTCACCGGATGTAGCTAGTCTTCCATCAAGCTCTCGTCTTCGCACAGATGAAAGGATAATGGTCAGCCAGCCTCGACTAGCTCCGGAAAACCTATTCAGTGATGCTCCGAATGGGTGTTCCACACAGATGACGAAATGTTCAATGTCTTGCGGGTGGCCACAATATGAACACGGAGTTGCCCTCTCTTACAGAGTTCAAGAGAGTGTCCGAAATATGAGAGCAACCCTCTGGTGATGATGTGGGATGTCGGTGCTGGAGATACAGTCTCTAGACTCCAGCGGATTCATAAGTCAAAATGGCGCGGCACACCAAGTCAATGTAATCTGGTTCCAGCTGGTGGTGACTCTGTCGATAGTTGTGATACAAGGCATAATCACTCCATAAAGGTACTTGCCGTGAGTGCAGTCGGTCGGCAGATAGCGTGGGCATAGTGAACATACTTGGTAATGACAATGGCCAAGGGTTAGCAGGACTTAACCTCCAGTGTAGTAAACTCTTGTGACCAGTACACGGTAGGATTCATATTGTAGTTCTAGGTCCGCTACTCGCACTTGCCTGGTCCCAATCACTGGACCCGTCACCAACTGATAAGACTTCACTCAAGAAGATAGAACCTGTGGAAGACAACACTCAGTGAAAGTATCTGGAACCAAGCATATCCTGAGCGAGCTCCCTCTCACCTCCTTCCTCAGCCATATGGACTCTCCCCATGAGAGTCCCGGTCCTTACATTCTGCTCACAGGTGCCGGAAAGGAACTGGGTCTAGGACATGGCAGGCTGCTAAGTGTCCTGCGTCATCTTCCCGGACTGGAGTATAGCTTGTTCCAAGGTTGCTGGTCACTCGTCACTGAGGTGTCGGCCTACCCTGCAAAACTTCTACATGACATATA
This sequence comes from Cepaea hortensis, assembly GCA_963921405.1. Lineage (NCBI taxonomy): Eukaryota > Metazoa > Mollusca > Gastropoda > Stylommatophora > Helicidae > Cepaea > Cepaea hortensis. Next base: position 52,136,207 of record OY992892.1, on the reverse strand, counting down.
GGGTTAGTGAATCATTAGTAAAAGTAGGCAGTATGGCCCTGAAATAGGGTCGGTGATGAACATCCGGACCCCCTCCTGGGTCACGCCGATCTGCCTGGTTCTCGTCCCTATTACCAGCCAGCGCAGATATAGTACCGTGCCTCAGGTACAAAATCTAAATCCAATAGTATATGCATGGTCTTAATCATTCTCCATGTAGCAGAGATCTACACCCCGTTCTCCCCTCCCTCCTCAATGGCCGGAGCATTTAGAACGGTGTCACTGCCCTTATAGAACAGCCCTGTCCCGTCGGTCAATTCTCACACATTGTCCCCCTCTCCGGAATCCACTATATATTAAGCTGGCATTCCATTGAGGGACACTATATATAAGGCAGATGAGAGGAAAGCAAAGAAGAAAAGCCAGTGGTCGCCCCACCAGGTGACAGCACATTTCGCCTCACGTCACGACCTTGAAATGACCTCCGATAGTTCTACCTATCTTTGCACTACATTCGCCTCGCCGAGCTGCGTCGATCGAGACCGCACATGCCCTAGTATAGGCGACGTCCTACACTACTTCCGGTTTCCTCCTCGTGACGTCATTCCGCATCGACGACGTTCGATTTCAGGAAGCTGGGTCATATGTGAACTCAAATTAAAGTTCTCGTTGTCCTGAACCCACTAAACCCAACCTAGAGTAGCTGTGAATAACCCCAACGCCGCTAACACAATAAATACCCCTGTATTACACTGCTAGCAAATAAGCGCTTACAACAGATTTTGTCTTCAGGCAACGCCAGTTGTCTGTTCACACGTGCCCAATTTTCCCACGCCACGGTCAGTACACACCGCCTAGCTCTATCGGGTCACCGAGTACCAAAGTTATATAAACTAAAGGGAACACACACCTAGATGGCTGAACACCATTTCCTACCGGAGTAGCTGTAATTCAGCAGGACTAGACGTCGGGTTTCTCCAACAACCTTGAGACATAGGTCGCCCCAGCTCTCCATAATGAAAATACACTGTGCACAAAAGCCCTGACAGCCAGCAACTGCCGTCTTTGTCCACCCCGCCTAATCAACTGCGCATGCGCCAACCCTGCCTTCCGCCTGTGAATCATGTTCACGCGGCCTCGGTGTTTAGAATCAACGAACACCAGCCAAAGGGCGATAATTTTCCAGAGAATAGGGTCGGGTAATAGTAGGGTTGTATGCCTTATACCGCCCGGCCGAATCAAATGGCGTCTATTTCGTGACATAGTGCTAAATTAGCATGCCTTTTCTCTCCAGGCGTATGTGATCCGCACGACAGCGAGCTGTGTAAAGGCAAGAATACATTCGTGTCTTGTGAGCTGGAGAGGCTTAAAGCATGTTCTGCCTTCAACAACTCAGGTAACGTCATAACAATATCACTTGTATCCACCATGTATGTGTGTCAATAGGCGTCATTAACTTACACACGAGCATGTTGTTTCACGGGCATTGAATCTATTCCCCCTATGTCTCCAACCGGAAGTGACGTTATATTTACCTGTTCTCAATAACCTATATAGCTATGCCGAGGGTAGGGCAATTGGTCGTGAGTCTTCCTATGTCGGACAGGTCCCGGGATATGAACCAGATGAACAGATACACACACCTGCTGCCTTGCATCTGTACTGAGACAGTAAGAGGCTAGGGACAGTAAACTCGAAAACATGTTTGTCAGATGTATTGAGCCACAGGCCTGATGAAACAGCGCAGTCCAATTCATTTGATTATGGAGATGAATGCCATGGTTAAGCATCCCATTTTGATTAAGACGAGGTAGCGGGTTCAACCATACACGGGTCATTTGAACAAACATGTGTGACTTCTCATTCTTGACTTGGGGACGTAAATTACAAGTAACACAGAAGTAGGAGGGTGTTCGCTTGGTGGCGAAGAACACTGGTGATAGGGAAAACTAATCCACTCGTAACAATAAGGCCAGAGTACTAGAAGTAGTAGTACGTGTACGGACTACGCTTGAGTTCAAAGCGAGCACACACAAAAAACATCTAACGTACTTAGATTTAGACATGGCACAATATGAATGACAGTGAGCTCACAAGAGCTGCATAATTTGCTGGATATTTGAAGTTAAAATCCAACAATTCGGTATAGAAATTAATATCAAAGAGATTAAAGCACTGATTGTCAAAATATAGGAATTTCACAACACCCACCACAACTGTGATTAATGGTAGACTAAAACTGCATATAAAGGTTGATTTAACTTTGGCATTCATTGACAGAATAAATCTCATGAGACGGAAATTGCGAATGACAAAATCTACATTGCACGATATGAAACGTATGATCATTATCATATGTTATGCTGATAAGAGTGCGCGGTCATTTTTCGCTATCTCGCATATAGACAGAACACAGTCAAGCTAATAAAGAAGTAAGATAAGGAAGCTAGCGCTGAACATGACTCACTTTGAAGTAACATGTTAATAGTTTAGCTAATAAGTTTTGTTTTCCTCTTAGACCTAGTAATATATAGAGAGTCTTAAAAAGACACGGAGAAGCGTATTGGAAACAGACATTAATAATACGAGGGTAAGTTAATAAGTAAGTCACAAATGGCTGTAGAAAAATAACTAACTATGATAACAACTTGAAACAGTTTATTTGTATACATAATTTGTCCCTTTATTTCTCAATATAATTTCCACCAACATTGATGCACTTATCCCATCGTTTTATCAGTCCTCTGTCAACAACCTAGTTTAGACAGGCATACAGGGATTCTTCATTTGTACCGCACGAATATCAACTCGTAGGTGTAGAAAGGGTAAATTCGCTTTCTTGCGCACTGATTACAATTGGCTCCACGAGTTCACATGAACATACATATTTCATAACCACATCATCACATTCAATACATTTATAATACTGCTAAGCACAATCTCTATCTATCCTAGCGTAAGTCACTATACTACTGTGCCCTGAAAACTATACAATGGTCAGGGCAAATACATCGACCTGTCTGCTGAGCTGTCCAGTCCCGTCCGGCTAAACTTAACAGCGTTGTCCAGCTGCGGACTTGTGAATCTTCGTGCGCCAGCACTATTGCGTGCTCGGTTACCTCACACGTAGTTCAGTAACCTGTCACTAGTTACTGTACTCTAGTTAACGCTGTTTACGGGTACTTCCCGTGTTTATAGTCTCCTACTCTACCCTGGGAGTAAATCCCTGTCATGTCCTGCAGTGTCCTACTTATGACACGTGCGTGTCCTGTTGGATAACTGCTTAAGAGTTCTATCTTCTACTTCTGTCCCTTAAATCTCTATTCCCTGTTCAGGGATATTATCTCTATCCTATCTTAGTCTTATCCCTACTTATATTCTTCTGTTACTTCTGTCCTCAGCTTCTTGACATCCTCCCAAACCGGCTGCATAGAATTACGTGCCTTGTTTTCATTTAACTGCCATCCCACAGAACTGTGTGACTTACTTATTGACTCGCCCTCGTAACTTTTTCTACCCAACTATGCACCGCTTTACGGGAAGTCGCTAGGGGCTAAGTCCACTGGTATCCCACTTTGGCGGGAGACATTTGCGAATGACGCCAAAGTTGAATGAGAAGTGAAAACGTGGTTTAGAAAACAGAGCATACAATTCTATGCAGTCGGTTTGGGTGGACTGATAAAACGATGGGATAAGTGCATCAATGTTGGTGAAAATTATGTTGAGAAATAAAGGGTCAATGTATGTATAAAACTAAATCGGTTTCAAGTTGTTATCATAGTTTGTTATTTTTCTACAGCCATTTGTGACTTATATATTAACTTACCCTTGTAATATGTGGAGGACACGAAAGGTGCTGCGGACGACAGCAAGGTACAGGAATGCTTGTCGTGAGATGGTTGAGAACCTCTGCTCCATTGGAACATTTCAGACCACAGCAGCAGCGACATACTAGTTAGTTAGTTAGTTAGTCGACAGATCATCCTCATTGCACATCGAACCATTCAGTCCATACGTGCTCGGATCCCCTCCTTAGCAAATCTCGCAGCGTGTAGCGGCTAACGACGCCAGTTCTGTGTTGGTTTATCAATCTTCTTTGGCTTCCTGCGTAGTGTTCTTGTTTGGCCACCCCTTTTTTAATTTGCTGCTCTCGCAGTCTGGCCATTGTTGTAGATTCACAGTCTTGGTTCTCGCAAAAGTCTCACTTCTCGTAGAGCATTCAGAATGTCAGCCTGGTCCATGGCGCGTCCGCCCTCCACAGTAGCGTCCCCTGCGAGCTTGTCAGCCCGCTCATTTCCTTGTACTCCTGCATGCCCTGGCACGAAGATGAAACTAATCTTTACCAGCCGAGACCGCTCCAGAGGCAGCAACCATTCTCTTCGGATCGACCCCTCCTCTATCCTCTTGATCATGTTCATTGAGTCGCTAAGGAAACAAGCCCTAGTGAATGTCTGTGTCTCGAGCCATGTTATTGCTTTACTTACTGCCATGACTTCCATGGTCAGGCTACTTGTGATTTCAGTGAAAGCACCAGAGTCCTCCTTCACAATTCTCCCTCCGGCCCGAACTGTAAAGGCCCATGAGCTTCTCACATGTCGGACGACCGACCCATCTGTGTAGATGACCGCGTCACCGTCTAGCGAATTCTCGAAAATCAACGCTTGTACTTCAGCCTCCACAGCAGCCTGATTTTCTTGTCTGCATTTTCTATCTAGTTGGATGCAAACTGAAAAGGATGTGCAGAAATCTGTTGGCACTTGCACCCACTCCTCGCCAGGTTCTAAGTCCTCAAGTGAACACACCTGTTGAAGAATGTCTTCGGCTTGACCCGTCCTCATTTTAACCTGATGCCCTTCGCCTTCGTAATTTCACTATGCAGTGGATGTTGTGTGAGTTTGCGTTAACTCTGAGGTAGGCGCGTGCCCTGCAACCTTGTATTCTCTCTTCAATGGTTGGAAAATCAAGAAGGTAACGCATCGCCCTGCATGCTGTATCTCTTGTACATCCAAGAATAATGCGCATAGCTTCATTTTGTATCCTTTCCATCCTTTCTATCTGCTTACGGCTGAGAGTCAGGATTGCCATTGCATACTCCAAAACAGACATGACCAGCCCCTCGTACAGAAGACATAGATGGCGCTGCTCACAGTTTGCTGCCGCCATCACCCGCATCGCTGCCAAACCCCGCTTGGCCTTTGTTATCACATGGTCTATGTGCACATTATAAGTAAGGCTTCGATCAAACCGTATCCCCAGGTAATTCATTGCCTGCGTTCTTTCCACCGTCTCTGAACACAGCATTACAGTTGGTGTTGGATTGTTGACAATATGATTATTCAACGAGAACCAAGTCACTGTTGCCTTTGTTGGGTTGACCATTGCCCCAGCTTCATCACACCAAGTACTTATGCGATTGAGTTCGGTTTGTAGTTCCACAGCAACCTCCTCTCTATCCTTACCCTGACGATACACTAAAACATCATCGGCGTATGACAATGTCCTGCCAGGTCCAGTGATCTGCTCACTGGTGATTCTCACTGTGTAGGCGTTGAACAGTACCGGAGATAATGGTGATCCCTGTGGTAGGCCAGGATATATTGTTGTTGGTTCCGAAGTCCAACTGCCACATCTAAAAACTACTTTCCGTTGGAAGAGGGCTGCAGCTATCCAACTAAGGAGGAATGGACTTACGTTTAGTTCAAGAAGCTGAAACATTAAAACATCCAGTGGTACTCTGTTGTATGCGTCCTCAAGATCAATCGCTGCAGCAACGGTTTCAGTGCCTGAGTGGAAACCTTCATAGACATCATGGGCAAAGACTGCTGCATTGGTCCAGGTTTCTCTTTTTGGACGGTACCCACCCAGGGTAGGTGGGAAAACACCTTGCCTCTCTAGTTGGCTTGATATTTTCCTGGCAATTACCTTCTCCAGCAGCTTGCCTATTGTATTCTGCATGGTTATAATTCGATATCCCTGAATTTTTTTGTGGTCTTTGTCAGGCTTCGGCAAGGGAATCAGATAGCTGTGTAACCATTCCTCCTTGATGCCAGCACTCCCTATACTGTTGTTGTACATGTCTGCTAGTTTCTCTAGCTCATTGTCTGTACACCTATTTATGTCGTCGTATCTTATGCCATCAGGACCTGGAGCATTGTTTTTTGATCGTCGAAGCACAGCCTTGATTTCTTTCACTGTCACTGTGTCTTCATCCGAAGTGTTCTGGGCCTTGCATCTGTCTGAGGTGACCTCCTTGGCCAGATTTCGGCCTCCCATGTCAGTCTGGTTGCTCTGCTCAAGGTAGCGTTCAAAGAGGGCTTTGCCCTTGTCCTCGTCAGTCCTCTGCCAGATGAGGTCAGCACCTTGGAAGTCAGAAATGCTCTTATTCTTGACTACACAAATTATGCTTTTATGTAGTCGCCAGAACAATTTCAGCGACTTGTCTGTGCTTACTCTTTGACACACCTCTGCCCATTTTTCGCTTTTAACCACTTTGACCAGTTTTTTTAAATAGCTTACTTTTGTGTGCATCTCTCTTTCCAAGTGCAAGCAGGGACTAGGATGACCAGCTCTGTTCTTCTTGGCATTTTGCCATCTCCTTACAGCACTACGCTTATCCACCCAAGCCTTCTCCACCTCGAAACTCCACCACGGTGGCTGCTCCCAGATTTTTTTCCTGCCCTGAAACGTTCTGCGCTTGTCACGTCTTATTTTACTCACCACATCTTTACCTGTACTGTCATACTGGAACGTCTTTACCTTTAGCTTGTGCTGCCTGGTTCTGCCTTTCTCCACCAATATTCTGCAAGGGTGGTGGTCGCTGCCATGGTGTCCTAGGACACCCCATCTACACACTGTAGTGAGTGAAGGTGAAACTAGCGCCAGATCAATAGCACTGTCCTCATCGCCTGGACGGCTTGCTGTCCTGGTGACACAGCCACTGTTGATACAAACCAGGTCGATGGTTTCCTGTGCAGTCTCGAGCTCCTCCCCCTGTGTATTGGAGGAAGTGTTTCCCCATGATCTGCCTTAAGCGTTGAAGTCACCACAGAAAATAACATTTCTCTCGTGGCCTAATATGCCACTTAAGCACTGCCACTTCTGGGCGTCCACACTCGCATTGCGGGCATAAACATTAACCACCATTGAGTGAATTTTCAGCAGCGTGTGTGGTTTCTCAGTCTGTGTTTACGTTTTTTCAACATGGCGGAACAACGTGTGTTCTCCGAGCGGTCAGCAGTCAACATAACGAAGCGGCGTGGTAGCCGCGCAGGGAGAAAGAAGCAAGGTAAGCGTGGTGGTTTGAGACGTTTTAGACTCAAGTGTCACCGTCTAGGACTCAGGAACATCCGTATTCTATATTGGAACTGTGCCAGTGTAAAACAACGGGGCTCTATTTTAGAAACCCTAGTTTACAGGAACGACATTGTAGCACTCCAGGAGACGAGACTGGGCGATAAGCTACTCTGAATTGCCGGCTTCAAATGTTTCTACAACAGACGACATCTGGGAACGGCGATTCTCGTTCGCGACAGCATGGTGGCGTCAGAGAAGAAATACTGTTAGTTTTCAAGCTACAGTATGGTGCACAGTATGCAGATTTGAGGAGGCAGTTTCCTATCTAGTTGTGCTTATAACATTAAATGTTTCCTTTATCAAGTCTTTCATCCGTCATCCTCGTTTTCGTTTCTCTTTCGATGAGAAAGGTCAGACCTTGTTAAACGCCTCAAAGGCCGGGACTACATCTTCGCTTGCGCTTGTGTGAGGTTTATTTCCTCTAGACAAATTCCATCCCAGGTTCTATCTATTATAGATAGCCTTAATGGGTTACCTTCTAGTGACCATTGTTTTTGTTTCCTTTTCCTTGGATTATTCACTCTAAATACCCTCTTTATCACCTCTTATAATGTCAATATAGTCTTCACAACCACATAAATGATTAACCTTTAATCTTCACCAGTCTTTTAAATCTCAGAGACAAAATTAGGCACTAAAACTACGAGTTCTTTAAGAGCTATCTATATCAAAACAAATATGAAGCTCTTCATGGAGAACTAAACAACTATCGTGAATCAAGAAGTGAGGAAAAGACACAGGCGCTAAACGGGAAATCATCATTATCAAGTGCCCTGCTAGCTGGCGTAGGCGTTCATGGCTCTCCACATATCTCGGTCTTTGGTGATCTAGATCAACATTGCTGATGATATTCCTCCATGCCACCGTCTCAATCCATCTAGAATCATGTCTCTTGGTCTGCCTCTGCCTCTTTTCCCCTCAATCTTTCCAGTTGTCATGATGTTCTCCAATGTCTCTCTTCTCATCACATGAACAAAGATAGCTGTTAGTCTCTTTCTTATTGTTGTATATAGTGTTCTAGTTTCATTAGCCTCTTTCAGGCAATCGTTGTTAGTTACTCTGGCAGTCCAAGGAATTCGCAACATTGTCTCATACACCACATCTCTGTTGCTTCTGAGTTCTTCCTAATTTGTTAATTTACATTCCAAGATGCACTGCCATACCTCAAAACTGGTTATATATAGCATTTCGGCACCCTCTTTCTTTTATTCATTGATAATAACTTTTTGCATATGATACTCTTCATTTTCTGATATGAGGCATTTGACCGAAAGAGATCAACTTCAAAAGCAGATCGAAGAGTTAAAGAAACAAGTCAAGCTACTGCAAACAACGGCACCAACTAGCGACAATGAGAAACTACTTGCCGAAATAAAGGAGATCCAGCGGGACATCAAACAAGAGGTGGAGAATATGAGGCAGATGGTAAAGATAAATGAAGAGATTCTGCGAGACATCAAATCGGCCAGAGAAATTCTAACAATCGAAAGGGAACCAACCCAAAGCAAATAAGCACAAGAAAAAAAACACACACAGAGAAACCGCAAGAAGACATCCAACAAGAGGACGAGCCGGATCCGCTAGACACAGCCAGCAACCCACCCACGACAATATCGCGTCAGACAGTTGAAGCAAACCAAGACGAGCGCCCTGTAGAAGACACGGAGCGGCCCGGGGGGAGGACTTTGGAAGAGCTACGAGAGTTCCTAAGGAAGGAGTCAATCAGAGACCAGGAATTCGAAAGGTGCTGGATTGAAAGAGAAAAAAAGAAACCAAAAAAACTCAGGCGACCGGTAGAATGGCCACAAAAAATCATAGAAAGAAATACTGACTACCATTACTACATGAAAGATGGAGAGAAAACACCATGGCTGACCGCGGAGGAAAGAAGGATATGGCCGAAGCTAAAACTCGAAGATGAAAAAAAGTACAAGAATAGAAATGTCGAAAAGCTCCTACACAAAATACACAACGAAGAAGACTAAATGACCTAATAAAAAGTCCTTATAAGGACTGCAGCCAGTAAAGCCAGACGAACCAGGAGCCTACACCAACAAAGAAAACCACAACAACAGAAGAGCACAAAGGACAGCCGCCGACCGATCCCCCAGCTGGAGTGGGATTACGAAAAGTCCTTATAAGGACTGCAGCCAGACGAGCCAGGAGCCTACACAAACAAAGAAAACCACAACAACAGAAGAGCACAAAGGATAGCCGCCGACCACTGCTGACGTCACAGACACAAACGATGCATAACCAGTCCGAGAAAGGACTCACAAGACAAGACTTAGGGTAAATAAACCCACAAAAACCACGATCCTCAATTATAACCACAGCTGATGAAGCAGGTTAGACGAGGACGAATTTGGAATTTTTGTTTTTGAAATGGAATCGGAATCGGAATATGCTGCTCTTAATCTCTGTTGTACATCTTATATCTAGTGTTATAAATGCCCCTGGGTATGTAAAATTATCCATTTCGTTAAGAATTTTCCCTTCTAAATCTACGTCACATTTTGATGTCACCATTTTCTTTGATATCACCATTGTTACTGTTTTCTTGATATTCAACGGGAGTCCTTTCTTTACACTCTCTGTTACTATATTGTCCAAAATTGTTGTGGTTCTGTTGCATTATCCGCCACCAATACTGTGACATCTGCACAGCGTATATTATTTACATTATAACCTCCGATTAGTATTCCTGGCTTCTCTGTGATCTCTCTCATTATTACTTAAACAGGAAATACAGCGAGAAAATGTGTGAATGCATGGAGATATAAAAACACTGGAGAGGAGAATTAAAGACAGAAAAAAATAATATGGAGAGCGCACGTTATGACGAAAGAAAGAATAGGATGGAATGAGTTGGTTGCGGGGGGCCTATACCCTAATATTGGAAGGTAAAGGGGATAGGAATATGCATCAAAACGGGTGTCACCGCCTCACTTACACATTTAGTAAAGCGCTGCAATTCCAGCCCAAGGGAAACCATTGAGTCGAGCAGGACCCGAGTAATCTAGAACCTTCTCGAAAGAGATGGTCACCCAGTCCATGATTCCGTGGACACTGATGTGGCCCGCCTAATGCGGGGTCCACGAGGAACTCGGACAGAGTTACCGCCCGTGTCGAGTTGGGACACGCGGAGACCGGCAGAGGACAGACGGACTTGAGAGAGGCAACAGGGCCTGCCTTTGAGGGACTCTATAGATATCAATAGATATATAGACATAGGCTAGATAGTTTGCTAGACTGTTAAATGATACTTATGTGTTTGATGTTTACTATTTGGGAGATGTAATATAGCGCGGGTCTGTTTACCCACTGCGCCAACGCATACTGTATATGTAAATACAATAAATATTCGATCTCATAACGAACAGATTTATTGTTGCCTGTATGAACCCAAGTTTAGTTACCTAGATACGAGCAAGACTATGACAGGCTTTTGGGGGCTAGTTTTCCGGTTTTGGCATAGAATGTTTTCTTAAAAACCTATTAAATGCCATGTAAAATTAATTATTTAATCATATCACATTGATTTTTGATAAAACATTGATTTTTGGTAACACATTGATTTGTTTAAATCAAAGAAATTGTTAACGTTACAAGGTTACATAGAACTAGTAGCTATCTAGCAGTAACATAGAAATAATCTGAGTCCCTCGGCAATGTCTCACCATTGCCTCCGTAGCGCCTCTTTATTTTGATTCTGTAAACTATTTTTTTTTGACATGTTACTATTTTGACATTTTTTTTGTGTGACAGTGACTAATGTTTTCTCGCTCCACGAGCAGATTGTTACGCAACAAGTGCCACGTTCAACCGATGAAACCTTTCCAACAATGACGAGAGTACATGACAACATCGAGGAGCTTCAAAATTCAGAGCTAAGTTTCACCTCATACTCATTGTACTTCTAAGCTGTACTTCTCATGTTTCATCAATGTATTATTTTGTATCATATTGATTTCGTTGCATATTCATGAAATTTTCACCAACATAACCTTGCATTTTGATTTACACATTAATAAGTAAGGGAGTTAACAAAATTTTCGAGTACACAACATTTTTTGCTAAGGGATTTAACTTTAAAAACATTACATACAAGTAAAACACAAAATGTCTTCCTTAGATAAATGCATTGAGCAAGGAATAAAGTTAGGTTATAAAGAAGAGAAATTATCAGAATGGGCACAGAAAACGCACGCAGAAAACATTGCCCGTGAAGAAAGAGCGATAGAACGAGAAGAAAAGAAATTTCAAATGGAGGCCGAAGAGAAGAAAATTCAGATGCAAATAGAGGCCGAAGAAAAGAAATTGCAAATGCAAGCAGAAGAAAGGAGACTGCAAATAGAGGCCGAAGAAAAAAAAATTCAATTGCAAATTGAAGAGAAGAAAATACAATTGCAGGCTCAAGAGAAACAGATGGAGCTTGAGGCCGCCGCCAAACAGGCCCAGTTGAATGCCGAGACACAGATTAAACTAAAACAGATGGAAATGGAGGCCAACGCAGAAATATCAATAAATAAGTTAAGAAGCAAAGAAGAAGAACAAAAATATAATAAATATAAAGGTCTCGTGAAGGCTTTCTGTTCTGGAGATTCCATCTCAGCGTACTTAGAAAATTTTGAATGCCTCATGTCTCATCATAAAATCAGTAAATCAGATTGGGCATTTATTCTAATGAGGAATTTGGCTCTGGAACCACTGAAAGTAATAGAAACAATACCACAGGAAATGCGAAAAGACTATGACTACCTAAAACAACGCATTCTCCAACATTTTTCTTTAGACACTGCAGGTTACCAACAACAATTCACCAAATTATCTCCACAACCAAACCAAACCTTCATAGATTATGTCAGTACAGTCCAAGACATATGCACAAAATGGATTAACTCGGCTAAAACCAACAATAGCCATGATAAACTTAAGGAACTAATTATAATAGATAAAATAGTTAGCACCATCCCCACACCTTTTGCCAAGTTCTTAAAACAAATGGATTGTAAGAGCATTCAGGAAATCGAGGCGAAAGGGAATGCATTTTTTACAGCAAATAGGGATATTTTTCAACATAATATAAGTCACAATGATACAGCAGCTGCAGTAGTGAACACCAAATACTCCAAACAATCACAGAGCAGATTTAAACCACGATCCAATGTCGGTAAAGTAGTAAGGTGCCAATATTGCAATTTTCATCACGACAGTTACAGTATGTGTGACAAATCACCCACCTACCCTGAACACCTCAAAAAGATGGTAGAGAAGCAAACAGCTAAACGCATGACTTACCACAGAGCAGTTAAATGTTATTTCTGCAATAGCTGGGGTCACTATAATAAAGATTGTCAAGGCCGAAAGTTATTGAAACAGGCCAATGCGGCATTAGTAGAAACGTCGACTGACGAAGAGCTTAAGTCACTAAATGAATGTGAAAATCAACACGACAATGAAAGCGAGCTTGGGAATGCTGTACACGTCATCAACACCATAACAGACAGTAATTGCAACACCTGTACAAAGTTCCAAATTGACACAACACTACATTGTGGTCACATAATCCCAATTGCAAATGAAATAGCTAACGCTGCCTTATCATCTACAGGCAAGCTAGTTTTTTATACAGGGTTTGTTAACAACAAAAAGTGCACGTTAATTCGTGATTCCGGCGCAACTCTCTGTGGTGTGAGGAAGACATTAATAGACGCTAATGACTACACAGACAAACATGTGACGTGTCGCACATTTTCAGGTACAATAGAGAAATACCCCCTTGCTTTGGTCGAAATTCAAACGCCGTTCATATCGGGGCGAGTATTGTGTGCTATCCTTGAAAATCCCGTCGCGGATATTATACTTGGTATTTTACCCAACATACATCCATGCTCTGAAAGAGAAATAAAAAGTTGGGAGCAAAAGCACGGTATCCACCACAGAAATAGCGACACAAAAGAGAAACACCATTCTTGCTTGTCTCAAACTGCCAAAATACCAAGGGAGACAACCACTGAGGTAATTCAGGAAGAATTTACCGAGGTGTACAATGCAGGGGCGGTCGAATCAAGAAACGATACGACCGAATTAAAACCTCGAATTGAGGATGCGACCAAACTACCAAGTACCGAGCCTGTAAATGTGCAACAAGACACACAACACACAAACGCAATAACACGACAGACAACCCACAAAACCAACACCGACCAACTACAGGAATCATTAGAAATAGTAGCGCCAAACTCAACTAACATCACTTTTGGTAATGAACAGAAAGCAGATACAACACTTGCACCCTACTTTAAATTAGTAGGACTTAAACCAAAAGTCACTAAAAACGCATCGTGGACATTTAGGCTACAGAATAACATCTTAACGAGATTTTACACAACAAACCAGACCACGACACAGCAAGTAGTGTTACCACAAGCACATCGAAACAAAGTGCTAAAAATAGCTCATGACTCCCATTTTGGAGGTCATATGACATACGAAATGACCAGGGCTATTATCCTGACCCAGTTTTATTGGCCAAAGTTTGACCAGGATATTAAAACCTTTTGTACATCTTGTGTTATATGTCAGAAACTGGTCAACAAGGGGAATAACCCTACTGTATTCTCTTTAAATAGAAACTTGCAATTATCCCATGGAAATATGTTGAAACCATATTATGTTAGACAGGACAATGAGACAAATGAACTGACTCAACGAACTGGTGACGGAGACGAAACGACAATTTCTCAACGAAATGACACCTCGACAAACGTAGCATCGTTAACGACACACTCTTACGACGACGAAAACGACGAAGACATATGGACATTACCGACAATCTGTGATACTTTTAGTCGGTTGCATATTACAGTGGAACTCTACACCTGCTAGAGTACTCTCAGTGATTAGTTGAATTACGACACCCAAGAACAGGATACGTTACGTTGAGAACTATACCATCAAGTGCCTAAGCGCTAGAACGATTCCAGCAAGAAACAGTAACTGTGTTTGTGTCAACCAATAAGATCAACCAACGAACTAACTCCGATTTATGTAAGAACTCGTTATATAGGACATTAAGAACATGCCATACTTGTTGTTACTACGTAACTTTACAAACAACCGAAACAGAACCCCATCGACTACGACACTCAATAGACAGCCATACTAGCGTTACCATTCATGGCATAACACGCTAGCGACAGGAGGACGACGCGCACATCATCGTTGGATTTAATTAATTAATTAGTTTGGGATTAATTATGTATTATATTTCCATTATTGTTGTATATAAATTGTATTCACCTGTAATTTGTACATATTCGACATTAATATTACAGGCGGTACCATTCCTAAGCTAAAGAACCGTCCTATACAATTGTCTCTATTTAAATTAGAACCCATTTGTGAGTCATCGTACAAGAAGTACGTATTTTCTTAAAGGGCAAATATCGCCTAGCCCATTTTTTCTAAGGGCAATAACACTTACCTCAACTTTAATTATATATTTTAACCAAATACTATTTTTAATGAAAAGTGAGTGAATGACTGTGTGAATGGATTAAATGAGAGAACGATACACTTGGCGGACAAATTGTACGCAAACCGTATTTATTTTAATTTGTCTGCGTCTTTCATGTAAATTGTATGACTTGTCTAATTTGTGAATACATGTGTAGTACTTAGTTTAATAGTGAGTTAATATACTTAGCTTAGCAGTTAGGATACATCTAAGCACCACTACTTGGAATGCCTGTTCATGTATTGCACACAGTGCAGTAGTTCATGATTGAGGTTATCCCAACTCGTGACGCTTGGAAATACGCCACACATTCAGCACACACAGTACACAAACCTTAAAACTCAACACTATCAAGTTAAAAGTCACTTTATTAGAAACATCAACTTATTAGTCAAGCACACTAACAAGCCAACAGGGACACTTGTAGTATGAGGGGGATAAAAGAACAAGGTAACTACATATTTAGCATTATATAACATACGGGAGTAAAAGTGTATAGAAATACACACACAGATCAAGATTTGAAGGTGTACTTATTTAGCCAAGACTTCGGTCTTGTTAACCCTCTATTATATAGGGGTTATTTGTCTGGGTACCATTTTGGGTACTATGAGAAGGGCAAGTTGTAAATACAACTACTAAAATGCCACGTAACTTCGGTCTGATAAGCATATTTAAGCACACGAGAGACAGGGATCTCTGCACCAAATCAGACAAGTGTTGTATGGTAAAATACATGAGTTTTTAGTGCTAATAGGTAGGTTGCCAGGTTACTATCCACCAAACTACAAACACCAACTGTATGTGAGTCGGTGACAGAATTAGAACGGATCTAATTCCCAACAACAAATCATGTCACGGGGGAGGAGGGATCCTGTCACCGCCTCACTTACACATTTAGTAAAGCGCTGCAATTCCAGCCCAAGGGAAACCATTGAGTCGAGCAGGACCCGAGTAATCTAGAACCTTCTCGAAAGAGATGGTCACCCAGTCCATGATTCCGTGGACACTGATGTGGCCCGCCTAATGCGGGGTCCACGAGGAACTCGGACAGAGTTACCGCCCGTGTCGAGTTGGGACACGCGGAGACCGGCAGAGGACAGACGGACTTGAGAGAGGCAACAGGGCCTGCCTTTGAGGGACTCTATAGATATCAATAGATATATAGACATAGGCTAGATAGTTTGCTAGACTGTTAAATGATACTTATGTGTTTGATGTTTACTATTTGGGAGATGTAATATAGCGCGGGTCTGTTTACCCACTGCGCCAACGCATACTGTATATGTAAATACAATAAATATTCGATCTCATAACGAACAGATTTATTGTTGCCTGTATGAACCCAAGTTTAGTTACCTAGATACGAGCAAGACTATGACAACGGGTGAGATATCCACATATATGTTTTTAAAAGTTTGTTGCATATCTTTGACTGGACATCGCAGTTAATCCCAGCAGTTTTGGTTGCTTGTAATTTCTTGGCTAGTTTACGTTCAGTAGTTTGCCATTGTTTTCTGAACGACCGGCACTCACACCGTTTATAAAAGCCAAGGCAAGGCGATCTGATGCTAGATCGCCTGCAGCTGTATTTCGAAAGAGGTATGCCGGATTGCGAATTGCGTCGGTAACCCTGTCGTCATAGAGCCGACACGTTCAAGGTGTACTTAATAAAATACACATTAGTTTTCCAACAATTCCTTTTGTAATGATGACTTTCATATGTGTACTTCTCTTTTAGATGTACTCACACTTGACCTTCGGATGAACCAAACCAATGTTCCACCAACGGAAACTAATTACTACTGCATGACCTTCGACCTTCCCAGTGACCAGGACTACCATATCATGGCCAACGAGCCGATAATAGACAAAGTGAACATCCTGCACCACATGTTGCTGTATGGATGTGGCAATCGTAAGACCTCATCAGAATTTGTAATTTGTACACGGTTCAACAACAGCTTTTGTGTTTGCAAAGTTGCTGTTGCTTACTAATTAAGTAAAATTTGCATTTGTAGATGCCAGACAGATAAATAAACAGTTCACAACAGGTTCAAATACATTTACATACATTTGTCACGACGCAGTTTTCTGCCATGGTTCTGTGATATGATAGCACCATCAGGTTGTGTAGGCTTGAGAGCAGGGAGGAATAGGTGACCAATATTTCCATCACTTTGGCAAGGGACGAACCCAGACGTAAAAACGGCGTCAGACAGTGCTCATGAAATTAGCAGCACCATTTGCTTTCATCTTCGCTTGCGCAAATAGGGTCCAGTTGGACATGCTTAATTATGTTAGTTAGTTAGTTAGTTAGCTAGTTAGTTAGTTAGCTAGTTAGCTAGTTAGTTAGTTAGTTAGTTAGTTAGTTAGTTAGTTAGTTGGTTGGTTGGTTGGTTGGTTGGTTGGTTGGTTGGTTGGTTGGTTGGATGGTTGGTTGGTTGGTTAGTTAGTTAGTCGAGGTTCCAACTTCACGGCAAAGGGTGGTCTATGCTCCGTTTCTGTGCCAGTGAATATCACACAAATTGCTCCCCCACTGTCCAATGTGAAAAGTGGAATAGGCAGGAGTCTCCGCAATCCAACAGCCCGCACAGGTATACTGTGCATAATGCCACCGCCAGAATGCCAACATAAAATTAATCCACGAAAACCACAGTTCATCGTTGATGGACTCGGCAGTCACAAGAAAGACCTCATTAACCCGGGTTTTCTCACATGGTTGAGTCTTTTACCGCAAGGCGACCCGCCGAAAGTGTCGCATAAAGCACGAACTCCGCAGTTTTAGCGCCGACTCCCGGGAGTCTCCTGAAAAATGCATTCGTGAATCGAAAAGGCAAATCAGTCAATTCAGCAATAGCCGGTAGCCATTGTTCCGAACATGCAGGCCACTGTACAGGCCAGATGTAAAAGCATTCCCCCCGAATTTCACAGCTCACAGTGTCGCCCACTCACTCAGTAGCAGGGCGACGGAACCATGTACTACCAGTCCAACATGAGGAAAATGCGATTACAAACCGTAGCTGCAAGCATAAACACGCCACAGGCCTTAACGGTTCAACGCCTAACCACCATGTTAGCGACCGGAAGTCCTAATTATGTTAGATATCAGCATGGAAGTCAACCCCATTATTATAAACTTACATTTATTGATTTGTAACAACATACATAGATACACATGTACGCACACAAACCAACACAAACACACACGTACACATTGAAAGAAAGACGAACAAATATTTATCAACATAAGGAGCAAATGTTAGTATATGGTGCCCACGCTATATGTTTGTATACGAATCTGAACGCGAATATATCAACTACTATGCAGAAAGAAATATATGTTAATTAGGAATAATTCGAGGTCGTGGAAAATTTCGAATATCTTGGGTCATTGATTACCAACAATGGTGACACAATGAAAGAAATTAAAAGACCAATATATATATATATATATATATATATATATATATATATATATATATATATATATATATATATATATATATATATATATATATATATATATCTTCAAAGACTAAAACAACTGAATAAGATGTGGAGTGAGACAGATAGAATTACCAAAAAAATATAGTTTTAAGAGCATGCAACTTCCATATTGCAACATACGCCGGTGAGACCTGGACACTTAATAAACAAGCTGAACAGCGCATAAATGCTCTTGAATAAAAAATTTTATAGACGAGTTCTAAGAATATCTTGGATAAAGAAAAGATCAAATGCATCTATACTTCAGGAGCTGAATATTGAAGAAGGTTGGCTATTAAAGACGATAAAACAAAGAAACTTAAAATATGTTGGTCACTTGAAATGTCATGAGAGTTTGGAGAGAGGAAGAGGAAGACAAAAGAGAAGATGGGTGCAGGATGTGGCAGTTGATCTTCAAATGGGTGTATCGGGCGTGGGGCATCTTGTTTGTGATCGAGAAATTTTCCGGAAGGTTGTTATGGGAACTAGGTTCTGCAAGGACCTTCTACTGAATTAATATATTGTATAAATATAAATAAATATCATATAAATATAAATTGTATATGGGAAGAGAGGAAGAAGAAGGTGAAAGAAAATGAATGGGTGCAGGATGTGGCGGATGATCTCCAGATGGGTGTATTGGACGCGGGACGTCTTGCTTATGATCGAGGGGTTTTCCAGAAGGCTGTTATGGGAGCGAGATTCTGCAAAGGATATGTGACTGATTAAATGAATGAATGAATGAATGAATGAATGAATGGGTATAAATAGATATAGATATACAGATACGTGCATTCATTGATAAATACATACAAACATACACACTCACACACACACACACACACACACACACACACACACACACACACATGCATACATTCACAACAACACACTCACCCACCCATACATACATTTACACATACCTCCCTCCCTCCCCACCCACCGACACCCATATGTAATTGATTTTACTCCTGACCAGCGGACGATGTCTACATGCCAATACCTCAAGCTTGTGGAATGAGTGCCCAGGTTAAATGTGGATCCTTGATATGTGGCTGGTCAGTCGGAATTTCTGGAACCTGCTTTGGTGACAATGTTGGCTTTCGTTTTGGAAAATCTGAGTTCAAGCGAGTACTGTTACAGGTGAGCTACACTTTCCATGTTGTGACTGATTTTCAGCTTTGCTTGAAGAAAAGAAGAAAACACCATCAAATTAAAGAAATACTTTCAATATTCTCTTATACGTTTGAATAGCGTAATCAGAATGAAATGGCGTAAACTTTAAATAAAAGTAGAAAATGACACCACGCTAGAGAATATTGCCTTTTGCAATTCTCCTCCTCCTCCTCCTCCTCCTCCTCCTCCTCCTCCTCCTCCTCCTCCTCCTCCTCCTCCTCCTCCTCCTCCTTCTTCTTCTTCTTCTTGTCTGTCAACAACCAATGTGTCAGGCATCATAGGATTACTTCTCCCACACCACACAAGAAACTTGCAAGTCGTGTGAGAGGAAATGAATGGTACATTTTATTGCCGTTGGCTCTTTACATTTACAAAACAGTCGCTATCAAATCACACACAAAGCCACAGAATTGCCTATCTCTAGTTTCCTAAACCCTATTGCTAATCTCTATCTAATTGGCTACAAAAAACTCCTATCGACACTAAACGATCTGCTCTCTACGAAGTCAGTCCCCAGTCTGACTTTCCTACACGCGTCGCTACACAGCACGCGGAAGGACCTTGTTGCGTCCTTCGGCTTTTTGCGTGCGGTTACACTCAGCACGCTGGTAGCAGCCGTTCTCCTATTGAGTGGCACTCTTCTCCGTGGCTATCACGTAAGCGTGATTCTGTCGTGACCAGAGTACTAACTATCTGGTCGATGCCTCCGTGTCTCATGAGAGAACTAGTTAATAGTCCCCCTTTCTATCACCTACCCTGCCCTTATTGGGGCACTATGTTACCTCTAATCTACTTGAGGTTGACCACTCTTCCCGGTGGTCTTCTATCTTGCGGTAGACCTCTTTCCTACATGTTTCAGTCTTTGACATTGTCTTTCATTGTTTACTTGGTACTGTCGGGATTAAAATTGACACTTCGCTTGTGCGTTTTATAATATTTACATTTCTTATTCGGTGTCTCCTTTTTTTTTTTTTTTTTGAATTTTTATGGGCGGTAAGGAGGGGAACATGGAAAAGGAGTGGTGCTACTTGTGATTTCTTGGCAAGTTTACGTTCACTAGTTTGCCATTCTGACGCTCCGACACTCATACAGTTGTTTGAAAACCAGCATAACGTGGTCCTTTTCCAAATCACCCTGGGATAATATTTCATCTCTGCCTTTACAATGTACAGAAATTCAAAACAATGTTTTAATTAACAACTTTAACATTTTAATACACATAGTCGCTTGTTGAAGTTTGCAGAAGCCATCATGATTAATCTACATGGGCCATTTTTGTGCAAACAGAAAGACATGATAGTCAGTTTAAAATTACCGAGGTAGACAATTGACTTTACTGTGCGAACATGTGTATATTTCAGCTTGAAGAATGTATCTAGTTATTGTACTCTATGTTGAGTGAATTCTGCAGTATGTATCTGACGAGATGCAGCGAAATATGCCAGGTAATAAATAGTACAATCTATGGTTTGTGTCTTCGTTATTCAAATTTACAAAGTACGTTTATTTTGCCGTCAGAGTCCAAGTCTGATTCTGAAAACACAGTCTGGTTATGAATACAACGACCCGAGCCACGCCCATATTGTGTCTAGTGTAATAGCGCTGGTAATATTAGCACAGTCGGGGGCGTGTTTGACGTCTGGGCTCGTCGTTTGCTAAAGTGAGAGAAAAATTGGTCACTTACTCCTCTTTGCTCTCATGCACAAACAATGTTATGGCGTTAGCACATTTCACTCCTACAGAAGAATACCGCCTGGGGACAAATGCATTTATTAGTAACATTGTCCATGCCGCGTGGCGTTGGTGATCATGCATGTCCACGATTTTCTGGCTGTTGTGATGCCAATCATTTCTGATATAGACTGCGTATTGGGGTGATACTTACATATCATTCACCGAGTACCGATTAATCTACAAAAATATATGTCTTGCAGTGTATGTCAAGTTCGTCTTGTGGCAAGTAAAAGTGTGCTTTATTTACAACTGTATTATGTGTAAAATATGCACCTCTTGGTGGTAGTTTGCCTATGGACAAGGGGGAGGTGGTCGTGCGCTTGTGGGACCAGGTGGAGAAGGCGGAGGAACAGATTGAGAACCCATATGTGGAAAGAATGAGGTTGCAGGAGATCGGCATGGGTTCTGGAAGAATTTCAAAACTGAGAGGCAAGACCAGGACAACGTTTAATCATATAGCGGTGGAACGATTAGTAGTATGACTTTTCGCTGGCTATTGAACGAGGGGACGGAGCACGTATGGAAATGTCCTGAGTGCAGTGATGTCGGTTATTAACTCAACTCAACTCAACTCAACTATGTGTAAAATAACAAAATTCCTTTCTGATTATGGTGATGGTGTTGTTGCTGTCTGGGTATTCCTCTAAAGACCAAGTTTTAACGTTTATGTCCAACGCATTGGCTTTCAGGTCACATGAGCCTTCCATCTTTGGGAATGAGTTTGATGTAAACACTTTTCTTCCGAACCGCAACGAAAATAATTTGTTTGCAGAGCGCTCCTTCAAAGTGGAGAAGGTGAGGGAAGAGATTGAGAACCCAGATGTGGAAAGAATGAGATTGCAGGGGATCGGCAGAGATTATGAAAAAAAATAAACATCTCAAAACTGATAGCGGTTGGAACGATTAGTAATGTGACTCTTCGCTGGCTGTTGGACGAGGAGACGGAGCGCGTATGAGAATGTCCTGAGTGCAATGATGTCGGTTCTTAGCTCAACTCAACTCATCTCCTTCCCCTCTCCAATCTCACAAGCCAGTGTAATGTGCCAGGCCGGTACTAGGAGGTCACGTCTGCAGGGAGGCGTAAAAAAAATGCAATCAGGTCGTGAATAAGGACATCACATACGGACTAGTTGAAATAGGTCTCGGTTGATTATGTTTCCTCCACGAGTTTTAAGTGTATCACTATCATGAAACTCCAACGCAATGCCCACAGTAGAAACTAACAATATATTTAAGATAGTTTGGTGGGAAAGTATACTCATGATTAAGCAGTATATAATGTGTCCATTAAAGTAATTTAAAATAGTCAAGCAACTTTTTTAATGCAATAAATTAATTCTGTATTAACGAAGGCAAACTCCCTGTTCATATACTACTTAAGAAACAGACTGTTTTATCTTTTCACGACAAGTGCAGTTCTAAAGATGTGTTACTACTATCCAAGTTGTAAATTGAATTGTTTCAGTTTTGCTTGCTACTTTACCTTCTTCCCTCTTAAAAGATAACTTTTTGTTTCAGTTTTACTTGCTACTCTTCCAACCTAAATGTGAACTTATTGTTTCAGTTTTACTTGCTACTTTACCTTCTTCCCTCTTAAAAGATAACTTTTTGTTTCAGTTTTACTTGCTACTCTTCCAACCTAAATGTGAACTTATTGTTTCAGGTTTACTTGCTACTTTACCTTCTTCCCTCTTAAAAGATAACTTTTTGTTTCAGTTTTACTTGCTACTCTTCCATCCTAAAAGTGAACTTATTGTTTCAGGTTTACTTGCTACTTTACCTCTTCCCTCTTAAAGGTTAACGGCTTATGAACAATTGTTTAATGACGTTAAGTTACAGCTTCCTGGTGGTTTCAGCACAGGCTGGTATGAAACGTGAGTTAAGATATAAGGGGAACAGAGGTACTTGGAGAAAAAGGCGCAGGAGAAGAACCGGAAGGTAAGACGTCGACTGGTAAATCATAAAAAATTATGTATTGCTTAGTGGAATTGTCGAAGTTCCAGAAAGCGTGTAGCAATCATACGCATAGTTTTGCATAACTTCTACCTTCTTATGCTTCAAGAAATGTACTTTAATATGGTTACATATATGTGTGCATGGTGAAACATTTCATCTTGAAACTTATTCACTGCTTATGTAATGGGGAATCTAGTTCGCAATTGTTGAAGTTGGGTATCAAGTAAAGAATTCATACAGGACTTCGCGTTGGAGCTCAAGCCAACGAACACAAGCAAGCAAGCAAGCAAGTAAAGAATTCCAGAGTTTCAAAGAATTCCAGGAGTCCAGAATTGTGTATGGAACTGTCATAGTGGGGAACCGAGTATGCAACTGTATGGAAGTGAGGTAGGGCCGGGATGCAAGAGTGATAACCACTGTGTACCGCAGCTAGGTTGATCTGGTAACTTATTATTTTACAGATTCATTATAACAACCCGTTTTTGGAGGGAAATTACGTCGATTCTAGTGGACTGCGTCTCTACTATCAACCTACGAAGACCGGAGTTCAAGATCTGGCTGTGCTTATGACAGGACAGCTGTTACTGGAGATACCACCTGGTAATCTGTGTGTTATATGTATACATATAACTGTTAGTTGTTCAACGCGATGTTAGCATCTACGTTATTTAAAACGAATACCTTCTTCTTCTTCTTCTTCTTCTTCTTCTTCTTCTTCTTCTTCTTCTCTTCTTCTTCTTCTTTCTTCTTCTTCTTCTTCTTCTTCTTCTTCTTCTTCTTCTTCTTCTTCTTCTTCTTCTTCTTCTTCTTCTTCTTCTTCTTCTTCTTCTTCTTCTTCTTCTTCTTCTTCTTCTTCTTCTTCTTCTTCTTCTTCTTCTTCTTCTTCTTCTTCTTCTTCTTCTTCTTCTTCTTCTTCTTCTTCTTCTTCTTCTTCTTCTTCTTCTTCTTCTTTCTTCTTCTTCTTCTTCTTCTTCTTCTTCTTTTTTCTTCTTCTTCTTCTTCCTTCTTCTTCTTCCTTTCTTCTTCTTCTTTCTTCTTCTTCTTCTTCTTCTTCTTCTTCTTCTTCTTCTTCTTCTTCTTCTTCTTCTTCTTCTTCTTCTTCTTCTTCTTCTTCTTCTTCTTCTTCTTCTTCTTCTTCTTCTTCTTCTTCTTTCTTTCTTCTTCTTCTTCTTCTTCTTCTTCTTCTTCTTCTTCTTCTTCTTCTTCTTCTTCTTCTTCTTCTTCTTCTTCTTCTTCTTCTTCTTCTTCTTCTTCTTCTTCTTCTTCTTCTTCTTCTTCTTCTTCTTCTTCTTCTTCTTCTTCTTCTTCTTCTTCTTCTTCTTCTTCTTCTTCTTCATTTCTTCTTCTTCTTCTTCTTCTTCTTCTTCTTCTTCTTCTTCTTCTTTTCTTCTTCTTCTTCTTCTTCTTCTTCTTCTTCTTCTTCTTCTTCTTCTTCTTCTTCTTCTTCTTCTTCTTCTTCTTCTTCTTCTTCTTCTTCTTCTTCTTCTTCTTCTTCTTCTTCTTCTTCTTCTTCTTCTTCTTCTTCTTCTTCTTCTTCTTCTTCTTCTTCTTCTTCTTCTTCTTCTTCTTCTTCTTCTTCTTCTTCTTCTTCTTCTTTCTTCTTCTTCTTCTTCTTCTTCTTCTTCTTCTTTCTTCTTCTTCTTCTTCTTCTTCCTCTTCTTCTTCCTATTCTTCTTCTCTTCTCCTTCTTCTTCCCCTTACTACTATTATTATTATTATTATTAATATTATTATTATTGACCATATACCCCCGCCCTATTCCCCCCCCCCCCACTCACACACACACACATTGGGGCATAGGCTCTACACCAGTTGAGTCAAGAACAGACATCATTGCACTCGGGGCATTCCCTTAAGCGCTCAGTCCTCATCTTTAACAGTCAGCCAAGAGTTCAAATACTAATGGTGCCCATTGCAATCTGATATATGTCTGTCTTGCTTTACCTCTGAGTGACGACTGTCGACCAGATCCTCTGACCACTCGTTGCTGCTGCATTCTCTCTAGACGATGATAATATATCTGTTCTTCTGCATTATTCACATGCTCCCTTAGGGCCTGCACCAGATCTGTCTTATCATGTCATCAAACCACCCCTTAATGAAATGGCACATGCCAATCTGCTTGCCTGTTCATTTTCAATCACACCAGAGTGTCCTGGAGAAAAGATCAAGCGAATACTCACAACCAGGAGACCCCTGAATCGATTCATGTCATTCTGCACGAAACAAACCAGCCTTCACTTTTATCAGCATGCTTTCTGGGCCAGTTACAACCACAACATGCGTATACAGTTTGCTCTCCAACCAACGGAAAGCTGTAGTAACCCACTCCACCTCTATTCTCAGACTTGAGGTTGAGGTGTCATATACCAAGCTCTCCTTTACTAAACATTGGCCATTCACTTCTGCTATGAATCTTCAGGCACCTTTTTAGCCCCTTAACACAGAGCCGTCAGTATAAATAATCACAGCGCCAGGACGAGAGTAATTGCTGAATTTCAACTTCCGTAGCGCCTGCTGGTCATTACCTACATTCACGACCCGATGTGATTATAACCCCACACAATTCTGAATTTCTATTCGGCACTCCGACCCACTCCATGCCTCTGCCAGTCGTCTCAAGTGTGCACAATTTTCTCATGGTATCTTCTGTCTGGGTCATCCATGATCGCCCACTTACCAGCCTGTGGCCCTTGACTGCGTCCCGGAAATCATGCACTCAACCAGCTCATTCCAACCCTATTATCATGAGTTGTCTAATGCAGCCCCGTCCATGTCTTTCCCATATTAATTGTGTGTTTTAGGTCTTCCTCTATTTTTGGACCAAATGGATTCCCGACAAAGACCTTTCTAGATGTACTATTATCGGGTTTTCTCAATGTATATCCTATCCAGCGGCAGCGCCTTTTTGACACCGTTCGGTTCTCTGATGTTTGTCTAGTTCTCTCCATGAGCTCCACATTGGTGATATTTCATACCATTTTAGTCCTGAAATAACCCTGAACGACACATAGTTTAAATAGTTGCAACATTGCCAAGAAGTCAATTCATTTATGTTATTGCAAAGGACTACAAGGTAATGGTCAGTGTAGAAAAACACACCTAATGAGAATTTGAGAAATCTGGCATGGAAAAGGTCTAGAATAATGGAATATCATGGAAATCGTTAAATCGTGGAAACGGCAAGGTAAAGGTCTAAACTGAAAATCAATAGTTGCCTACTCGGGAAGCTTGTCTTCATTTGGCAGATGCATCAAGGTCATCATTAAATACGCTAAAACAAAGAGGTCAATGGTAATTCATATACTGCAGGACAAACACGTGTCAGTGGATACAAAGAGACACATCGTCAACATTAACTCCCTACCAGCAGTGTGCTACCAGTGTAGGATATGGACACTAAGCAGCAAGATATAAAAAAGACATGTAGCAATGGAGAAGAAATGTCTGAAAATAATACGTAATATAAGGAGAAGAGGCGTGGTCAGAAATAATGTCCAGTCAAGGTAGGCAAAATGTCAACAATGGAGTTCATCGAACAATACGTCAGATGTGTAAACAGAAAGAGTTGGTTCTTAATTTGAAATTACGGTGAGGCTAACAGATGTTCCAGATTCGAGTAAGTCCATTTACTAAAATAATGGTAATGATGACGACAACAATAATAACAATATTAAAAGTTAGTTAGTCGAGGTTCTAACTTCACGTCAACGGGTCGTCCCCATTATGCTCCATTGCGTGCCAGCGAATATCACACAAGATGCTCCCCATTGTCCAATGTGAAAAGTGGAATAGACAGGAGTCTCGGCAATCCAACAAGCCCGCACAGGTACACTGTGCATTATGCCGCCGTCAGAATGCCAACACAAAATTCATTCACACTCGCCACAGTTCAACGTCGTTGGACTAAGGACTCGGCAGTCACCAGAAAGACCTCCGTGACCCGGGTTTTCTCACATGGCTCGGTCTCTTACCGCGGGGCGACCCGCCGAAAGTGTCGCAAAAAGCACGAACTCCGCAGCTTCAGCGTCGACTCCCAGGAGTCTCCCGAAATATGCACTCGTGAACCGAAAGGACAAAACAGTCAATTCAGCAACCGCCGGTAGCCATTGTTCTGAACATGCAGTTCACTGTACAGGACAGACCTAAAATCATTCCACGCAAATTTCACAGCTCACGGTGTTGCCCACGCACTCACTCAGTAGCAGGACGACGGAACCATGTACTACCAGTCCAACATGAGGAAAATGCGATTGTAAACCGTAGCCACAAGCATAAACACGCCACAGGCCCCAACGGTTCAATTCCTAACCGTCATGCTGGCGACCGGAATAATAATAATAATAATAATAATAATAATAATAATAATAATAATAATAATAGTAATAATAATAATAATAATAGTCTAGTCTAGTCTTTCCTCTTGCGCCTAAGGCGGCGCATAAGGCAGAAGTCGTGGCTTTCCATGTCTGTGCGTAGCGCTAACATTTAGAGCCATAAATTCTGATTCCGTAAAATCGGCGAGTTTTATGATGGCGGATTGTCAAGCCGCCGATCAACCGACTTAAGTCAAGATAGAAGAAAACACGTCCCGTCATCCCGACCCAAGCAGAAACTCTGCAAACCCTCCGATGGCAGCCTCGCACCACGGGCCCACCAGCCAAGCACGTCAAATAATATAATAATACAATAATATAATATATTATATATTATTATATTATATATATTATAATATATATAATTATGCAATAATAATAATAATAATAATAATAATAATAATAATAATAATAATAATAAGTGACGTAGTAGGAACCAGCTGTGGTTATGAGAAGTGTTAGGACAAACACATTTTGATTGGATGAGTGTTAGTTAGTTAGTTGGTGGGTATGGGGTGTCAAGCATTGGTAATACTTTTGGTAAGGATCGCTGTCACTCCCTTTTCAAGGGACCATCCCCCACTGGTCCAAACCTGACATCCTGCTCATGCCTGTAGCTCTTTATAGCTGTCAGCATGCCACAGCGGCCACACCCCCCCACCCCCCTGGGCAACAGCTGTGACAGGCTGGCTAAACCAGGCGTGGGAAGCTGATTTGGTATCAATCTGATCGGTGAATTAGGGTATGCCTACCCAGCATGCGAAGACATGATTCGGTAGACTGCGCGGAAGAAATCATTCCTGATTCAAAGGGCAAGACGGCGTTTACCTGCAAAGCGTTGTGGAACGTAATGAGCATGGCATGACACATGGAGCGTCCTGGTCATCCACTACTCCTGTATTCGTCTCCAGTCGTCTTGATTTATCTTGCCACTGGAATCAGATGGACTCAGGCGAGAGAGTGAGGTCGACGAATTACGCATCTCTTCCTCACTTTAATCGAATTCATCGCACGAGTCATTATTCAGTTAGTTAGTTAGTCGTGGTTCCAACACCACAGCAACGGATCGTCTCCATTCCGCTTTGCATTCCGGTTTCCCACGAGGAACGACGTGTTTGTGTGGTCTCCTCCTTTTTGGATTAATTTTCCTGTTTATCTACATTCGTACGCAATGGATTTTATATGGTTGTGATCACAATGATGCCGTTCAACTGTTGAACTTGTTTTAAAGTTGCTATATGTGTAGTGTTAGATATAAGTTAGATATAAGTGCTAATAATATTGTATTCAATGACACTATGGATAAATTATTCATGGAACAGTGGCGCGTCAGTGATAGCTTGAACTAGCCAATCACATCACTTGGATTTAAACCGTGGACGGCGCTACAATGTTTCCGTGTGTGTTGATACGTAATATTATGTAAATATCATGTCTGTCGAGGAGGGAATTTCTGTGCTGGAGTTAGTGGGAGAAAGGGGCCGAAGTAGATCTGAGGGTCGAAGTGGATTACGATCTGCAGTAACAAGAAACTACACACTCAACAAAGAACGGGCAGTGAAAAGCAAACTTAAGAACTGTTTTAGCTCGCCATCGCTGTCAGTTAAATGTATGGATGGCGGTAAATGCATCTCTATCACATTCAACAATACAATACATTACGAGGCATTTCGAACATGCCTGATCAATTATTACCACGAAGCCAAAGTTGATTATAGAAAAGACCGACAAGGGGCGGAGGTGGAAGTCAAAATATCATCTCCCCTACACACATTGCATTTATACAACACGCAAAATAAAATTTTAATACAAGGGGCAAACGCCGTCATGTCTGAGTGGCTCGCGACACAATTCGTCGAAATTGAACAGGCAGCTCTGAAACTAACAAGTGACTCACTAAACACACCTGCCGATTTCAGCACGCTAGTGTCTGCCGTAAAAACAACACAGCCTACAGCGGTCACGCTATTGTCAGACAGAACCATTAAATCAACACAACCTGCAGCCGCTGTCGTTACAGCATCAGGCGATAGTAACAAGATACTCCAACATGCCACGACTCAACACACCAGCAGCTCGAACTCAGCTTCTTCTAACCAACCAGTGTTGCTAGCCATTGAATACCCGATGGGGAGCCTAAGGGACAGTATACAACCAAATGAAAACAATTCAAACCAACTTGAGGTTGCACCATCGGTACTAGATGAAAGTCCAGCTACAAATCAACACTCATGCGGTTGTCAGCAGCACATTGAAAGGTTAGAGGCAAGTTTGAAGGCACTTTTAGACTCCGCCTCTGACAACACAGACAAGATCGCCAGGATCACTAATGACTATATCAACCTCAAGTCAGAGGTCGCTCTCCTGAGAGAGGAAAATGATATTCTGAAACACACTATTGATCAGGCAGCACAGACTAACAGCTTCGAAACAACACAACCATCCCTGGGAGCGCCAACTATACAGCCAACGAATACACATCAGCCAACGAATACACATCAACAAACAGACAAAGCCATTGAACAGGACTCGACATTTCCCATAGAAGTGAAAGTCAGCAATCGATTTGAACTACCAAAAGAGCAATTGGTAAGCGGCAGTCAGTACGACGAGACATTGCCGACAGACAACCCGCCTATTCAAGAAACGGCTGGTAACCGGCAAGAAGGCAGTCCACAGCCGGATAATTATCAATGGCAGAATCAACGTGCAAAACGTACCAGAAGCCAGTACACACAGAGACTACCAATTGACTGCACCCACTTGATAATTGGCGACTCCTTGATGAAAGGCATATACAGTGATCGTATGTCCTTATCACACGCCGATATAGCTACAACAATTCCACTTCCAGGTGCAGGGTTAGACAGTCTAACAAACAGTATACGTAGAATGGAAATCAACGAAAGCGTGAAGAGGATTACAATACATATAGGAATTAATGACACTATGAGAAACCAAAATATTACCATTTCTCAGTTACGAAAACTACTAGACTTATTACGCCATAATTTTCCAAATTCTAACGTGTTTTTCTCTTCCATCATACCACCATGTTATGGCATCGAACGTCGACTAGCCGACATAAACAACAACACCCTAGAGACATTCTGTACTCAGTATAATGTACACTTTATCAACAACACACCATTTTATACATCTCAAAGAGGCGCGCCAAAGAAACGACTGTACAGCGACAAGATCCACGCATCCACATTAGGTTATAGCTTCCTTGCTAAAAGTATCAAGTTTCCGGAGAGGGCACAAAACAAGACCAACACACAAACACGACGAACATTGACTACTGAAGCCAGTCGAAATATCCCCATCACCCCGGATAAACTTCAGCTGACGTCTGACCCCCGAACGCCTGCTATTCAAGGTGCACACATGCTACCAAGAATAAATCAACCTTTCCTTCCTACCCCCACCCTCACTCGTGAAGGAAATAACTACCAGGAAGATTTCCCTAACCTCACTTCCAACGAACCCTCGTTGCAAGCAGCGGTACACACGCACGGCAGTAATACCACCTTGACACACCAAGATCAAGACAGCTATGGGCTCCATAGCAGACAACAAGAGGTTCCGCATCACCAAATTCACTCCAGCAATGAACGAATAAGTAGGCAACAGGTTCCGCATCACCAAGTTCACGCCAGTAATGAGCGACCAAGCGGACAACAACAGGTCCCGCATCATTGGAGTCCAGAACTTCTATACTTGATGCACTTTAGTCCTGCCGCACTGAATCAAGCCCTCATGATGTCTCTACAATACAGACCTGTGTGATACGATACGTATTAAAAACTGAACCCTATATGAATTGATACCAGCAACAGAGCTTCCTCCTTGAACTCTAATCGCTTACTGCTTAACGTTTTATTTCCCGTGTGGGAAACACCGCTTTAAACAGAGACATTGACTTGTATAATCATTTATTAATTCTTTTGGATAACAGTTGGTTACTTAGCTTGTGAAGTAGTTTATTTCAGTTTAATTATTTGTTGTATGTTCTTTAATTCGTTTTGTTCCGTGTTTGCATTATATTCGTTGGTCTAATTAGTTATATCGTTATAATACTGTCATTTACTTATCGATTTGTATTACTGATATTTTGAAAGTTAATGTAATTGTGATTTTTTATTATCTTGTATTTTTGCTTAACTTTGACTAATTTACACTTTCTTCGTGGATAAAATGTCTGAGAAGTGGCAACACTGGCTCAATAAGTCAGGAATACGTCTTGGACACTTAAACATTTGCAGCTTATTTAACAAGCTACCAGAGTTATCTTCTATTCTTAATCAAAATTTTCATTTATTCGGCCTTAGTGAAAGTAGGCTTAATGATAAAATTTCAGATGAGGACATCTCTGTTAAAGGGTACAAAGTTTTTAGAAGGGATCCCTGTAGGAAACAAGAGACAGGCATAGTAACCTATGTTTCTAATTTACTAAATGCTCACCGTAGGCTAGACTTTGAAACTTGCGAATTAGAATGTATTTGGTTAGAGCTGAAACTTCAAAACCGCACACCCCTGATAATTGGCTACCTCTACCGAAATCCCAGTGCTGGACACGTCTGGTACGAAACTTCACTACCATGATGGACGTGGTTTTCGCTTCCGGGAAGGAAATTAGACTACTCGGAGACTTTAACATTGATACCAACAATTCTAACATAATATGGGGAAATATAATTGCATCATACAATTTCCAACAAATAGTACAACAAGCTACTAGAGTAACAAAGTCATCTTCAACAGTCATAGATCACTTTTATGTAACTTGCTCAGACAACATCATAGAATGCACCGTACCCAATTGTGCAATGTGCGATCACTACCCAATATGCTGCACGTGGTCTAAAAAAGGAATTAAAACTCCTAAACATTAACACATAAGTGTAAAATATAAAAGTTACAAAAATTTCAACCAAAACGCATTTTTACAGGACTTGCTTAGTTCACCTCTAGACAATGTTTATTAGCTTTCTGACCCGGACGATGCTCTAGAATTCTGGATGAAAACCTTTATTGATGTTTTTGATAGACATGTGCCAGTCAAGGAAGTTCGAGTAAAACACCACGTCAAGCCACCTTGGATCACTCAGGAAATACTTGAAATTATGAGAGATAGAGATAAAGAACATAAAAAGCGGGATCTCAGTGCATACCGTACTCTTAGAAACAAAGTTCAATATACCATACGACGGGAAAAGAAAAATTACTTTAAGATCTTAGTAATGGATAAAACAAATAGTAAGGATATATGGAAGGCAATTAACACCTTGACAAACAAGAATAACTTCCGCAATTCTTTACCATCAAATCATATTACATGCGACCAATTCAGTGATTTTTTTCAAACTGACATAGACCAGATGAAGGCTTCAATACCTAATTCTCCTTGAAACTTATCTTTATTGTCATCGTTTTGTGAGAATAGATGCTCCCGCGATATTCTTTCCGACATACCGCTAATGACAATCACTGAAGTATCCACTTACTTCAGTAACCTAAAAAACACAACCTCATCTGGGTTAGATGGAATCAGCAACCGGATTCTCCGTTGTACTGCGCCAGTGATCTGTATATCACTAACCTATGTATATAATCAGTGTCTCACCAAAGACCACTTTCCATCAGCTCTCAAAATCGCCAAAGTGTACCCTCTTCTTAAATCTGGTTCATTAGACAATGGTCTCCCGAACAATTACAGACCCATTTCTTTACTATCATCACTATCTAAGCCACTAGAAAAACACATCCATAAAGTAACATTACAGTATTTAGTTCGCAACAAGCTTATTGTGGACAGCCAATCAGGATTTCTACCAAAATATTCTTGCCATACGGCCCTAACAAACATGGTAGAAAATTGGCACCAGAATATAAACAACAACAGTCTATGTGGAACTGTGTTTATTGATTTCAAGAAAGCATTTGATATGATAGATCATCTTATTTTAATTAAAAAACTTGAGACAATGAATATTGGCCCTAATGTAGTCACTCTAATATCATCTTTTCTATCAAACAGAAAGCAAGTAGTATCACATAATAAATCTCTGTCTGAAACCACTACCTTCAATATTGGAGTACCGCAAGGCTCTATTCTTGGCCCTCTACTATTTGCCATATATATTAACGATCTACCTTTGCATCTTTCGTCGTCCTGCGATCTATTTGCAGACGACTGTACAGTGTACACAAACGCTGAAAACTGTATTTTACTTGAGTCGTCTTTACAACAAGAATTAAATAATGTAGTTAGGTGGAGCTATTCAAACCGTATGCAAATTAACATCACTAAAACAAAATCAATGTTATTAACAACCAGACAAAGACTTCAGACTCTAAGCTCACACACAACACTTCAACCTCACATCGATAACATGCCAGTAGAAAGTGTAATTGAGCACAAAACATTAGGCCTAATCATTGATAGAAGCATAACCTTTAATTCCCACGTTCAAGTGCTCATTAAACAAACAGCGAAAAAAGTCTACCAACTCGCCAAAATTAAAAACTTCCTTGATGAGGACACAAGGAAACTATTCTATACGTCTCATATACAGACTCACTTTGACTACTGCTCTACGATCTGGGACGGTTGTTCTAATTCAAACACCAAGCGACTTTACTCACTCCAGAAACGGGCCATGAGTCTAATTTATAGCAAACATTTAACTGACAATCCTAGCCTGTATAAACGCCTTCAGTTACTACCACTCCGCAAACGTCTGCTTTTCAATAAAGCTAAACTAATTCACAAAATCCTGCATCGGAATGCCCCAAATTACCTTTGGCCATTGTTTAAATATAATGCTAGACACAGTAAACGTTTAAATATATTACACATTCCGAAGCCTAAGATTGACTTATACAAAACAAGCTTAACGTACTCTGCAGCTCAGCTGTGGAACAATCTTCCACAAGAAATCAAAGACATCACCAATCCCTTTTCATATAATCGCAAATTATTCGAACACTATCTCAATATGGATTACCTTCCCCCTTAATAATAGAGATAATAATAATAATAACAAAACCCTAGTATAACAGCCAGTCCCCTTTTTGTAGGCCAGTATATTCCACATGGCTAACAACAAGTGTCAGACCAGTATCTAATATTACTGTGTCGTGTAGTTTTGATGTTCGCATTTTGCCCATGCCTTTATAATGCATATCCTTTATATTGTTGTTGTTCTCTGTTAGCCTTGAATGATGTGTGAATGAAATAATGTATGAAAGAGAGTGATAGAAGGGCAGAATGTTAGACGGGCCTGCGTGCCCAATTCTTAACCCTTTGAAAATAAAGTTTGTTCGTTCGTTCGTTCGTTCTGTTCCTGTGCCAGTGAATATTACATAAAATGTTACCTCACTGCCCCATGTAAAAGTGGAATAAACAGGAGTCTCGACAAACAACAGCCCGCTCAGGTATACTGTGCATAATGCTGCCGCCAGAATGTCACCACAAAAGTCTTCTACGAAACATACAGTTCATCCTTGATGGAAGCCTCAGTCACTTTCCCAACCAGATGTTCGCCTACAAAGTCTCGATATTTCTAGATGTTGGTGTTCTGTTTCTTTATGTTTTCTAGCTAGCCACGCCATTTTTACTCCCAAATGCAGTTCACGCAACACAACAACCTGGAACAGATGTAAACAACATTTCACTGTACATAATGCCGTCGCCAGATTGCCAACACAAAAGTCCTCCACGAAAATACAGTTCATTGTCAAAGAAAGAGGCAGTCATCAGAAGACTAGCCGCCACACATTTCTGCATAAGGCACAAAAAGCGGCTAATTCTGGAACATAACCAGCCGACATTTCTCTGAACATGCAATTCACGCTCCACAACCTCGGGAAGATTTAAAAGCATTTCACACGAAATTCACAGCTCACAGCGTCGCGCCACGCAATCAACTCAGTAGCAGGGCGACTGAACCATAAACTACCAGTCCAACATGAGGAAAATGCGAATGCAAACGGTAGCCACGAGCATAAATACTCCAGAGGCCTTAACCGTTTCTCTGCCTATCCTCCATGTTCATGACCGGCATCATCCATTATATAAAGGATGAATGTATGGGGGAATAGATTGTCAGACTTTCCCTCCCGTAGCAAACGATGAGTGCTGGCATCGAAACTTTGTCCCACAGCCCTCATGCAATTGTCAGCTTAACATTCTAACCGTTACACCATCGTTCCCACACCCTACACTCCCATCCCTCTCCTTGCTAAATCCATTGTTCATCCAGTATTATGCCATGGATCCCAGCTTTTGATATTTGAAGGCAAGAAATTTTTGTTTTAAATATCCCTCAAAGCTCTCAATGTCGAAGCATCTAGAACTACACAGATGTACTGGTCCAGTTATGTAAACAACGCTGATCTGTTCATCAATAGAAGTCATCCCATTGTAAAATAACATGAAATAAAAGGCATTATTCATTGGTCGGGGTGGGCGGGGGAGGGGGGGGGGGGGGTCAAAAGACACACATTAGCAGTCAAATATGAAATTTAATCAAAGACACAGTTACCTGAGATTTGTAAAACAAACACAGGCAACACGATACAGACACCGTAAGGATACGGAACCAATCCACAGTTTCGACAGCACATAAACAAATTCACAAGCACTGAATGGAGATAATAGAAGTAGAAAAGAAAAGTAGATATCAGAGGATACACAAGACAACATACGATGGGGCTTCGAATGAAAGCCTTAAAAACGTGATAAAATTACAGTAATCATACAATTTTCTTATAACCTGTCGATATTGTTGTTAAGGATGTCAAGATTGTTTAGCACGTGACATCACGGATCAGACGAACACGATGACGTCATACTGATAGTTTAAAGATGGCCGCCCCACTTTTGACATGCACCAAAGAGAAGCAGCATTCTGTTATCCGTTTTTTGATCAGTGACCTTCACTTTCAGTATGTACCACTTTCTCTCATACTCTCCAGACCTAGCCCCAAGCTATTTCCACCTGTTTGGACAACTCAAAGAGTCACTGGAGGAGAGACTTTTCGGTCCAATGACGACATACAGCAGGTGGTGCATGAGTTGTTACACACGCGACCAATATAATCTTATTCTACAGGAAGCAAAGCAGTTCATCGGCGCTGGAGGACTTGCTTTAAACGCAATCATGACTACATCGAAAAATGATACATTTTTGTCTTTACTTTGTCAGAATATATGCACCCTAAACAAAAACCAAAAACAAACAAAAAAATTAAGGTTTTAATGTGAAGCACCCTACTAACTTGAGAAAGCTGTAGTTACCATACCGGGATTCAAACCTATCACCACCAAATGACGAAAGGGCCTGGCTTCAGGAACAAAGTGTACTTTGCAGTATGGTCAACTTGACATCTTTAAAATACGTGTCATTATCAGCCACGTCTCAAACACATGAACCCACAACTATTGAAAATGGACAGAAGTTATATAAAACAATTGAAATAACACTGTAGGTCCTACATTTTACATTAATTTGGTCAATATACTTTAAGTTTACTGTAGTTCGCTTTTATGTTTGTTATTAGACTTTGGTTTCTCAGTCCCAAGGAAACATTTAATGCATACTTTTATTTTAACGTAGCTTCATTATATATTTGTTATTGGACATTGGTTTCTCAGTGCCACGGTAAAGATGGAATGTATCGTTTAACTTTTCTGTAGTTCTTTATCATGTTTGTTTTTGGGCATTGGCTTCCAGTAGCACGAGAAAATTAAATGTATAGCTTAACTTTACTATAACACGGTATATTGTTTGTTATTGCGCACTGACATCTCAGCGCCACGGAAGAACTACATGTATAGTTTAACATTAATGTAATTCGTTATATTGTCTGTTAATTGGCATTTGTGGCTCTGGTGCAGTGAGCAATTCTCAGACATACCTAGTTAAGAGTTCAAAATCAGCCGCTGACGATTTGGAAGTTGCATTAACTAACTTCAATAGTACAAACGTTGGCCGTTCAGAAACAAATTGCAATGTGCTGAACGTAAACTTGCCGAGTAAATCACAAACATCCGAAAATGCTGGGATTAATTGTACAAGACTTGCAGCTAACTTCTTTTTGTTTTAAATTGGACCTTGGTTTCTCAATACAATTGTAAAACTGAATTTATACTTTAAGATTCTATAGAGAGGTCACCATGCCCGAATGGATAAGAGCTCTCGTGCTGATACTGAGGTATGAATAAAATTGTGTGGAACTGCGGCAAAGCTGTAAAAATGTAAACAATATAAAATGACACAAAGTAGTGCAGCTTTACATAACAGATTTACGACACATACAAGACGTTGCGGCGATTAGCCTTCATCAGCAAACAAACACATTCACAAACACAACATATAGTCAAGGAGATCTCCTGTGACTACATCAAAAGGTGACAACAGGACGAGAAGAACAAAAGGATGAAAAAATGAAAGCAATGAAGAGAAAATGAGAA
The DNA here is from genome assembly GCA_963921405.1 of Cepaea hortensis. Lineage (NCBI taxonomy): Eukaryota > Metazoa > Mollusca > Gastropoda > Stylommatophora > Helicidae > Cepaea > Cepaea hortensis. Next base: position 52,098,139 of record OY992892.1, on the reverse strand, counting down.
TTGAAAAGAATTTTCATACTTACCTCACAGCTCCGATCCGTGAGTCCTTTTAAATTTATATTTTATATTGTCATTTTATATTGATACTGAGGTAGGGGATTCAACCCCTACACAGGTCAGTTGGACTAAATGTTGACTTCTTGTCCTTGACTTGGGGACGTAAATTACAAGTAACTCTAAAGTCGGAGTAAGTTCGCCTGATGGCGAGTGACACTGGTGATAGGGAAACCTAATCTACACACAAAACTCAGTCCAGTGCTACTAGAATTATGGTGTATGGACTACGCTTGAGTTCAAAGCGAGCAAGCGAAACAAATAATGTGTAGTTGGTTATTGTGTATTCATAGAGCAATATCTGTTCTGTGGCACGGGAAAATTGTATTGTACGATTGTCATTGTATTTAAACAGGTCAAAGTAAAGTTGAGCATGTCGGATTGTGTCCTGCTGAGTGTACAAGGCAAGTGATTGTTAAACCAGTCAAGGTCATCGCTGCTACCAACCACATGCACTATATGGGTCAGTAGAAGTTGAAGATCGAATATTTCATGTGTCATCGTTATCACCATTAGTATCACTATAATAGCCGCTACAGGCTGCGGGATTAATGGAGGAGGGGATCCGAGCACTTATGGACTTAATGGTTCGATGTGCAATGACGATGATCTGTCGACTAACTAACTAACTATCAATACATCATTAGTAGTATTAGCACCATCATCACTATTATTATCACTAAACGGCATTTCCACACACCAGCCAGCTGGACTGAAATGTTGACATCTGATCCTTGACTTGGTGATGTAAATAACAAGTACCTTAGACGTCGGCGCTGATGCGAAGGGGTACGAATGTAATTTGTAATCCCGCATACCGTGTTCGACACACAGCTGCGGGTGATTTGGAAGCAGAGCGCCTTGCGTTGGTTCCCATACAAAGTTATGACTAACGGTCATTCAGAGGGCAATGGCAAACTACTGAAAGTAAACTTGCCAAGAAATCACAAACTTCCACACATAAAAAAACAACAAACAAACAAAAAACAAAAACACGCTGGAAATGACTGTAAAGTCCTGTAACAAATATGCAACAACTTTCTTAAACGTCGGAGATGATTCGTCAGATGGCGAGGAACACTGGTCAAAAGTTAAGCTAACCCTCGTGACAATCATATTAATTGCACTTACTAGCAGTAGCTACTATTAGTAATAATAGCACGAGTATACACTACGCTGGAGTCCAAAGCGAGCTAAAGCAGAAAGATAATTAAAAAGTAGCTAGGTCATCATGGAGGGTTACACACATACAGGAGCTACTATAAGGCAATGGAGTTTTGTCTCAGCTAACGTCCCTACAAGAAGAACAATCAGTCCACAGATCAAATACGTAAGCCAGCGTTTCGGTTAGGTTTTGCCACTGAAACAGACAACGGGAAGAGAAATTCCCACAATTATGTTGTCTCAAAAATGGTGATACTATAGGCCACCTAGCCAACTATGTAGAGGATATATCATAGAAAAGGTCGTTTTTTGAGTGTGCTCATCTTTAACACGATAGTTCCTGGATTACAACCTCACGATACAATAAATGAGCAATTAGCCCACACGAAAAACGTGTTTCTTCATTGCCCATTATATATCCACAGACAGACAGACAAACATGCAGTAGGCAGACATAAATAAAAAAAAGATACACAAACAGATAGTCATATTAACAAACAAACAGACTGATTAATATAAAGACAGAACAGATACACAGATAGGCAAACAGTCAGACATATCGACGAATATACGGACGGGCGAATGGGCATAACGAAATTAAGATACAGAGTCAGATATATCGAGGAATATACGGACGGGTGGATATAAAGACAAAATGATACATTACAGACAGTCATACATATGGACAGTCAAACAGGCAGCAAGACAGATAGACAGACAGATATAAAAGGCAGACAGACAGACAGACACACACACACACACAAAATTACACACACACACACACACACACATATATATATATATATATATATATATATATATATATATATATATATATATATATGAGACAGACAGACCGACAGATATGCAATAGTCATATATATATTGCTATTCTGGAGAGGCTACTACTACTGTGTACCGCAAACATACAATTCAATTGTCTAACAAAGTCATACCACCATATTGACGGAGTGGCCATGGGGAGACCTCTTGGTCCTATTCTAGCGGACATCTTCAAAGCACATTTAGAAGAAAAGAGATCCTCAGACATTAACAACTTGGTCTTCTACCGTCGTTATGTGGACGATATTCTAATTATCACCACAGACGAGCTACAAGCAACATCGTTCCAGGCCACAATGAACATGACGCATGAAAACATCTCTCTATCTATGGAACACGAACACAACGAAGCGTTGCCGTTTCTAGATATTCTAATGAGACGTAGAGCAGACGGCACAATTCAAAGATCGGTGTACCGCAAAGAGACATGGACTGGCCAATACCAAAATTTTCAGAGCTTCACAACTGTCCAGTTCAAACGGGGCTTAGTACGGACCCTGTTTGACCGTGCTAGAAAGATATGCACCCAGGACACAATGACAGAGGAATTGGAAACTCTGAATAATGTCTTAAACCTGAATGGGTACTCCACAGGATTTATAAATCGCCACTGCCAACAGCATAAACCAAAACCAGACGAAACTACAGTCCCCAAAACGCAAGGTATTCATCCAGCTAAACTTTCGAGGGGGTGACGTAATGCAACGTCTACAAGAACGGCTCACTATAGCAGTAGGCCGAACATTCTGTGCTGCAACTCCAGTCATTAGGTATAAAACCACAACGATTCCCACACCAGCAGTGAAACAGCCTGTTCCTCTGTACGCCAAAAACAATTGTATTTACCAATTCACATGTAGTTACCAGGCCTTCTACATCGGTAGAACAGAGAGACAGCTGAACAAAAGAGTGTCAGAACATATACCACAAATCGGTGGACATGTACGACACACAGGCGATGCGAGCCTAATGGGACGCAAGGTATTCATCTAGCTAAACTTTCGAGGGGGTGACGTAATGCAACGTCTACAAGAACGGCTCACTATAGCAGTAGGCCGAACATTCTGTGCTGCAACTCCAGTCATTAGGTATAAAACCACAACGATTCCCACACCAGCAGTGAAACAGCCTGTTCCTCTGTACGCCAAAAACAATTGTATTTACCAATTCACATGTAGTTACCAGGCCTTCTACATCGGTAGAACAGAGAGACAGCTGAACAAAAGAGTGTCAGAACATATACCACAAATCGGTGGACATGTACGACACACAGGCGATGCGAGATTAATGGGGCCGACACACCGGAAGCCTCCAGCGTCATCAATCGCAATGCACATCCTTGAAAGCGGCCATGTGTTTAACAGAAACATTGCCTTTCGCGTGTTGTTTAACACACAAAATACTCGCTTGTTAATGTTTGCAGAATCAATAATGATTAATCAACGCAAGCCAGAATTGTGCAAACAGAAAGACACGTTAGTCAGCTTGAAATTACTGTGCGAAAATGTGCATATTTCAGCTTGAATGATTTATCTAGTTAATTTACTTTACGTTGTGTGATTTCTGCAGTATGTACCTGACGAGATGCAGCGAATATATGCCATGCAATAAATTGTGCAATCTATTGTTTGTGTCTTCGTTATTCATATTTATTGCTGTTCATCCAAAGACGCATTTCTGTTACAATACAAGTCTCGGGTTTACATGTACTTGTCTTATTATAAGTATATCATCATCATCATCATCATCATCATCATCATCATCATCATCATCATCATCATCATCATCAAGTGCCATGCCGGCTGGCGTAGGCGTTCATGCCTTTCCACAGATCTCGGTCCGTCATTTTCTGGATCAACTCTGATGATGATATTCCTCAATGCCACCATCTCAATCCATCCAGTATCATTTCTCTTGGTCTTCCTCTGCCTCTCTTCATCTCGATCTTTCCAGTTGTAACGATGTTCTCTAATGCCTCTCTTCTCATCACATGACCAAAGAAAGCTGTTTGTTTCTTTCTTATTGTTGTATATAATGTTCTAGTTTCATTAGCCTGTTTCAGGCAGTCGTTGTTAGTTACTTTGGCAGTCCAAGGAATTCGCAACGTTCATCTGAGGAACCACATCTCTGTTGCTTCCAAGTTCTTCCTACTTTGTTAATTTACATTTCAAGATACACTGACATACAGCAATACAGGTTCTATATAGCACTTTAGCACTCTCATTCTTACATTCAATAATATTGACTTATTGAAAAGGATACTCTTCATTTTCTGAAATGCAGCTTTTGCTTGCCCTAGTCTGATATTAAACTCTGTTGTGCATCTTCTATCTGTTATACATGCCCCATGCCCTATTATGCTATTAATCTCGGTTGTGAATTTTCCATCTGATGTTATAAATGCCCCTAGGTATTTAAAACTACTCAACTGGTTAAGAATTTTCCCTTCTATTTCTTTTTAACACATTGGTGTCACTTTTTTCTTTGATATGACCAATGTTACTGTTTTCTTTAACTTCAGGTAGAGTCCTTTCTTTGCACTCTCTGTTATTACAATGTCCAACAAACGTTGCAGATCTGATGCATTATCCGCAACCAATACTGTGTCATCTGCAAAGCTAATCTTTTTTTTTAAAATTATAACCTCCTATTAGTATTCCTGGCTTCTCTTTGACTTCTCACATTATTACTTCGCTATATATGGAGAAGAGATCCTGTGACAAGACACATCCCTGCCGTACTCCTAGCTTTATTTGTGTATAATTGCCTTCTTTATTTCCCGTTGTAATAGTGCTACTTGGTTCCAGTACAAACTCTTTATTATTCTGAGATCTTGCCCATCAATATTTGCTGGCTCTACAAAACTTGGTGGAGTATTGATGCATGATAAGGCAGACGTGGTTGCGGCCTTGTGGGAGCACGTGTACACCTAGGAGGAGCAAATGGATCACCATGGTCTGGCAAGAATGAGACAGCGAGGGGTGACGAGGGGATCTGGCCGACGATCGACGCTCAGAGGAAAGGCGAGACGGACATATAATCAGATTGCTATTGCTACTATTAGTGTTGGAACTCTTCGCTGGCTGCTGAGGATGGGGACGGAGTGCTTATGGGAATGCCCCAAATGCTGTGATGCCGGTTCCTAAATCAATTAATCAGTCAATGTTAATCTCTTCCAACATTTTAATCAGGTCATCATGTTTTACTGTATCAAATGCCCTAGTATAATCTATGAAGCACAAATATATGTCTTTCTGTTTCTCTATTGACCTTTCTATTAATGTTCCTAATGTGTATATATATATTGCATTGTTTGTACCCTTTCCTTCCACAAATCCATACTGTTCTTCACCTATTTCCACTTTAATTTTTCATTCTTGTTATTCTCATTATAATTCTGAGTAGAAGCTTAGTGACATGGATGACTGAAGTTAATTGTACGAAATGAATGGATAACATGGATGACATGAGGTTAATTGTACGAATATCTTCGCATTCAATTGCTCCTGGTCTTTTTGGTATAGCTATATATACCGATTTGAGCATATCACTCGGTAGATATCCACTGCTGTAAATAGCATTCAACATTTTAGTTAATATATCCACTCCAAATTCTCCCAGTAGTTATAATTCTTCTATTGTGATTCCATCTGGCGCAGTTGTTTTTCTTTTCTTCATATGTTTAATAGCCTCAGCGACTTCTTCTTTTAGAATAAGTGGACCTTTTAGTTACTTACTTCTGTTAAATCTTCCCTTTCTTAATTATATAATTCTCTTATATACTCATTCCACCTCTTCATTACAGCATCTTCCTCCAATAATATCTTTCCTGTTATAGATTTTAAACACATCTTATTGTTTCTTTCTGTGAGCTCACTGATTTGTCAGACCAATTTTTTTTTAAATCTTTAATAGATTTTAATTATATTTTCTTGCACTGCTCGCTTAACCAACTTTCATTTGCCTTCGCACATTTATCTCTTATTTTTTATCTATCTTAGCAAATTTTTGTTTGTCATTTAATTATGTTTTCTCTAGGCCATCAACTTTAAGATTTCTTCAGTTACCAATTTTTTCTTAGCTTTTTGGCTTCTCTCCGGTAATATTTCTTTGCTCGTTTGATGAATGGGGTCCCTTAACATTTCCAAATTGTCATTTGCATTCTGTATTTTAGCAATTGCATTGTACCTATTTTTCCACAGTCACTCTGTATTGTTCTTGAATTTCTATATCTACCTTCGAAACCTCTTTGTTAAGTCTCATTTTTAACTACTTACCTTTCTCTCTTGAATCTTACTTTTATTAGTCCACATCGTGGTACATGATCACTATTAGAGTCAGCACTCGGCATTGTCCTTACATTAATTAATGCATTTGAAACCTTTTATTAATAAGTACGTAGTTAATTTGGTTGAGTATTGTTTTATCAGGGTTTTTCCATGTGTAAATAAATGTATATAATCCATTTAATTGTTCGTACAATTTAGAAGTACCCATTGTAGTATGTTCTTCCTTTCAGGTAAGTCCATGAAAATTGAGATATTCCGAGGTGGCATAAAAATCAAAGATTTGACCAACGATGAGCACTACAGCTACGACTCTCCTGTTTACCACATGTAAGACAAACACTGTTTGTTGACATATCTGGAAAAATTAACGTGTATGTTCTTTAAAAGTGGGGAAATATGTGGAATTTGCTGAAATGTGGTTTTATAGACGATGAGAATGATGAGAACACCTAGTCGGATGTAAATAGTAATAAAGATATCTTGAAAAAAGTTAACTTCAAAGAGAACTGTTTACTCGCATCAAAATGAGACAGTCCGTACTCTCTCAGCGTGTTATGAGTGTTATGGAGTATGTCGTTACAACGGCAAGAGGAAGGGCAAGAGGAACAAGGGGAGACCAAGAGAAAAGATGCTGGACAATTAGACATTATGGCATATTGAAATATCAGTATTAGAACTGATTGGCAGCACAAAAGACAAAATCCCTGTGGACAGATATGACCACACAAATATCGCCACACACGGCGTAGCCTTTAAGAATAAGGAGTTGGTTTTTAACACTGCATGGTATCTTTTCAAGCTGCTTATCTTGTACGTGTTGTACACACAGTCTTGAAACATATTTGTTCATTTGTAGACCCATTAATTTATATATATATATATATTTTTTTTCTTTTTGCATATCCTTATAGATACCATTTAATGGAGGTTGATGATTTCTTGTCACTAACTACATTTCTTTGAACATCTCGTAGTCTCTTCCATAATTATGATATTGCTCTATGCTTGTACAACAAACATGTATATATTGGTTTTTGTCCTGTCTTGTGTTCTTTTGTATTTGTTGTGTTAAAGATGTGTACTTCATCCTGCTGTTATCGGATTTACCTCCTTTCTGTTTCAGTTCCCTTCGTTGTTTTATTAATTCTAATGTGTCTGTTGTAATCCATGGCTTAAGTTGCTTTTTCTTGGTCGGAATTAAATATTTGGCTGCAGTTTCAAGATATGTCTGGCTTGTACTGGCAATTCAACATGTGTCATTTCCTCCTGTATGGACATCACACCCCCATTAATGATTCTTCACATTTCCGTTCTATGCATCTGGTATTTTGTGATATCAAAACGAAAAGGCCTTAGTCCTCGGAAACTTTTTGAGTTATACTTTCACATCTGCTTCTAATAACTGATGATCTTTATCACAGTCTGCACTACCTACGGTTTTCGGTGATGCTATGCTTGATCTCCATTTTCTTTGTATTACAATATAATCAATCTGGGTTTTGGTAGTACTGCACGTGGACTTCGATGTGAAGAGTCTTCTTGCGTGTTGTTTAAAAAGTGTGTTGGTTATCGTTAACTCATTTTCTGTGCAAAATTCAATTAATTTGTCACCTGCATCATTCCTGTTTCCCAATCAAAATTTTCCTAAAACGTGTCATGTCTCTTTTTTCAGCTCTACCTGTACCTACTTTTGCATTAACATCTCCCATTATTATTATTACGTCATTATGACCAATCTTATCTAATTTATCATGGTTGTTAGGGTCTCTTGACAAGTGTTGCAGAAGGTACAGCAGAATAGGTTTGATATATTTCAATACTCTCTTTCTGAAAAGGTAGCCTTGGTGACGGCGATGCTATAAATAATCGTGAGGTCTGTTTGCTTGATTTTACGAGCGCTGTGGCGAAGGAAATAAGGACGTAATTCGTTATCCTGCACACCGCGTACAAAACACCGCTTTGGGCGATTTGGCAGCAGACCGCCTTTTGTTGGTTGTCATTAAACTGTATGACTGTAGGTAGTTCAGAAAGCAATGGCAAACTACTGAACGTAAACTTGCCAAGAAATCACAAACAGAACAATAAAGTGATGGATGGCGTGTGCCAGGGTAGTTTTTTTTTGGTTTTTGGCACCCGGCTAAGGATTAAAGACTGCTTGCCCAAGCATCTGCCATTGGTGTACTGACTAGTTTAGTTTAGTTTAGTTTAGTCGATGGATCAACATCACGGCACACGGGTGCAACCCATAAGTGCTCCGTTCTCCTCCTAACTCAAACCTGAGTCTGGAGAAACTCAGCTCAGTGCACGAACTCCGTAGCACCGGCGAGGATCCTGAAATACTTTGGGTAGATTTTTAACTCGAAATTTTGACCGGGCAGCGCGTTAGGATACTCTTTTTCGATTTCCAACTGCCAAGCGATTTTTACGTGCGCAACAATACACACGGGCGTCCGATCTCACTACACAGAGACCAGGGGAAATTTTATTACTAGAAGTCCACGTGACTGACTAGGATTTGCATAAGCCAGGAGACATACCGTAAATAGAACATTTCCTCCACTATGTGTGAGGGGGAATGCTGATACCTGACCACACGTTCCTCGTATAGTTAATTAGTTAGTCACGGTTCCCACTTCACGGTAACGGATCGTCCCCATTATGCTCCGTTCCTGTGCCAGTTAATATCACATAAAATGCTCCTCACTGCTCAATGTGAAAAGTTGAATAGACAGGGGTCTCAACAAGCCAACAACTCGCACATGTACACTGTGCATAATGCCGTCGTCAGATGTCAACACAATAGTCCTCCACGAAAATACAATTCATCTTCGTTGAAATCGGCAGTCACCAGAAAGACTTCATTGACCTGGATTTTATCCCATATGGTTCGGTCTCTTTCCGCAGGGCTACCCGCTGAAAGCGCCGCACAAAGCACGAACTTCATAGTTCTAGCGACGACTCCCAGGAGTCTCCTGAAAAATGTACTCGTGAACCGAAAATTAAACCAGTCAATTCAGCAACAGCCAGCCACCATCGTTCCGAACATGCAGTTCACGCTACAAACAACCACGGACAGATGTAAAAGCATTCTACACGAAATTCACAGCTCACAGTGTCGCGCAAGGCACTCACTCAGTAGCAGGGTGACGGAACCATGCTTCCTCGTATAATATAATTTAACAGTAATAATAATAATAATAATAATAATAGTAATAATAATAATAATAATAATAATAATAATATGTAACCGTCGTAGGCACGACCCACCATTTGAAGTGCTTCCTGGAGACGAGATTAAGACCACGTGTGTGTACAGCTCTCTGTCCACGGACCGGTACGTTTATTACGGCGAGGGTACATCAGACGAGATGTGCTATGGTTACATGGCATTCTACCCCAAGGAAGCAGTGACGATTAAAGGTACGTTGTCGGTTGCATCTGTTTCTGCACCTTGGCTTTGATCTAACCACTCATTGTTAAATAATATACCTGTTCATAACTGCTAAGCATCAAATTATCTTTGCCCACCCGTCTTTTTTTTTTTTTTTTTTGATGAAATCCAGGGGCCAGGTTTTATTTATTTTTTTTGGAGGGGTTGTATAAAACCGGAGTCCTCGATAGGCAGCAATGAGCGTCAGTAATTACGTTGCTAGTTTACATTAGTGTTTGCTTATGATTTCAAATAATATATAGAAGTATTCCAACGTTTGTGTACTAAGTGATCCAATGAGGTTGATCCGTAAGGTCGAGGTGGATTATGTACGTAGGCAGTGGACTGAATGCCGGTCTCCCTGGCCTAAGGGTTAGCGACTTTCTCCGTTATCCCGTATACTCTCGTGAGGAATGTGACGACGGCGAGAATCGGTAGCGGTTCTAACCGCGTCGGTAACTTCCGGGGTATGTAAGCCGGTCGCTAAGAAAGCAATGGCAAACTACTGAGAGTAATCTTGCCAAGAAATCAACAATCAGCTGAAAGATGCTGATGTTGACAGCGATGTCCTGTAAACGACAGCAAACATTTTTTTTTAGTGGACAGAATAGCTGCGGAGGTCTGTTGTCCGCAGGACCACCTTAATCTCCGTTCCAGGGCATGCGGGTGTTGAGGTAAATCAACGAGATGATAAACTTACTTGCTCTGCATCCCCTAAAATGGATAGCCCATAATTCATGCCGATGTTATTAACGCCCTTAGAGAGATGTCGAGAGAAGAGGACTTGAAGCCAGTGAATCAACATCGATGTCCAGAATGAGAGACTCAGGAGTAAGAATGGGCACGGCCTGACACAAGAAGCATATGGGCAGAACGTGGGGGACTCGTCAACCAACACATAACTGGCACCATTAGCTAACAGACGCTGATGCATATGTTGGGGGAGGGGATGGTGTGGTCAATATGACGTCGTCTGTCTTTACTTTCCTGGACATTTCCTGGTACCAGCTTTAGGCTGGGTCTACAAGTGAGCTATAAACTTCGCCTCGATGGGGATTCGAACACATGAACACACGATAGGCAGGCTAGCGTTTCTACCATTGCGATACCTAGCTTTCCATTCCAACCAATGGTTACCCAATGTGTTCACTGGACCGCACGTATGGAATGTGTGCTTTCTAACATGTGACAGCATGTTGTAATTGTTAGCTAACACCACCACACCGTTCAACCCGTGAATTGCTGTACTATCTTCATAGACCAAGTCTACACAAGCTCCATTTGAAAACAAACTATATGGAGATATCAACAAGCTTAAGTTAACTGCTGCATTCTTTGGATTTATCTATTCTGACGTCTGCAGGTGAACAAAGAAGAAGAAGGAAGAAGAAGAAGAAGAAGAAGAAGAAGAAGAAGAAGAAGAAGATGTACTATCTTCATAGACCAAGTCTACACAAGCTCCATTTGAAAACAAACTATATGGAGATATCAACAAGCTTAAGTTAACTGCTGCATTCTTTGGATTTATCTATTCTGACGTCTGCAGGTGAACAAAGAAGAAGAAGGAAGAAGAAGAAGAAGAAGAAGAAGAAGAAGAAGAAGAAGAAGAAGAAGAAGAAGAAGAAGAAGAAGAAGAAGAAGAAGAAGAAGAACAACAACAACAACAACAACAACAACAACAACAACAACAACAACAACAACAACAACAACAACAACAACAACAAATGCAACAGCAACCACAAGAAGAATGTACCCTGCAAGTTTAGAATAACAATTTGTGCACCGTCCTCAACTTGTATAACTACCATAACTCCTTCAGAGCAAGTTTGCTATAATTATCGGGTTGTTTTTTTTTCGTTGTGGGGGGGGGGGGGGGGGGGGGATGGGGGGGGGGGTGCTTTATGTAACTACAGTCTGAAGACCAGTGCTGCAGAGGCTAGAAGGCTTACCTGCCGACGTGGCAGTCGTCTGCTCACACAACCTCCCTCCCCCTCCCCCTTTTTTTTAAACACCTCCCTCCTGCGTGGAGATGTTGTTTTTCTCTATTCCCAGGTCGACCCAACCTAAGTATGGGTAGCAGGACATGTCTTAGAAAGAATGGTGACTTGATATTGACCCTATCGCGAACTGAGTGCCCGTGGGTATAAAATTATGGGGCGTGCATCATATACGTGAAGAGATGTGATTTATTTTTCACCGTTTTAACTATGTAATAGATGTGACCACGCGTGGGAGGAGATGTTGGTGGAATTATCATATTTTAATAACACGTGGTCGTGGCTCTCGGACACTCCAACTGTTACAATATTGGATGATGAGTGAGGAAATGGTGTAGACACTGGATTCAGTGAAGATGTAGTTTTTGAGAAGTGTGTTGAGAATATATGCTAATGGGAAAAGTATCCAAATGAGAAAATCGTCATGTAAGAATATGTTGTTCTGAAAACCTGCTTGAACTGCGATGGGATAATAGATCCTCTCATTTGACTACCTTTTTTTTCCGCGTTTCCAGCCTGTTTCAGGATATTGCTGTCAACATCAGCATCTTTCAGCTGTACGTTGATTCCTAGGCTAGATTACGCTCATCAGCACGCCACGACTTTCTGAGCGACCGGCTCCATACTCTCATAAGTCACTGGCGCGACTCGAACCACTTCTAATTCTCGTGCGCTCACGTCAACCACGAGAATATTCGGGATTAACAGAGAAAGCTGCTAACTCCTCGGCCAGGGAGCCGATGACTACCTATTATATAGTATGCAAAAGTATACAATGGGTTGCCAACATCTTCAATACAACATTGGCTGGAACAGTTCAAAAGATCCCCATTTAAATGATTCATACCTCTGAAGTCGGAGTGAGCTCGCCTAAATGGCGAGGGACACCGATAAAAGGGAAAGCAAGCCCACGCGCAAAACTCAGTCCTTTACTACTTTAAACAGTGTGTAAGGACTACGCTCGAGTTTAAGCGAGCGAACAAGAAGAAGAAGAAGAAGAAGAAGAAGAAGAAGAAGAAGAAGAAGAAGAAGAAGAAGAAGAAGAAGAAGAAGAAGAAGAAGAAGAAGAAGAAGAAGAAGAAGAAGAAAGAGAAGGAGGAGGAGAAGAAGAAGAAGAAGAAGAAGAAGAAGAAGAAGAAGAAGAAGAAGAAGAAGAAGAAGAAGAAGAAGAAGAAGAAGAAGAAGAAGAAGAAGAAGAAGAAGAAGAAGAAGAAGAAGAAGAAGAAGAAGATGAGGAGGAGGAGAAGGAGAAGGAGGCGGAGAAGGAGAAGGAGGCGGAGACAGAAACGGAGAAGGAGAATATGATTCATTATATCGAGTCCGCTGTCATCATGCTGGACTTGTTTGCAATGGGCGGCTGGTTTCATTCACGCGTAACCGACATGCTTTACCTATTGGACACCAGGTGGGCTGCCATTGTCCCCATACCCTGAGTTAGTCATTTGTTTACTTTACATGTCTATTGCCATATGTTACCAAGGTAGATAACCAATGAATTTAGGCCATTCAACAAATGACATTATCTAACGTTTTGAACATAACCTGTTTCTAGGAAAATAAAATCGGGAATTATATTCAACGTGTCAGTGACTGGCCCATTACATATGTATAGTTAATAATGGTCAATTCAGACAGAAATCTAGTAAATGAAACACTGCAATTAGCTATGTCCGTTTGGTACGAAAAGTGTTCAATCATTATCTGTATGTTTCTGTAAAGAACACGTTTACACCCATTAATGAGCATCGGAATTGGTGCAAACCCATATTTGTATAGAGCAGTCAGCAATCTAGCCTGCTAAGGGGTTAACTTCTTTCTCCGTAATCCCGTATATCCACGTTGGGTAACGCAGCTGAGCGAGATTTGGTAGCGGATGACATCGCGATCGTTACTTACTGGCGTTGTGAGTCGGTCGCTCAGAATGGCAAACTACTGAGCGTAATCTTGCCAAGGAATCAACAACAGAGGTAAAATGTTGGTGTTGACAGCGATGTCCTGTAACTAGGATATGCGGGGGTAAAAAGGCAGCAATCTAGGGATAACGTGGTTAAAATCTCAACGACTTTCTTCTCTCTTTCCTGCTACATATTTTAGGCTGGGTTGACCTAGCGAAAAAAAAACAACAACATCGCAACATCATCATCATCATCAAGTGGCCTGCCAGCTGAATCCGCAGATCTTTGTCTTTGATTTTCTTGATCAACTCCAACTCTTGAGCCACCGTCTCAATTTATTCAGCATCAGTTCTCTTGGTTTATCTCTCTTCCACTCGATCTTTCTAGTCGTCACGATGCTTTTCTTCTCATAACATGACCACAGAAAGCTGTTTGTCTCTTTCTCATTGTTGTATATAATGTTCTAGTTTCATTAGCCTCTTTCAGGCAGACGTTGTTATTTACTCTGGCAGTCCAAGGAATTCGCATAATTCGTCTCAGGGATCGAGATGTCTGTTTCTTCAAAGTTCTTTCTAGTTTGTTCATTTACATTCCAAAATTCTTTGCCATACAGCAAAACAGGTTCTATATAGCACTTCAGCATTCAATGATAGTAACTTATTGCATAAGATACTCTTGATTTTCTGAAATGCACCTTTTGCTTTTCCTATTCTGCTCCTAATCTCTGTTGTGCATCTCCCACCTGATATTATAAATGTCCTTAAGTCATGAAGTACTGGGAAGATAATGTGATGGAATGTGGGGGGCTGCGTGGTCTCCAGGTATGGTGTTCGCCTCGAGTGCTGGAGGTCCCGGGTTCAAGCCCCGGTGATGACCGGGATTTTTTCTCGTGGACGTCTAATAATAAAATTCCCCCTGGTCTCTGGGTAGTGAGATCGGACGCCGTTGTGTATTGTTGCACACGTAAAAAATCCCTTGGCAGTTGGAAATCGAAAAAGAGTAGCCTAACGGCGCTGCCAGGTCAAAATTTCGAGCTAAAAATCTACCCAAAGTATTTCAGGATCCTCGCCGGTGCTACGGAGTTCGTGCGCTGAGCTGAGTTTCTCCAAATTCAGGTTTGAGTTAGGAGGAGAACGGAGCACTTATGGGTTGCACCCATGAGCCGTGATGTGATGTTGATCCATCGACTAAACTAAACTAAACTAATGTGATGGTTTCCCCCTTGCCTTCCACATCCACATCAGTGTCTGTTACCTCTGTTTCCGACTCTTAAGACAAGCTCAGCTGCAGAGTTGTCCACTCATCCCGATGTATAATCGGTCCCCAGGGCTGCGTTTGCCACACAGTGGTGTGTTTCACATCCTCTACCCAAACATAGCTTCCATGCGATTTTGAACCCTTGACTGCTTGACCGACAAGCGGGAATATAGCCGTTAAGTCACTAGGCTCTCGTTTTTATTCGTGTGTCTGTGTGTGTCTGTCTGTCTGTGTGTGTGTGTCTGTCTGTCTGTGTGTGTGTGTGTGTCTGTCTGTCTGTGTGTGTGTGTGTGATAAACACAGTCTGTGTGTGTGTGTGTGTGTGATAAACACACACACACACACACACACACACACACACACACACACACACACACACATACATACACAGAGGGAGAGATACAGAGAGAAGCGAGACAGGAAGAGAGTGTGGGTTGGGGTGGGGCAGAAGTAGGAACCTTTCTTTTAGTTATTTCATTCTGAATGCATGTATGCGCATGTATGTAAGGGACTCTATTACCCACCTTAAGGCGGTTGGATATATGATGCTAGTACCATATTTCTGTAGACCAGTCAGTGCCCCATGTGATGTGGCCAATGCCAAGCCGGCAGCCTGTACTTACCAACACATTTCCTGGTCCGCATTTCAGTCGAGGTCGATCTAGATCCAGGTCAACTGTAAAAAGCTCGTCTCGACGGGGAGGTCAAACACACGACCGCTGGACCGGTAGGTAAGCGTGCTAACAACTGCACCATCGCCTCCCCCACAGAGAGAAGTAGTTAGTCCCAGTTTGCCTATGCCTGTGTGAGGGTTATGGTAATAAATGTGTGAGGGTTATGATAATAAATACCTGACCATTTCAGAATGTGTGGCCTATGGATCATTGTCTACATGCAACTTGTATGCTGGAGTTCCCTTTAATGGATGCGACTGGGTGGCATTCACAGAGTATTCGCACAATGTCAAAATCTTTAACGACATCACGAAGAACTGCAACTTGGACGGTTTCTGCAGGTAATTACAGGTTGTATTTCTCATACCGCTGCTTCATCATCATCATCATCATCATCATCATCATCATCATCATCATCATCATCATCATCATCATCATCATCATCATCATCATCATCATCATCATCATCATCATCATCATCATCATCATATTATTATTATTATTATTATTATTATTATTATTATTATTATTATTATACGACTACTACTACTACTACTACTACTACTACTACTACTACTACTACTACTACTACTACTACTACTACTACTACTACTACTACTACTACTACTACTACTACTACTACTACTACTACTACTACTATTGCTACTAGTACTAGTACTACTACTACTACTACTACTACTACTACTACTACTATTACTACTACTACTACTACTACTACTACTACTACTACTACTACTACTACTACTACTACTACTACTAGCCTACTACTACTACTACTACTACTACTACTACTACTACTACTACTAGCCTACTACTACTACTACGTCCACATTTTCTAGTACTGCTGCTAAGTACTACTAATGCTACAGCTGCCGGAAATGCTTTTTTCGCATATCCTTTACAGGACATCGCTGTGAACCCAGCATTTTACGGGTGTTGTTGATTTCTTGGCAAGTTACGCTCAGTAGTTTGCCATTGCTTTCTGAGCGGCCGGCTCACTTATCCCGTAAGTCACCAACGCGGCGAGAACTGCTACCAATTCTCGCGCAGTTTTACCTTACGTGGATAAACGGGATTACGGAGAAAGTCGTTTAAACTCTAAGCCAAGGAGACGGGCGCCGGTAATGCTACTGCATTATAATTATCAATTTCCTTATGTTCGTCTTTGTTTATTCGGACAGTCATTTTTATTTCTAAATATGCAATGAATAAAAGTCATATCTAAACAGCTCACCATTTAAAATATTTCTAGTTGCATATTTCCTTTTAAACACAAATGATATAAACAATAGCTTTCATGATTTATTGCCTGGTATATTTCATCTGGTGCACACTGCAGAGTTATATATCATATGACGTTAATACATTAATTATACTTTATCTGAAGTATTTAAAACATATAATCATCTACGATGTATGCATATATTATTATTATTTAGGTTTTTATTTTAAATCCTGACCCATAAAGTTCCTTAGTAAGATACTATATGAGCATTGTTTCCTTGCAGACAAGAATGCCGTAAAGTTCTGAAAGAGTTGGACAGTCATCCCTGTTTGGTTGGGGAAGCTTACAAATGGATTGCTTACAGGCTACAAGATTCTGTGGACGGGCTTCAGTTCCTTGGCCGTCTCAACTCATGCCCCAAAGGAAATGGAAGTGGCGTTGTTGCAATTTCTTTTATGTGCCTTTTCCTCAGTCTGATATACGTAATGTTCTGGGTGATACCAGCATCAACTGCGTTATAGCTGAATTTTACATCAATTTGCAACTGAACGTAAAATGGCCAAGAAGGTCGACCTGGGATTGGTCTCAACGTCCTGTACATACAATGCAACTTTTATTTTATATCCTGGCTCAGTATTCTTATGTTGTTCCGACTGTTGTATTTAATTGTACCTGTATTTCCAACAATCTGACGTACATAATATTTTGGGTAAAGCCAACTTCCACTTCGTTATAAATGAATTTTCTGTCAACTTATATTACCACTTATTCTTCGTGTCTCATTCCGATGCGTGTAGGCCACATCTTTTTACATTTCCATGTTTCTTAAACATTCTTTGTCCGATAATTGTTGTTTCTCTATGCAGATACACTTGTCTTACAAGTGATTTGCGTTTGAAATTTATACAACACAGTTCATCTTCACCATCAAGTGCTCAACCAGCTGGCATAGGCTTTCATGGCTCTCCACAGATCTCGGTTGTTGTGTTCTGGATCAACTCTGCTGATGATATTTCTCTGTGCCACAATCTCAATATATCCAGCATTATTTCCCTTGGTCTGCCTCTCTTCCCCTCGATCTTTCCATTTGCCACGATGTTCTCCAATGAATCTCTCCTCATCACATAACCAAAGAAAGTTGTGTATCTCTTTCTTATTGTTGTATATAATGTTTTAATTTCATAAGCCTCTTTCAGGCATACACAAGTCATTATAATATATTGCATTTATTTTCAATTCAGGACAACAGAAATAAAATATTAAAGAACTCTTCTTATCTTATAATGTTTCTTTCATATTTGTTTGTATTTAACATTATTTTAAACGATCTCTTAACTCTGTCTATTAGATTTCTTTCATTTAATTAAAATCAGTGTATAATCTCAAAAAAGCAGGTGCTGATTGCGATGTCTTGTAACAGATTTTAACTAAATGTGCATACAGGTCCTCTGAGTTTATAGCTCCTGTTCATGAAGGCTAAATACCCAATACCCTACCTCAAGATCAGGAGGCATATACCATCATTTTTCTGATTCTGTGAAAGTCCATATTGATCTGTTTGAACCAGAGGCGGAAGCTGTAACCGCTCTTCTGCTCTGTACCCAAACCTATATGAAAACACAAAAGAAGGGAAACCCCCGTGGTTGTTACCAGTTAAAGGAGTGCTAAATAAACAACATCAATACCAACAATACACACATGGGCGCGCGCGCACACACACACACACACACACACACAGAGGCAGAGAGAAACAATGGGCAGAGAGAGAGAGGGGGGAGGGGGGAGGAGAGCGAGAAAGCGACAAACGAACGAACTTTATTTTCACAGGGTCACAAATTGGGCAAGCATACCCGACTTGCCGGTCTCCCTGGGCTAGGTGTTGCACGACTTTCTCCGTAATCCCGTATAATCTCGTGGGTGACGTGACGTGCGCGAGAATTGGTTCTCTCTGCGTCGGTAACTTACGGGGTATGTAAGCCGGTCGCTCAGAAAGCAATGGCAAACTACTGAGCGTAATCTTGCCAAGAGATCAACAATCAGCTGAAAGATGCTGATGTTGACAGCGATGTCCTGTAAAGGATATGTGGACAAAAAAATATCCGTCTTACATTCGGCTCTTCCAATGACTCATCTTTCGTACATCAATTAACTTTCTTCCGTGTTACATGCAGATAGGAGAAAATATTGTCTAATCAAAGATGTGAACATATACAATGCATATTAAGGAGGGGAAGACAGAGAATGTGTCCCTTGTTTGACAAAGACTGAGACAAATAACAATAAACTATCAGTTTGACTGTAAAAACCTACAAAATAAAAAATAAAAAAACACACACACACAGTGAAGGAAGTGTTTCTATCAGTAGGTTACACATAAAATTTAAAAATACAAGTAAGTTCTAAATGCTCTATGCATCAAAATATAAACTCCATTAAACAAGATTGTCTTGAAAATAAAATAACTCGTGTATAAAACACATTCAGTTGTATTACATGCTATCATAACATCAACGTGTTACATGCCGATAAGCGTGGGTGGTCATGTTTCGCCATCTTACACCATCACCAGAATCATGGATAAGCACTGTGTTATTGTACAGACCATGTCACGTTGCCAAGCCATCCAGAAATTTACGTCTCTGCCTTTCCCTTGTTCTTTTTCCCGCAATACTGCCAGTTGTCACCAAGTTCTCTAGTTTATTTCTTATCATAATGTGTCCAAATAATGTTTGGCCGTCTTGTCTAATTTCTTTAATTAGTTTACGGTTTCGATCTGCTTTTCGTAGGACTTGCTCATTGTTGTTGTTGTTGTTGTTGTTTTTGTTGTTTTTTTATGTATGTCCATGGTATTCTTTGCATTTTCCTCAGATACCATATTTTCACTGCCATTAGATGTTTTTCATCTTGTCTTCTCATTGTCCACGTCTCACATTTACACAATAATACAGGTTCTATGTAGCACTTCAACACTCTTTGTTCATGTTGGAATTGACATGATTTTATTGGTCAATATGTTTTCTATTTTGCAAACGACTACCTTCTCGATAGCGATTCTTGGCTTCACTTGTTCAAGAATATTCTAATTTACCCGTATATTATAACAATGAAAGTTTAAAACGTCGAGAAGATCGACTTCATTGCACCGGCGCGAGACGGTGATGTCAAAGCAAGCTTGCTGGCCGACTCGATGGTCATTGAGGCAGATTTATAACATTTACCTGGCACGCTTGCTGGCCGACTCGATGGTCATTGAGGCTGATTTATAACATTTACCTGGCACGCTTGCTGGCTGACCCGATGGTCATTGAGGCTGATTTATAACATTTACCTGGCACGCTTGCTGGCTGACCCGATGGTCATTGAGGCTGATTTATAACATTTACCTGGCACGCTTGCTGGCTGACCCGATGGTCATTGAGGCTTATTTATAACATTTACCTGGCACGCTTGCTGGCCGACTCGATGGTCATTGAGGCTGATTTATAACATTTACCTGGCTCGCTTGCTGGCCGACTCGGTGGTCATTGAGGCTGATTTATAACATTTACCTGGCACGCTTGCCGGCCTATTCGATGGTCATTGAAGCTGATTTATAACATTTACCTGACACGCTTGCTGGCTGACCCGATGGTCATTGAGGCTGATTTATAACATTTACCTGGCACTCTTGGTGGCTGACCCGATGGTCATTGAGGCTGATTTATAACATTTACCTGGCACGCTTGCTGGCTGACCCGATGGTCATTGAGGCTTATTTATAACATTTACCTGGCACGCTTGCTGGCCGACTCGATGGTCATTGAGGCTGATTTATAACATTTACCTGGCTCGCTTGCTGGCCGACTCGGTGGTCATTGAGGCTGATTTATAACATTTACCTGGCACGCTTGCCGGCCTATTCGATGGTCATTGAAGCTGATTTATAACATTTACCTGACACGCTTGCTGGCTGACCCAATGGTCATTGAGGCTGATGTAGAACATTTACCTGGCACGCTTGCTGGCCGACTCAATGGTCATTGAGGCTGATTTATAACATTTACCTGGCACGCTTGCTGGCTGACCCGATGGTCATTGAGGCTGATTTATAACATTTACCTGGCACGCTTGCTAGCCGACTCGGTGGTCATTGGAGCTGATTTATAACATTTACCTGGCTCGCTTGCTGGCCGACTCGATGGTCATTGAGGCTGATTTATAACATTTACCTGGCACGCTTGCTGGCCGACTCGATGGTCATTGAGGCTGATTTATAACATTTACCTGGCACGCTTGCTGGCCGACTCGATGGTCATTGAGGCTGAGTTATAACATTTACCTGGCACTCTTGACGGCCGATTCGATGGTCATTGAGGCTGATTTATAACATTTACCTGGCACGCTTGCTGGCCAGCTCGATATTCATTGAGGCTGATTTATAACATTTACCTGGCACGCTTGCTGGTCAGCTCGATGTTCATTGAGGCTGATTTATAACATTTACCTGGCCTGCCAGGTCGATTCCGTCTAAACTGGGTACCAAACAATCACTTGGGAAGTAAAAGCGGCCACGTGATATTTTATTGGCCACCTCTACCTTGGAGTGACGGTTATTTATACAAATATAAGCCTAGCGAATTATGCCCGAAACGTCCCACAGCTCGTGAAAGGGATCCGTTACATTGTTGACCAGCAACATCTAGTGGCCTCCTGTCATGTTAACGTTGCCGATTCACGTTTATTCTCATACCTTTCACAGTACCCTCTCAGAAGAACATTGAGAGTGACTGATTACCCTTGGAGGACTTGGCAAATGCCGACGACCACAGCTTAAGCGTAGTAAACGCAACTTTATAACATGGGCATAATGTGTTCGTAGTCAGCCGTGGCGATTTGCGAACAGATCTATTTGTATTGATTTTCACAATGGTTTGAGCATCGGTCGTTCAGAATGCAGTGGCAAACTACTGTACGTTAAATTGCCAAGAACATTAGCTTTAATCGATCTGTTAAACAATAGCCCGAGGCTGATTTCGAACCCCTGAAATACAGAGTATACTCTGTATGTAGGGGGATTTTAAAACTATGTTTACACTACTACGACTACTACTACTACTACTACTACTACTACTACTACTACTACTACTACTACTACTACTACTACTACTACTACTACTACTACTGCTGCTGCTGCTGCTGCTGCTGCTGCTGCTACTGCTACGGCGGCGGCGGCGACGACGACGACGACGACTCTTCTACTGTCTTAAGAGCATCAGTTTTGGTTGTTAGGTTTGTGATTAATTTCCTTTCCTATCACAATACCAGGACTGTCACAGTTAGGGATTGATACGAAAGCAAGAGTTTAGATCAGGGGTCACCAAACTATGGCCCGCGGGCCGGATCCGTCTCGCGACGTAAGTTCATCAGGCCCACCGACGGTACTCGAATTTGCTTGATAAGACGAATGGAACACGAGACGTTGTGATATTATTTAAATTTAAATATTATGTTTAGAATACTAGGAGATCTTCACACGTGCGGAGACCTCATCGCTGCTATGTGCCTTAAATTTACTATTTTCAATTTTAAATGATGGTATCTAGATTTTCTTGTTTATTGTAATGTTTGCTTATTTCGCGCCATCCCAAGTCCTTCTCCGGTTCGTGGTAGCTCCGCCTGCTCTCTGACGTTACCATTGTTTGCCATGAAACAAACACAAACACGCATCATTCCCGCCATCAGATGCTTTCGGTTGTCAACACAGGTTCTACGCTCCAGAAATATTTACTTCGTTTTGCCTGTCATCCATTTTATAGGTATGTAACAAGGATTTCTTTGTTTGACAGTGAAAGGTAAGTGAACTACAAGTGTGAATAGAGGCAATAAAGTAGCAACCATAGCATAAAAATGCCATAGAAGCCTCGAATTTTTACGAAAATATTATCCCCAGCTCAGAAAAATTTCTCGGTCAAGGTGTTAATCGAGCTGATCTCTAGGCCATTATTTTTCAACCTTTCTGCTGGAGCAGATCCTTACGCAAATGTTTACGTTACTAAAGAAACTATGTGTGATGATCCAAGTGTCTGTCCACTTTATGTAATGAACCAAATAGGCAGAAATGTTGCATTTAGGCGATTTCGGCCTGTTTCGGCGGAACTCTTGGTTGCTACTATAGGAGCTCCTGTTGAAAAACACTGCTCTTGGCTGTTTATTTAGGCCGGCCCTTGTTATATATTTTGCAAACCTTATATTGTGATATATTCTATTATTAAAGGTACCTATAAACTTTATATGTACCATTTGTAAGCACTGGTTCCACAAGTGAATCTTAGTACTCCGCTTTTCTTGTGATTCAGTAGGATTTTAGTTATGTTTCTAATTTAATGTCTTTTTCATTTTCAGATACCATTTACGTCGTCCTTCATTGTGGCTACTAAGAATAGAAAAGTGGACTCCGAGTGTTGCGTTTTCAATAAAGAATGGGTGTAAAGTACTTCATTGTGGAAACAAAAGACCAGAAAACCAACTGCATAATATGCAGCGAAAGTGTTGCCTTTTAGAAAGAGTACAATCTTCGGCGTCACTGTGAAACAAAACATCTATCAACATATTCAACGTTTTCTGGAAATTTACGCTCTGAGAAATATGAGTCAATGAAACGTGGTTTAGAAACACAAAGAAATCTATTCACGAGAAAGTTTGCTGAAAATGAATCTGTCACTCGTACAAGTTACAAAATAGTGCATAAGATGGCAGAATGAGGGAAACCGTTTACTGACAACTTCATCAACGAGTGTATGATGGAAGCAGCAAATGACTTGTGCCCTTAGATAGCAGATTTTTTTTTATAACTTTCAGGATTTCGGCAAGTTCAGTTGTGCGGAGAACAGAAGACCTTGGAGAAAACATAGTGCTACAGATACACGAGAAAACTAGGGACTTGTTGTAGTATTCTCTGGCACTGGATGAGTCTTCTGATCTCTCGAGTACGTCACAACTTCTCGTGTTCAGTTGTGTTGTCAATTTGGACTTTCAGATAACGGAAGAGTTGGCATCCGTTTGCAGCATGCATGGAGCAACAACTGGAAAAGACATATTTGTGTAAGTGCAAACAACTTTGCATGACTATAACCTGCAAAGGAGTCATTTTCGTGGTGTTACTATTAAAAAAGGATAAAACATGGCTGGAGTGAATAAGGATCTGATGGATCAGATCAGAACTCAGTTGGAAGATTAGCAAATTCCGGCCGCTCTGTTCATACACTGCATCATACATCAGCAAACACTCTGTGGGAAAGACTTAGGTATTTCTTATGTACTGAAACCAGTCGTTTCTGCTGTGCACTTCATTCTGGGACGTGCATCCAATCATCGTCAGTTCCAGGCTTTTCTTGAAGAAATTGATTCTGAATTTTGTGACTTGCCTTATCAAACATCATTGAAGTGGCTCAGCTGCTGTAAAGTCCTGTTTCGGTATTACAAGCTCCGAAAAAAATATATGATTTCCTCACTAAAAAGATAGAGCTGATTCACAGCTGTCAGATCCTACCTAGCTGTCAAAGTTGTCATTTATGGTCGACATCATATCCCAGATGAAAGAACTGAAACTTGAAACTTCAGGGAAAGTATAACCTCGTCTGTGATCTCTACATAACCATCAAAGGATTTCTTATAAAGCTGTCATTGATTAATGCACAACGGGAAGGAGAAAACGTTTCTCATTTTCACTGTTTAAAAGAGTTTTGCGCTACAATCACTGAAGATGTCAAACTCGATTTTCAGAAAATAAAATTATTCGTGACTTGAAGAAGCATTTTTTGGAGAGATTTTCAGATCTTGACAGAAATGAGAGTGACATTCTTCTATTACAGAATCCGTTCGATTGTAACCTTGATGGTGTGCCAGTTGAACTTCAGTTGGGCTAATTGATTTGCAAACAAATGACTTGTTGAAAGAGAAGCACAGAGAAAGAAAACTTGTTCAATTTTACCACTGCTTACCTAATGTTGAGTTTCCGAAACTGAAGAAATTCGCAGCTGGTATGGCGTCAGTGTTTGGATCAACTTATCTCTGTGAGCAAGCATTTTCAAAAATGAATTATATGAAGTCAACACATCGAACAATATACAAAACACTGATCAGACCAGTTGTGCTGTATGGCTCTGAAACCTGGAGTACAACGAAAGGAGACGAAGCCTTGTTACAAACCTTTGAGAACAAAATTTTAAGACGCATCTTTGGACCCATTAGGGATACACAAAGTGGAGAGTGGAAAAGAAGAAGTAACAAAGACATTTATGATCTGTTTAAGTCCCCGCTAATCACTGGTATCATGAAGGCTAATAGACTACAATGGCTGGGGCATATAGAAAGAATGGAAGATAATAGGGAAACAAAACTCGCTTACACTCAGGAAATAAATGACCGTAGACCCCGAGGTAGACCAAGAAGGCGGTGGAGAGATAATACATGTACAGACCTACAAGCACTTGGAATCAACGACTGGCAAGAGAAGGTCCACCAGAGAGACGAATGGAGACGGATTGTATTTGCAGCAAAGAACCTCAATGGCTCGGAACGCTGAAGAAGAAGAAGAAGAACACATCGAACGAGATTGACTGATGAGCATTTGAATTTGATGCAGCAATTCCAAACCAAACATTGATGATATCTTGAAAGCCAAACTTCAGTTTCACAAATCTCGCTAACGTTTTTTTCCTGTTTAGTTTGTGAGATTCGGATATGTGCACACTAGGTCTGATGTAATTATCTTTTTCATAACTTCGCCTTCTTTGATAACTTTTTTTTACTAAATAAATATGTTTGTTGTCTTAGTTTTGTGTGCCTTACACGCCACTCACCCATGATTAACATGGAATGCTAAACTTAGTTTTTCGTCTTTTCCCCCAAGAGCTTTCGTTCTGGCTTGCAAGTATTATGCAGAATGATTGTGAGGCCCGCGCTCGTCATTTTGTCAGTTATCCGGTCCATTGTGAAAAATGTTTGGTAACCCATGATTAAGACGAAAGTGAACGGCAGGCTAGGATAGGGAGATGATATTCCATCTCAGGCCGAAACGTACCAGTCATTTTTGATTTAACCGTTTCAGAGTGTTGGTAAAAACCCCAAGATCCTGAACACCTGAAGAGCACATCATCAGCATCAACCACTTCTTGCATACCAGCAACACCACTAACTACAAGATAGTCGGTGTCCATAGTTCTTAGCCACTCGCTAGTGGTGACATATCATCAGGAAGTGAATCTGACTTTCTGAATGCATGTAATTAGAGTTAACGGAAGAGGAACAACGGAGAACCTGCCAGCTTCACCTTGGGAAACACAAATAGCAGCTGAGCAAACAACCACCACCATCTTGCTATAGCTAAACCTATGCCTAGTGATTATTGACAAGTTAATATTAACAGGCATGTGAAACTGCCAAGACTCTTGAACACAAATTAGTTTCTAAATATCATTTCTCTTACACATGATATTATATTTTCTCCCTGTGGGAGTGTCATGGTCTTAGATCTTGAGAGGGAGTCTGTCTTTTTTCGTGCGCTGTGCTGAGATTCCCTTTATGTGATATAAGTGAAGAGATTGGGGCACTTATGAAGGTATCCTTTTGCAATGATAGTTATCCTTAAACGACACCCAAAAACCAATGTTATCACAGGATAAACCGAAACATACGCACTTAAATGGACACTTAACAAAACAGGATTTGGAATGTTGGCTTTTGTTATGGAAATGGACCTGTATTTATAAACACCGAACTCGTGAACGCACATTGCCTGGTTGTACCTTGATGTTAGTGGACACGGCTGGTGGCCACAATACGCTTGAAGATGTTGCTGTTACTGTTGTGGTAAGTTGCTGGGTGTTCATCTGATTCAGTGCCGAAGAATAATATATAGCCAAATGGACAATTGGACAGAAGGGCAATATATCGCCATAATTGTGTCATCGTTTATTTGTTTTGTTTCTCGGTAGCTTCTGCAATTTAAATGCTCAGCGAACGCACATTTACGTGATAATACTTGTTCATTTAATTGTGCTTCATGTTTGGTTCATACTTTTTTTGTTTAGCACTGAATCAGTTAAATACTTTTATATCAAGATAATTATTTAATTATCTGGAAGTTTATCTTTATCAAGAAATAATTTCTGAAGGAACAAGTGTACTTTGAAGCAAGGCCATTTTTATTTTAAAAAGGTTCTTATGATAAGCTTTCAAATTGCACTGGTTATGTGAATAAACTTTCATAAATCAATCGGCACTCCTTGTGTGGTGTAGTCAACAGCACACCGAACGCTTTCACTTCTCACAACACCTTCGAGTACTCATTTGGGACTGGGTCCACATGAAATCCCACGTAAATTGTATAAATTCGCTTCGAATTAGGATTCGAACACATGGTCATTTGGCCGAAAAGCAAGCGTGCTTGCCACTGCGCTACCGAGGCTCCAGGGCTCTACGTGGGCCACTTTATATCGTGGCTATTTTTTTTGGGGACACTATTTTTAAGTGATTCTAACAAACAATAAGCTAAACTTAGCAGCATATTGAAAAGATCTTGTTGAAGTCAAAAGTTCTCACCTTTGTCACATAATAACAGAATGTGGCAGAAATGAAACAAATCAAGAGCAGAATCATAATGGCTGCACCTTAAGAGGGCAACATGAGCAACGAAATCAAATTACAATTTGCGGCATTCAGTGGCGGCGTTTCGAAGACTTGCATCATACGGAGAAAATCTACCTCACCGCCTTGTAGGTAACTTCAACAAACTCTTGAAGGAGGAATTAGACGGCAGCATCAAGGTGAGATACAGAAGCTCCACGACATGTAATTTTCTTATTCTTTTTCTACACTTAATTGTGTACCTCTCAAGGGCAGTGGTCAGTATGCCCAACATCGACATGCATTGTGTAAAGTGTACCCCTTCTAGACAAATGTCATCCACAGTCACACATTCTCTGTACCCGTGGGAGGGTTCTATTTCCCAACATTCTTACCAGGGCATCAGCCATATGACCTTCTTTCTCCTTCTTCTGTGCATGGTAGGTTACTATTCCTGTATTCCTTTATGATCCCCGGTAACCCAGAGGCGAAATTTCAGGCCTGCTCTTTGCAATTTCCGACCGCCGTGCGATTTTTAACGTGTGTAATTTTTTCACGAACTGTGTTGTTTCTCGCACTTATCCAAGAAAACTAGACACCCAATCTCAGTACCCGCGATTTCATGAAAAATATCATAGTGATAGTTGGGATACCAACCCTGCAACCTCTGAGCCTGAGGTTCATACCGAAACCACATTATCTGATTGTTTGAAGAGTGGACAATTTGACATAATGGACTGTACCTGTTGATTCCGACATTGGACCTCTGCGTGTATCAACGGAGCACGCTGCTTGGCATCATAAATGAGTTTCTGTTTTGTTTTTTTTTCGCATATCCTTTACAGGACATCGCTGTCAAATCATCGTCTTTCAGCTGACTGTTGATTTCTTGGCAAGATTACGTTCATTAATTTGCCATTACCTTCTGAGCGACCGGCTCACATACCCCGTAAGTTACCGACGCGGAAGAGAACCGCTACCAATTCTCGCGCACGTCACGTCACGTTTCGAGAGTATACGGGATTACGGAGAAAGCCGTGTCTCCCTGGACCAGGGAGACCGGCTGTTTTCTAGTACTTTATTATTCTATCCTATTCAAGAGTTAAGTTGAGTTGAGTTAAGAGCCGACAACACTGCACTCAGGCCATTTCCATACGCGCTCCATTCACTCGTTCAACAGCCAGTGAAGAGTCATACTACTGATCGTTCCCTCCGTTTCTGATTAAACGTTCTCCTAGCTTCCCTCTTAGTTTTGAGATTCTTCTAGAACCTCTGCCAATCCCATGCAATATCATTCTTTTCTCTTAAGGGTTCTCAATCTGCTCCCCCGCCTTCTCATCCTGATCACACAGGCGCTCGACCACCTCTAACATATGTAATCTACCAACAAGAGGTGCATTATCTGCCAGCCTGTCAGCATGTTCTTTCCCCCGCACTCCCGTATGGCCAGGGCACAAAATCCATTCAATTCTTATAATCCGTGACATCTTAAGCGAGGATAGCATTTCGCACGAAACATTCCTTTCTCCAACATACTAAGCATACTCCTTGAGACCGTAATGAATGCAAAGAGTGCTGCAATGGTCTGCTCTAACCAACGGAATGCTACTGTTACTGTTTCTACCTCCATTTTCATGCTGGAGGTCGTAGACTCACATGCCAACTCTCCTTTTTCAAGCATCATCAATTAGCCTTCGTGATGAAACCCCAACAATTATGTCTGTTTCTCACCACTGACCCATCGTTGTAGAAGACTATGTCACTTTGATGTGTGTTACTCTGGATCGGTTGTTGCACATCAAACCCTGTGCGGCCTGCTGCCCATTCTCTGCACTCACGACACATTGGCACTATTACATTGTGCCAGTCCGTCATGTCTTCTAATAATTTAACCCACTCTTTTTCACGATTGATGGTCTCTAGATCACAAACCTGGCGTATAAATATTTCTGCCTGTGCCATCCAAGACCTGTCTCGTCTTAGTCTATGACCTTGACCATATCCAAGGCTTCATGCAGGGGGTGATCCCTATATGCAGCAACTCTCTGGTACCATTTGGCACGAAGGACCCTATGCCTTTCCGCCATTGTTGGCAGTACCAGGATATGCCTCATGCATATCATTGGTATGTCCTTCGTGCACACCAGAATCATCCGCATGACCACATTCTGTATGCGCTTAAACCTTTCAAGCTGCCTCTTTGATACTGTCAGCAGCCCCAAGCCATAATGACAGAAATTATTAACTGCTGAAAGAGCCTGCAAAGGACCCCCTGCTTTACCCCAGTTGCTGCCATTGCCCTCAATGCATTAAGTCCCTTACCAGCCTTCACCACCAAATCCTCCACATGATTCTTAAATGACATGCACCTGTAAAATCTGATTCCCAAGTAGTTCAATTTAATATCGCTAATAGCGATTAAATATCGCTGGACATCCATTCAATATAATACAAGGGACACCTGCCTTCACAATCCGGTTATCCAGGGAGTACTACACAACCGATGCCTTGACTGGGTTTATAACGGCCCCCGCATCCCTGCACCACCCCGTCATCTTGATGATTAATGCCATCTGTAAGTCTTCAGCCAAGCTTTCTCTGTCTCTTCGATGTCTGTACACCAGCACATTATCTGCAAATGTCAAGATTCTACCAATTCCTGGTGTCTCAATATCTTCGACTTTGCTGGTGTATACATTAAA
Organism: Cepaea hortensis; assembly: GCA_963921405.1. Taxonomy (NCBI): domain Eukaryota; kingdom Metazoa; phylum Mollusca; class Gastropoda; order Stylommatophora; family Helicidae; genus Cepaea; species Cepaea hortensis. The sequence goes on along the minus strand of OY992892.1, from coordinate 52,067,983 downwards.
GAACACTGGGGACATAGCAGATCCTTGTGGCAGCTCGGTTGTAATAGTACAGGGATCAGAAGTCCATGATCCCATGCGCAATGCAATTTTACGTTGATAAAGTTCAGCCGCAATCCATTTGACAATCCAAGGGCAGACCTCCATGTCCAATAGAAGCGTACATCAACCGATCATATCTGACCTTGTTATAGGCATCCTTCCGGTCAAGTGCCTCCACCACTGTCTCTTGTTTATCCTGGATGCTCTCACAGATATCAAATTCAAATGTTGCTGCATTGGTTTCATAGAAGAAAACTGAAAATTCATTGGACAGCCAAAATGGGTTATCTGGACATTTTGAGTGAACCTAAGTCGCAGAGACAACATATCACAAAAATCAGGCGGAGACATTCATCACTTGTGGGCACATAAAAAGGCAAAAACTGGAACATGTTGTGACAATCGGAAATATGTGTGGACAGCGGCAGGGTAAAAGACAGCGAAAAAAAATTATTGGCAGTCTTGTGTTATGGCACGGACGTGAATCAATACAGGAATTGATCCATGCCTCCAGCGGATATCACAGTTTGCGGAGAAGCATCATCGCCCATGCCTGTCGATAAGGCATGTGGTGATGATGTGAAATAGCCAGCCTCAGACCAATCATCTTGAGTCGCTGTTACATATTCAAGTGCTCTACAATGTTTCTCTTCCCTTTTGTGTCCCTCGGAACACACGCTTGTTCTTGAACCTATAATCTTATCCTGGGAAGTAAAGACAGAACAATGGATTTCATTCACTGGTTGACCATCTCAACTACGCCCCCCCCCCCAATTTTCGCTGATAGATTTTTCCTTGTCTGGCCGTCATAGACCCGAATCCCCCCCCCCCCTCCCCCCCCCCCCCCCAAAAAAAAAAAAAATAAAAATAAAAGAATTTTTAAAAAATGCCCCATTCTATTCTTCATTAAATATGTTTGACGTTGTTGAGTATCTCGCTTTTTGAGCGATGTCTTCATCCAACTTGTCTTGCTCTATTTTCAATCCTTCATCTATTAGTGTAATCTCTTGGTAAACTCTGGTTCTACCTGAATCTGCAGTAATATTGTCAACTTCCGGCTTTCCGACATGGCAAATTAGATATTTAGAAAAAAACTAACGTATTAGCGAAGTTAATAGAGAAATACGCTCATGTATTGAGCATGGTATGACATGGGTTCGAAGTCTGGTCTCGTCGTTTGCTATGTGAGTGGAATATGACCACCTATTCCTCCTAGCATTTAGGCCTGCAAAGGATTATGGCCTAATAAAAATATAGACCCATGGCAGGCAACTGCTTCTGGGAACGTAGATATATGTGTCACTTCATCCACACGAAGGACTGTGCCAGATGTATCGCCAACACTCGTAACAGAAACGGAACTCAGATGATGTTGTGTTGTAACTGGATTTTTATGGGCCACAGTTACAACTGTTTAAAATGAGCGACTTGCACAATAGGATTACAAAGGATGTCTGCTGCATTGGGTTAAAATTGGCGACTGCTGCAACTTGATTAAAATGAGTACATGTGCAACTTGATTAAAATAAGCGACTGGTGCAACTTGATTAAATTGAGCGACTGGTGCAACTTGATTAAATTGAGCGACTGGTGCAACTTGATTAAATTGAGCATCTGGTGAAATTTGATTAAAATGAACGACTGGTGCAACTTGATTAAGATGAGCGAATAGTGCAACTTGGTTAAAATGAACGAATGGTGCAATTTGTTTAAAATTGAGCGATTGGTGAAACTAGTTTAAAATGCTCGTAATGTTATTTGTTATACGCTGAGGACAAATGTGACGTTGCGGCCAAAGCCTTCTCCAGCATAAAAACAACAAACACACGCCGATACAACTACATGAAAAACACTGCACACCGACACACACACCCACACACACACACAGACAGTCACACACACACACACACACACACACACACACACACATACATATATATGTGTATACACAATCAAACACACAACAGTTACTCATTTGTATCCTTGGTGTAGGCTGGACACGTGTGTCATGAAATTCGTCTGCATGATGATTTCCACCCCCAGTCAGAGATTTTATGGGACCTCCTTACTCTTATGACAGTGTCCTCTGATCACTTTGCTGAGACCTGCTGACAATGATATACATTCAACCCGTGGAGGAAACATTACCAACGTATCCCTAACCTTAGTGAGACGCGTATACTGTGCGAGCCCATAACATTCTAAGCCGCTCCGCAGCTGTGAAGTTTCAGTTATGTTATATTATTTTATGTTAAGTTATATTATGGTATCACCTACGACATTCCATTCCCACATATTGGGTATTCTTATGCGTGCACAGTTCACCTATGCAGTAGCCGTCTCGAAGTATCACAACAAGAGAAAGACACCAGGGACTCATGATCCAGTACCAGTCTCGCACATTTCGCTTGTTTCCGAGCTTGGAGTGGGAAAGGACTGTTCTGTGGCATAGTTCCCGTAGAGATGATACTTTGTTCACAGGGTCAGCAGAAAAGTCTCCCGATAGATGCAAGTCCTTTTCCATAACTACAATGACCTGAATGACAATGAATCGGACTTGGAGTTAAAACTCAGTCATCCAAACAGGTTACAACCAAGCATTAAAGAACCAACCGTCCTGGGTCGCAGCTTCTGGCCATTGCTTACTGTCTACCTATGCGTTTGTTTCCCAAATCTTCTTGTTCAAACTGCCACATTACGTGCCTAGATCTCTATGTCTTTAAGGTCGCAATATGATAGTTGATGCTTGTACTTACATTGCATGACTATCCAAATATGTAATATCTGGCTTCCTACACAATAGATATGCACTCGAGTATACATTTGAGGAATATATAATGTAAAGCATGTATTATTCAGCTAAGACAGCCTTGGGGCGTGAATAGTTTAAATATATAATACACTGCAAACACCATTTTACAATGAATGCGCGAAGCTTGTTTAAATAAATGTGCCATGAATAAATGAAAATAATAGACCATTTGGTCTTCTGTAATACGATAGCCGTAGAATACAGACAATTTCATAAATCTGCTTGCAGCATTAAAACGAAATGTAAACGAAACTGTTTGCAGCAGACGTTTGGTATTGCAGAGGGGCTGCACAAGCAGAGCAGGATGATGTATTGGAGATATGTAACGAAAAGATTCTAAAGCAAACATTTTCCCGTTTTCTGTTAAAGAAAAACAACTAAATATGGCACGTCATGACCGTTTCATGCAAACATACATTTTTTAAATGAAATATGCAGGACGAAAGACAAAGGGAAACTTTCAATTGCACCTTCTAGCTGAAGATGAAAACAACACAAGAGCGGGATAAATACATTTTAGGGCACATAGATTCCATCTGAATACATGAGCAACAACTTGAACAAAAAAGGGAACACACTTTTCCATACAGTCAACAGCCACAATCCACATTCATGTATGTGGATACTATATTGTTTCTCCTAGAATAAGTTTATGTACATGTCGCACATCTTAAATGGCGGATAGACTAGCTCAGAAACTTCATACGTCTTCGTACTCGGTTTAAAAGAAAGTTAGTTGCATATTCTTTACAGGACGTCACAGTCAACACCAGCAGTTTTTCCTGTTGTAATCTCTTAGCAAGTTACGTTCATTAGTTTGCCATTGCTTTCTGATCGACTGGCACCCATACCATTTCGTAAAAAACCAACGTAAGACGGTGCTGCCAAATTTTCTGCAACTGTGTTTCGAACGCGGGTATGTGTGATTACGAACTGCGTCCGTAACACCTTGGCCACGGAGCAAGTACTCGGCATGATATGATAATAATATTCTTAGAGCTGTGATGGCGAACTGGTTAAAACGCTGACTTACCTTCGCAGTAGTCTGGGTTCCATTGCTCTCAGTGGCAGGATCTTTGTTCTTCGACTAGTCTACCGATCCGAGATTATAAAATTGATGCCAGAAATGATCTCTCTGGACACGGAGTTGGAGTCTGTTGACAATAAAATAACTAAACCTTGTGAAATTAACATCTCCAACCTACGTCTAATCCCAGTCTGTCTGCAAGTGCCAGCTCCAGTGCAAATGTTGTGCTGAATCATAACTTAGTTACATCCGATCTCTCTCGGCAGACGCCAGTTCCAGTACAAATGTTGTGCTGAATCATAAATTAGTAATATTCGAGCTCCTTCGGCAGATGTTTGTTCAAGTACAAATGTTGTGCCGAATCATGAATTAGTTATATCCGAGCTATCTGGGCAGGTGTCAGTTCCTATACTAGTTGAGTTGAGTTGAGCTAAGAACTGCCATCAGTGCACTCAGGACATTCCCATTCGCGCTCCGTCCCCTCGTTCAACAGCTAGCAAAGAGTCACACTACTATTCGTTCCTACCGCTATCTGATTGAAAGTTCTTCTCGTCTGCCCTCTCAGTTTTGAGATACTACCAGAACCCCTGCCAATCCTCCGCAATCTCATCCTTTCCACATAAGGGTTCTCAGTCTGTACCCCCACCTTCTCCACCTGGCCCCACAGGTGCACGACCACCTCTCCCTTGTCCATAGGTAATCTACCAACAAGAGGTGCATTACCTGAAAGTCTATCAGCCTGTTCATTCCCCCGCACTTCCGCATGGCCAGGGCAAAATATCCGTACAATTCTCACAAACTGTGACCTCTGAAGTGGGGTGAGCCATTCCACACGAAACATTCATTTCTCTACCTTACTAAGCATACTCCATGAGTCCGTGGTGAAGACAATGTTTGTTGTAGTGGTTTCCTCTAACCAGCGGAATGCCGCTGTGACTGCTTCCACCTCCATTCTTAGTCCGGAGGTCGTAGCTTTATATGCCCTACTCTCCTTTCTCAAGAATAGCCCATTAGCCTTCGCGATGAAACCCCAACCACTCCGTTTAGTTCTCACCACTGACCCATCAGTATAGATAACTATGTCATCTTGATGTGTATTACTCTGGATCAGTTGTTGCACTCAATCTCTGTGCGCCCTCTGCTCATTCTCTGCACTCACGACCCAGTGTTACTATTACATTGTGCCAGTTCGTCCTGTCTGCGGGTACTTCAACCCACTATTTTTCGCGATTGATGGTCTCTAGACCACACACCTGGCGTATAGATATTTCTGCTTGTGCCATCCAAGACCTGCCTGGTCTCAGTCTATGACCCTTGACCTTGTCTTTGTCTTGACACCACATGTAAAGTTCCGAGTGGCATACTAGTTCGAGAGTTACCTTAGCAACGCAGTGGTCTGTGATTAATTTTCAATAGGGAGTTAGTTATTACCTGATCAGTGGAGCTTTAGGGTCCAGCAAAAATGGTAGTGATTGTAAAGGACTATTTCTCGCGTCTTAGGGGTTTTTGGTTTATGGTAAGGTAAAGTAAGGGACCGCTTTTTTGTTTATAGCATATGTAAATTAAGTAAAGGAACATTTTTTGGTTTATGGCGCAGTAAAGTAATTAAGGTACCGTTTTTTGGTTTATGGCAAAGTAAAGTAAGCAAGGGACCATTTATGGTTTATGGCACAGATAATAATTAAGGGGCCATTTTTGGTTTATGGCAAAGTAAAATAAGTAAGACACCACTTTTGGTCTATGGCAAAGTAAAGTAAGTTAGGGACCATTTTTCACACATGGCGAGTTTTGGTATAATGCTAGCGCAATCAGCACACGGCGGGACTTGTAGTCAATATTACATCGGCCGCCGTTACTTCCCTCTTTATTTCACTGGTTCCCATTTTAGGCTCCGTAGACCTGGGAGACTAGGACATTGAAGGGAATGTGCACACGTGGACACGTTGGTACTTGGGATATGCTAGAAAGTGGGATATTCCTATATGATTATGCCGGGACTGTGAATTATCACTTGGATATAATACTATCAGAAATGTAGATTCATGCTAACTGTTTAGCATCGATAGTGAACGTACAACAATGTACGTACATTCAATACGAACACACAGATATGACGGAGCTCATGCTTTACATACATTGTCAAGCACCTGTGATTTGAATGAATCGGTGTAGCAGTCATAGGCAGCACCTGTAATGATTATCTCAACTGTTTCATTAGTCTCTGAATCGCGATAGTGTCGAAGAATTTGCGCTTCGGCAGCTCCAGCAGTCGACACGAATGAACTGTAATGCTAATCTGCCAGTCTTTCCTATTGTTCTTCCCTTGTCTGTTCTTTTCTTTTTGTCCTTCCTCTTCTTCTGCTAATCCTATTTATTGTTCCTGATAGTATCGACTTGAGAGGACCACCGTAGCTCTCACGAAGAGACCCCATGAAATTTGATTTTATAATTGAATGTAAATACATAGTGGATTAGATTAACTGCCTCTCCAAGGCATGGTCGAATGAATTAGAACACTAGTTCTTAAACATCCTGTGTACTGATGCTCATGTAGGGGGTTCAACTCCTACACATGTTAGTTGGGCTAAAATATTGATTTCTCGTCCTTGACTTGGGTTCGTAAATTACAAGTACCTCTAAAGTCGGAGTAGGTTCGCCAGATGTCGAGGGATACTAGTAATAGGGAAATCTAACCCATATTCAAAATTCAGTCCAGTGCTGCTGAAAGTAACTTGTATGGACTACGCTTGAGTTCAAAGCGAGCGAGCGTAAAAATAAGGCCACATTATCAACATCATACATACAGTCGCAACATGTTTAAACACTACCTTAGGACAGACTACATGCCCCCTTAAAATAAAAATTTAAACAAAAACAGCAAAAAAGACAATAATAATGGTAAATTATCTCGAACGACAACTAGCCAGAAAAAAAAAAAAAAAACATTCCCATATGTGTGGCACGTTACACCAACCTTGGGTATTTATGATGCCCATGTTAAACGTTACCTCAACGAGTCATGTATTATTGATTATATTTCATACGTTTTAATGCTTATTGTTCTTTTGTTGTTAAAGAATTGCTTCATAAGAGATGTTGAATGAAAGAATGTATGAGAGGAAATAGAGAAGAAGGGCAGAATGTCAGACGGGCCTGCGTGCCCAATTCTTAACCCTTTGAAAATAAAGATTTTCGTTCGTTCGTTCATTCGTTGCAGATAAGATACAGTGGATGTTTTATTCGCCAACCAGACATCCGAAGTGCATGGTTGCTTTCCCAGCATCCATTCAGTCTCTAGACACATTGGTTCACCTTAGGTTTGGGAGTCATGTAATCCATGAATAGATGTGGATGAATGGGTGCCAGATCGCATACTCCTCGTAGATTGGTTCCGCAAACCGATTCACTGGGGCTGCACTTAATCCGAGATCTGCATGTTTAGTTCAGGTCCTGCGGGGAACAATACATGCATAGCTCACTGCGGGCAAGAATGGAAGAAGTCTCATAGATTGTTATGTAAAAACCAGCAGGAAAGTTTTTTCAACAAATGTCAAACCTCACTGCTAACACTCAGAAACAGAAAAATAATACCTTGGTTCTGCATCACCGCCAAGGCATGACATGGGTGTCTTTTATGTCGAATGTGTTAGAAAAGCTAAAGTATTTGACAATTTATTTAAATAAATGTAACATGAGTAATGGAAATGAATAAACCCTTTGGCCGTCTATGTCGTGCTAGTAATAGAATACCAGCAATTTCACATAACGTGGAGCTTTTACATTAATATAACAGGACATTGAATGCAGCAGATACTAGGTTGTGGAGAACGGTTAATAAAATCAGCACAATGCTGCCATGCAAAAATGGAACAAAGAGACTGCATTCCAAACAGCGTGCCTTTTAAAAGAAAAGTAATTAAATACACATACGACGACATGGCTGTAACATTCACAAAAACATGTTTATTTTTTAAATGGGCCAGAAAATGAATGAAGATTGAATTTCAGGTCCACCCTCTAATTGAATGACGGACAGCGAGGGGTTTTTTATTTTTATTTTTTATTTTTTTTTAAAAATTCTTCGTTTGTAAGTTCAGTGTGAGTTTGGATTTAACGATAAACGCAACAACGAGTGACGAACGAATTAAAGGATCAGACATGTGTTACTGAAACGATCAGTACTTACACCTTGTGACAATAGCTCAGGAAAGAGGTACATCTATGGGTTTGCCTGAAATGCTGTGATGACGATTCTTAGACTTAAGAGTATGACAAAGGTAGTTCTGGGCATCTAGTTGTCCGTGAATACGCGAACACTTGTACCCGGGCAAGACAGGGTAACCGATATTTTCTAATAGCCGAAAATTACCGTCGGAGGACAGAACCCACTTATGGGAAAGTGGATACATGTGGCATTAACTATTTCGTTTTTCCAGGAATACGTTAATGACCAGAGTGGTTCATACCAGAGTGCGATCAGCGTTGCCAGTAGTGGGTTGTGCTCTATATTTAAAAATTTAAAATCCCGAAACAACAAATAAATCAATTTGATTATTGCTCACTGGACCTTGGGCGGCCTGGTGTGCCTTGCCAGTGAGAAGACCTGATTGTTCGGGTCCACATCGATGACGGACGTCAGTCGCGGCAATCGGAAAAAACTTGAGCTACAGCCTACGATGGGTGACGTTGTGGTATTCTGTTGTGATAATTTGGCCGTGTCCAGCGTGTGCCGTGTGGTCTAGTGTTTACACACCCGCTTCACACGCCAGTGATCCAGGGTTTGTTTCCGGGTCCGGTCAAGGATATGCACTACTGAAAAGCTCAAACGAGAGCGAAACTCGATTCTAGTGCTTCCACGTTGGCGTGGATAGGCCTTAGGTTCATACCAGAGTGCGATCAGCGTTGCCAGTAGTGGGTTGTGTCAATATTTAAAAATGTCAAATCCCGAAACAACAAATAAATCAATAAATTGGAAACAACAAGCTGCCATAAGGATTGATAACGAAGTAGGTCAATATCAGCCTATTAAGTGAGGTGTGAGATAGTGATGCGTAATGTATCCAGATCTGTTTTCCCTGGTCAGTGAAAACATTTTCAGTAATGTGGAAGGTATTGAATGTATCATCATTGGGGGACGTAACATCGATAACATTAGAAATACGGATGTTACAGTATAGATAGCAGACAATGAGCAGAATCTGCAACATGTAGTAGATGCGGTTGTTGCACACAGTGAACAACTAGGGTTAGAATTAAATTGTAAGAAGACAAACTATGGTCGTCACTTGGAAGAAGGAAATACCGCAAAGTAATATACAAGTTAATGGCAATATTCTTTAACACGTCAATCAGCACAATTATCTTTTTTCAGAATATATTCGCCGAAAACAATACCATTTAATGTTTTCAACTGAATCCCTCTCGCGCGCGCGCGCGTGTGTGTGTGTGTGTGTATGTGTGTGCGTGCGTGTGTGTCAGTGTGTGTTTGTGTGTGTGGTGTGAGGTGGGGTGGGGGGTGGGGTGGTAATATAAAAGATTAAAGACCCAACCGAACACAAAGAACATAGAGAAAATATAACCAGTCTATTTAGGATTAACTTGAAAGAGAACAACGAAGGGAAAGAATATAAAAATTCACACACACGCAAAATCGGTCCTCAGTTATAACTGACGCTGCAGAAGCATGTTGAATGAGGACGAATTTCAATATGTTTACGAATTTCAATATGTTTCGTAATTACTGAACTTAACTGAGATTAAATGTGTTTTAATTATAATTGGGATACATTGAAGCAACAACATTCCCATTACAATAGCGGATTCATACTAATAAGTACTTACAATTTACTGGAGCCAAGTGGCACCAATTAAAATGGGAAATAAAGAGGCAGTTATGAACAAATAAAGCTAGGAGTACGACAAGGATGTGTCTTGTCACCTGATTTCTTTTCTCACTATAGCGAAGTAATAATGAGAAGATCAAAGAGAAGACAGGAATACTAATCGGAGGTTATAATATAAACAATATACGCTGTGCAGATGACACAGTAAGGTTGCTGAAAATGCAACAAATTTACAACAATTGTTGAATATTGTAGTACCAGAGAGTGCAAAGAAAGGACTCTCCTAGAATATCAAGAAAACAGTAACAATAATGATGTCAAAGAAAACGTTGACACCAAAATGTGTAATAGAAATAGAAGGGAAAATTAAATCTTTACCATGTGAATGGTTTTAAAGGCTGCATTTAGGAAAATGAAGAGTATCGTATGCAATAAGTCACTATTATAGAATGAAAAACAGACGGAGAATACTAAAGTGCTATATAGAACATGTATTGCTGTATGGCAGTGAATTTTGGAATGTAAATAGAAAAATTAGGAAGAACTTGGAGGTAACACAGATGTGGTTACTGAGATTGATTGATTGATTGATTTAGGAACCGACATCACAGCATTCGGGACATTCCCATAAGCGCTCCGTCCCCATCCTCAGCAGCCAGCGAAGAGTTCCAGCACTAATAGTTCCAGTAGCAATCTGATTATATGTCCGTCTCGCCTTTCCACTGAGCGTCGAGCGTCGGCCAGATCCCCTCGTCACACCTCGTTACTGAGATGAATGTTGCGAATTTCTTGAACTGTCAAAGTAATTAATAATGACTGCCTGTAAGAGACTAATGAAACAAGAACATAATATACAGCAATAAGAAAGAGACACAGCTTTCTTTGGTCATGTGATGAGAAGAGAGATACTGGAGAACATCGTGACGACAGGAAAGATTGAGGAGAAGAGATGGAGAGGCAAGCCGAGAAAAATTATGCCAGATGTATTGAGACCGTCGCGTGGAGGAATATCATCAGCGGAGTTGGTGATAACGCCCACGCCAGCCGGCGTGGCACTTGATGATAATGATGAATTACTTACTTTCTTGTCGTAGTTGTTTTTTTTTTTGGTGTGTCTACAATAATAATAGTTGTAGTAGTCTTAGTAGTAGTAGTAGTAGTAGTAGTAGTAGTAGTGGTAGTAGTAGTAGTAGTAGTAGTAGTAGTAGTAGTAGTAGTAGTAGTAGTAGTAGTAGTAGTAGTAGTAGTAGTAGTACACTGTAGTAGTAACAGTAGTAGTAGTAGTGGTAGTAGTAGTAGTAGTAGTAGTAGTAGTAGTAGTAGTAGTAGTAGTAGTAGTAGTTGTGGTGGTGGTGGTGGTGGTGGTGGTGGTGGTGGTGGTGGTAGTAGTAGTAGTAGTAGTAGTAGTAGTAGTAGTAGTAGTAGTGGTGGTGGTGGTGGTGGTGGTGGTGGTGGTGATGGTGGTGGTGGTGGTGGTAGTAGTAGTAGTAGTAGTAGTAGTAGTAGTAGTAGTAGTAGTAGTAGTAGTAGTAGTAGTAGTAGTAGTAGTAGTAGTAGTGGTGGTGGTGGTGGTGGTGGTGGTGGTGATGGTGGTGGTGGTGGTGGTAGTAGTAGTAGTAGTAGTAGTAGTAGTAGTAGTAGTAGTAGTAGTAGTAGTGGTGGTGGTGGTGGTGGTGGTGGTGGTGATGGTGGTGGTGGTGGTGGTAGTAGTAGAAGTAGTATTAGTAGTTATAGTAGTAGTATTAGTTATAGTTCAAAAGTGAGTTTTATGTCATCCACAGGATGCTGCAATCAACGTCATGATTTATTAGCTGTATGCAGTTTAATAAGCAATGTTTAGGTTCAGCAGTTTGTTATTGCTTTCGTGATGCCGACGCTCTATCCATCGAAATCTACACGAAATGTTTTTTTTGTTTTTTCCACACTCACGACCTGGTATACTCAACACCACACATGAGATTAATGGGAAGAATACTTAATGCATCAAGACAAGAGACAATCAGAAATTAAGAAACTATGACTAAAATGTGTGTTATAGCAGCGCTAGAATTTATTAGAAGGCAGCAAGTCAAATTGTTTGGCCATGGAACTAGATTGCAAACAAACAACATACCACAACAAGCAATGATGTACAGACCAAATGGAAGCAGAGGAAGAGGCCGTCCACATAAACTATGGACAGAAGAAATAGCCATGGGAATATGGATGGATACATGAAGCCCATAAACGAGAATTTCCCTGCTGTTTGTACTTCACCTCCAGACCAAAAGGTACAAGAGGAACAAGATGCTTTCACCATCTCCCAAATCATAGACACCGACAGTAGTAGAGTTAAAACGCAAGTCTTCCATAGGATGTTGAAACCAAACAACCAATCAAGCAAAACAGCCATAACACGTGTCAGTAAATTCATAACGTCAGTATTATGACGTATGTACACGTATGGACCGTTGACCGAATGGCTAGAACGCCGGTCTCTCCTTCGGGAGACCCGGGTTCGATCCCTTTGTAAGATGTGGGATTTTTTTTCTGTCGGGGGCAAAAAGAAAATTCTAACCTGCACAGTTCGCGGCGACTGCATTAGCGAGGCGGCCTTAATTCCTGAGGCTCAAAGACTCTTCTGAAATACACCGCAAGGTACTATATTGGCAGTACATGACAGTACACGTATGTCTTTGCTGCTTTTTGCCAATGCCTAACTGAAAGCAAAGCAGATATCTACTTTATGGTTTCGGAACAAATTATAAAAGCTCAAATACTAGTGATCTTACCCACCGAGAAAAAATGCAAGTATCACCACTATCATGTGCCACGCTGATAAGCGTGTTTTGTCATGGTTAATCTCACAATATCACTAGTCTTGAATGAGTTCTATGTTTTGCCCCGATTATATCATGTGGCAAAAACATAAAAGTGTTTATTGCTTTGCCTTCCTTTCGTACTTTACTCATCAGTTTTGTCAGAAGTCACTACGTTTTCACATTTATTTGAGGAATCATAACTTCCTATGCAACTGTAACGAATGTAACCTGTCATTATTTTCCTTCTACGGAATGACAAAACTGTTCATATGGTTTCTTGTTACCCTGGTCGGGTCAAATAGGTACTGCACCTTGTTCAAGGGTGTCCCGTAGGCTAGCGTGTGGAAGGAAGCGTCTTGCTTCTCTGGTGATAGGGGATACTGCTGCCCTGCCACCAAAATATACATATAAAATTAGCTTTATCAAATTTTAAAAACACTTTGACCCAAATAGCACTAATGCAGTTCTCCAAAATATAACATAAAAAATTCGAAATTGGCTCAGCACCGCTGCTAGAGCAGGATAAGGGTGGCTTTTATGGTCGGTACGTTTTGAAGAGATGAAGTGGCCTCTCTCCTGAATGTACGCGAATGCTGGCCAATGTGTGTAAGATATGGTGAAGAAAATCGGTGAAGTGTTAATGTGGTTGTTGTAAACGATGAGAAAATCCTGGATAAAGAAGAATATAAATGCCAAGATGTTGAAAGCTGGGGGGTGTAACACGATCGCCCGCAAACACCAGGAGAAATAATAATTGTAATTTATGCAACATGTCAGCAGAAGAGTTGGATGTAGCTTTATGTGGAAATTTTCTCATTGTAACAACTACAATGATATGTAGATATAAATTGTGGACCCGGCGTGGGGGGAGGGGGGGAAGAACTGAGAGTAGAGATAGGTAGCAAAAGGGGGAAGGGGGAGGGAGAGAGAGAAGTGAGAAAGCAGAGAGAAAGAAGAGAGAGAGAGAGAGAGAGAGAGAGAGAGAGAGAGAGAGAGAGAGGGGGGGGAGGAAGACAGTAAGAGAGGATCCCTGACATACTTGTGTTTCATAGATGCTGTTGGATATCGCACAATGTGGATAATCATGATCGTCAAGCATGTCAGCAAACCACTTGATGATGATGATGATGATGATGATGATGATGATGATGATGATGATGATGATGATGATGATGATGATGGTGATGATGATGATGATGATGATGATGATGATGATGATGATGATTAGAAGTCAAGATTAATTGTTCTGTAAACACCCTACTAATAGAAACTGCAATTTGTCTACATCTAACTTGTATTTCCCAAAGGGCTTCGGGCATACGCAACTCATGCAAAGCCCCTCTATCCTTGGCTGCATTCTACCCTTACCTCTTGATTCACCACGATCTGTTAACTTCTGACTGTGAGTTCCAAAATGATGATCCTGTAATACCATTTTAGTCCTTTTATTCTGCACAGGCACCAGTTCATGGAAGTGTGTTTTCAGTTAGTTGCATATCTTATGCAGGACGTCGCAGTCAAACCACGGATTCTGGCTGTTGAAATTTCTTGGCAAGTTTACGTTCAGTAGCTTTCTTAATGACCAGCACTCATACGTTTGTATGGAAACCAGCGAAAAGTGGTCTGCTGCCAAATCGCCCGCAGCTGTGTTTCGAACGCGGTATGAGGAATTATTAATTGCGTCCGTAACCCCTTCGTCACAGAGCAGGATGTGTGTAATTAAGTAATAATTGTTTTACTTGTTACCCATGTTTTTGTAACATAAATCAGCACTTATTTTAGACTAGAGTTAAATGCTGTATGTTTGTTAAGTATAAAGTATCATAAAAGAAGAAATAAAAATCTTTTTATTCCAAACATTTTCAGCATTGGGTTCTCAGCATTCATAACAACTTCTCTGGGATTTCAAAACTACCAAGAAATGATTCCCAACGGCAACAACGTTCCCCATCCTTGTAAGGCCAACTATCGCTGGCCTGGTGTTGGCCATGAGAACCCGTTAGGTGCAGGCGCTAGAAATGTGTTTGGATTAGATTTTCAGAAAGAAGGACACAAGGTTTGTTGTTCTTGTTATTTCATGTTCGTCAGCATACGTCATGCCGATAGGAAGGAGATTTTGGTAGGGCGCAGGTGGTAGGGCGCATTGTGATGGTTCGTCATCTCACACAATCACCAGCATCTTGAGTCAGGGCTGTGTTCATCTCATCTGATCTCAGCATGTTCCTCTTGTACCTTGCGGTGTCGAGGTGAAGTATAAACATCGTGAGAGTGCCCGATTATGGGCTTCATGAATCGATATTCCCATGGACTCTGCTATTCCCTCCGTCCAACGTTTACGTGGTCGGTCTCTTCCTCTATTTCCATCTGGTCTGTACATCATTGCTTGTTGATGTATGCTGTTGAATGGTAACCTACTTACATGGCCAAACCATTTGACTTGCTGCTTTCTAATAAAATCTAGCGCAGCTATAACCCCCCACTTTAGTCCTGATTTCTTCATTTCCGATCTTATCTCTTCTTGATACGTTGAGTATTCTTCTCAGGAATCTCATTTCTGTTGTTGTGATTTTCTTTTCTCTTTTTCTGTCATTGTCCAGGTTTGGCATTGGTAACATAGAGTTGGTAGTTCTTGTCCATATTATGTCATATGGTCAGGCTATCAACATATTTATCTCTGTGTCTTTCATTTGCGCTTTTCCCCACCTAGCTTCTCAATCATCACTAAGTTTTAAAGGTTATTTCTCTTTATAAGCCGCTCTTCCTGGCCGAGAGGTTAGCAGCTTTCTCCGTAACCCCGAATACTCTCGTGGTTGACGTGAGCGCACGAGAATTGGAAGCGATTCGACTTATGAGAGTATGGAGCCGGTCGCTCAGAAAGCAATGGCAAACTACTGAGCGTAATCTTGCCAAGAAATCAACAATCAGCTGAAAGATGCGGCTGGTGACAGCGATGTCCTGTAAAGGATACGCAAAACTTTCTATTTATAACGTGCCCAACCATTTCTGACTGTCTACTACTAATTTCTCTAATGAATTTACGGTTATCATTTTGATTTTTGTTTCAAGGACTATCTCATTTGTTTTACTGTCCCTTTATGCCATTCTTTCAGTATCCTTAGAAACCCCATTTCCACTGCCAACTGATGTTGCTCATCTTGATTGCTTGTTGCCCATCTCCCACATGTACACAGCGGTATTGGTTCTGTATGGTGTTTTAACACTCTGTTTATCTCCGTTAGTGACATCTTTTTATTTGTGAGTGTGTTTTCCATCTTGCAAAAGGTGGTCTTTGTTTTGTAGCAATTTATTTTATAATATGTATAACGCACCTTCCAGCAATTGTTATGACTTGTCCAAGATATGTATACTGATTCACCTGTTGAAGACATAAAGGAGAGGTAAAGGTACAAAGGGAGACAGAAAAAAGTGATATAGACAGAGGTAAAGAGGCATAAAAGGAGGGGAAAGAGCTAAAGATATAGATGTGAGCAAGAGAGAGATATTGAAAGAATTTTTGAAAGGTAGCTAGAGAGTTGCAAGAGTTTGTGTGTGTGTGTGTGTGTGTGCGTGTGTGTGTGTGTGTGTGCGCGCGTGTGTGTGTGTGTGTGTGTGTGTATGTGTGTGTGTGTGTGTGTGTGTGTGTGATATTTTCTGCTCTCTTTCTCGATCTCTTTAATCTCTGTATGTTCTGTACATGCGCTCGCTGCGCTGTCTCTGCTACTTTGCTATGGTTTCTTGTATCTGTCTCATGTCCCCGATCTCTCTCCTTTGTCTGCTCTGTGTGCTCGCTCTGCTAAATTTTTCTGCCCTTTCGCAATGCGCTCTTTGATTTATCTTGCTCCCCCTACTTGCTCTCTTCCCCTCTCTCTCTCTCTCTCTCTCTCTCTCTCTCTCTCTCTCTCTCTCTCACACACACACACACACACACACACACACACATTCACACACAAACACACACACACACACACATTCACACACACACACACAGAGACACACACACACAGAGTGAGCGAGACAAAAAGAGAGAGAGATAAATCGTTCACACGCACAAATTAAAACACACTTGTCTTCATTGCGAATTAATCAAACATCATGTCCATATAACTCGACTCACCACTCTGCCTGTTTCTGACAGTGGACACCATCGCTGTGCAATGGAGATTCCGACGGTGATGGAAAGACAAACGGCTATGAACTGGGTGACCCTCGCTGTACATGGACAGTTGGGTCACTCCCTTCTAGAACTGCCAATATTTCCCATCCAGGTTTGTTTGTATGGTGCTGTGTAGGAAATAGTGTTAGTTACCTCATTAATTCCCAATGGACAAATGGAATATCAAAGTCCATGGGAATCTCGATACCTGAAGACCACGGACGGGCACTCTCCCTATGTTTATAATTCACCTCGTCACCGCAATGTATAATAGGGAAAAGATCAGGTGAAGATGATGAGATTTCATTAATGTCCACATGAGGCTGTGTTGTGGCTTTCTTTGTCTATATTATCTCTGTGTGTGATTTCTCTGTTCTCCCCGCTCTCTGAATTATGTCAATGTCCATAATCATGTGACATGCGGCGTCTAGCCTTCACCAGCAAACAAATACATACACAAAACACAACATATAATCACGAAGAAGATCCTCCAGTGACTACATTAGGGCATAAGAACGCGATGAGAAGAATGAAAATATTAAAGTATGAGAACAATGATGAGAAGATTAAAAATTGAAAAATATTTTTTTGTTTTGCTACTTATTTCAGAATTCCAGGTTGTGATACTTGTGAATTTGACCTTGATACTCTTATATAGACAGCTGTGGGAGTTTGTGGTGTCATGGGGACCGGGGTAGGGGTTGTAAGGGTTTAGTGAAGATCGCAGGTAAATGAGTGAAAGTGGTAGATGATACAAGTACACAAATGACATCAATCAGACAAGTAAAGAAACCTTTCACTCATCATAAGGCGCACTGGTCATATGGTGCTAGATCGTTTTTGTTATAGACCCATCGGCACTGCTGGGGTGATGGCCTGGTCACTGGGAGACGTCCGTGACGAAGTGGTCAAGCCAATTGTTTCACGCAATGAAGTTGTGTTGGCTTTCGGACCCCATCATTCTGTTCATGAATTGCCATAGCCCCACGGAGCTCGCCCCTGCAGCTACGGAGTTCGTGGTCTCTGTGACGCTTTCAGCAGACCATTTTGCAGATAGAAGGCCCGAGAATTTTGGAGTAGAACCTGGTGCAATACAGGCGATCCTCTCGGCTGTAAGCCCTTTTCCTCGTACACATGTTAGGCTGGGTCGATATCGCAGTCAAGGTCAGTTTTAAACATCCGCTCCGATGTGGTTTCGAACCCGTGAACACCGGACGGCTTGAAGGGTTTGTTCACTACCCTACCAGGGGCCCTAATCACAATAGTGTTGTATGATTATTTCTGTCTCTGCAAGTATATAAATCAAAGTGTTACGTGATTAATCCTTTCTCTCCAGTATATTAGTCATAGTGTTGCATGATTATTCCTTTCTCTACAGTATATAAAGCATAGTGTTGCATGATTATTTATTTCTCTCCTGTAGATAAACCATAGTGTTGCATGATTATTTCTTTCTCTCCAGTATATAAATCATAGTTTTGTATGATAATTTCTTTCTCTCCAGTATATAAATCGTAGTGTTGCATAATTATTCCTTTCTCTCCAGTATATACATCATATTAGTGTTGCATGAGTATATCTTTCTTTCCAGTATATAAATCATATTAGTATTGCATTAGTATTCTTTTCTCTCCATTATATAAATCATCTTAGTTTTGCATGATTAACCCTTTTTCTCTAGTATATTAATCATATTTATGGTGCATGACTGAACTTTTCTCTACTGTGTATAAATCATATTAGTGGTGCATGATTATTCCTTTCTCTCCAGTATATAAATCATATTAGTCTTGCATGATTATTCCTTTCTCTCCTATACATAAATCATATTAGTGGTGCATGATTATTCCTTTCTCTCCTATATATAAATCATATTAGTGGTGCATGATTATTCCTTTCTCTCCAGTATATAAATCATATTAGTCTTGCATGATTATTCCTTTCTCTCCTATACATAAATCATATTAGTGGTGCATGATTATTCCTTTCTCTCCTATACATAAATCATATTAGTGGTGCATGATTATTCCTTTCTCTCCTATATATAAATCATATTAGTGGTGCATGATTATTCCTTTCTCTCCAGTATATAAATCATATTAGTCTTGCATGATTATTCCTTTCTCTCCTATACATAAATCATATTAGTGGTGCATGATTATTCCTTTCTCTCCTATATATAAATCATATTAGTATTGCATGATTATTCCTTTCTCTCCTATACATAAATCATATTAGTGGTGTTTGATTATTCCTTTCTCTCCAATATATAAATCATATTAGTGGTGCATGATTATTCCTTTCTCTCCAGTATATAAATCATATTAGTATTGCATGATTATTCCTTTCTCTCCTATACATAAATCATATTAGTGGTACATGATTATTCCTTTCTCTCCAATTTATAAATCATATTAGTGGTGCATGATTATTCCTTTCTCTCCAGTATATAAATCATATTAGTCTTGCATGATTATTCCTTTCTCTCCTATACATAAATCATATTAGTGGTGCATGATTATTCCTTTCTCTCCAATATATAAATCATATTAGTGGTGCATGATTATTCCTTTCTCTCCAGTATATAAATCATATTAGTATTGCATGATTATTCCTTTCTCTCCTATACAGAAATCATATTAGTGGTGCATGATTATTCATTTCTCTCCAGCATATAAATCATATTAGTGGTGCATGATTGTTCCTTTCTCTGCAATATATAAATCATATTATTGCTACATGGATGGGTTTTTTTTCCCCTCTGGGAATATAAGTCATATTAGCACATTATTATTTATTTATCTCTAGGTATATACATCATAATAGTGCCACTTAATTATTCCTTTCTCTGCATGTAGACAAACTATATTAGTGCTGCATGATCATTTCACTTGTCTCTCCAGGCGTATGTGATCCGTACGACAGCGAGCTGTGTAAAGGCAAGAATCCATTCGTGTCTTGTGAGCTGGAGAGGTTTGAAGCATGTTCTGCCGTGAACAACCCAGGTAACGTCATAAGAATATCACGAGTATTCACAATGTATGTGTGTCCATGGGCCTCTTTAACTTCTACGTATTCAGGGTTCAGAGACTTGTCCTATGTCAAACAGGTCCTGGGATATGAACCAGGTGAAAAGATACACATACCTGCTGCCTTGTAGCTATAAGGGGGACAGTCAAAGGCTAGGGACAGCAAACTCGAAAACATGCTTGTCGGATGTACTGAGCCACTGACACTGTACTGAGCTTTAACTTCTACGTGTTCAGGGTTTTCACAGACAATGAATGTCGGTTGTCTCAGTCCTGGGATATGAACCAGATAAAAAGATACACATACCTGCTGCCTTGTAGCTATAATGAGGACAGTCAAAGGCTAGGGACAGCAAACTCGAAAACATGCTTGTCGGATGTACTGAACCACAGGCTTGATGAAACAGTGCAGTGTAATTTATTTGACTATGATGATGAATCTATGCCATGGTTAAGCATCCCGTTTTGCTTGTGCCGAGGTAGCGGGTTCAGCCCCTACACTAGTCAGTTGGACAACAATGTGTGACTTCTCGTTCTTAAATTGGGTACGTAAATTACAAGTGCCACAGATGTCGGAGTGTGTTCGCCTGATGGCGAGGGACACTGGTAATAGGGAAAGCTAATCCCCATGCAAAAATCATTCCAGTACACTAAACGTATATGGACTACGCTATAATTCAAAGGGAGAGAACGAAAAAAAAAATCTAACATTCTTAGATATAGATATGTTACCATATGAATGGCAATGAGCCCACAAAAGCTGCATAATCTGCTGGATATATTTTGTTAAAATCCAACAGTATGATATAGAAATTAATATCAAAGAGATTAAAGCACTGATTGTATAAATATGGGATATTACAACATTCATCACCGATGTAAATAATGGTAGAATGGAACTGGATATCAAGATTAATCTAATTTTGGCATACAATGAGAGAATACATCTCATGAGACGGACTTTACGAGTCACAAAGTGTGCATTGCACAATATGAAACGTATAATCATCAACTGCTATGGCGATAAGCGTACGCGTCATTGTTCGCCATCTCACACTATCACCAGTGTCTCGGATCACGCCATTGTTCGCCATCTCACACTATCACCAGTGTCTCGTATCACGTCATTGTTCGCCATCTCACGCTATCACCAGTATCTCGGATCACGTCATTGTTCGCCATCTCACACTATCACCAGTGTCTCGGATCACGTCTGTGTTCTTCTCCTAGTTCTGCTATGTTGCTTAGCCATTCATGTAGTTGTCTCTTTGACTTCATGCTGTTTTCCAATCATTGTATTTCCAAAATCAAGTGTAGAATCATGATCTACTGGGGATATACAATGTTGGCTTCCCTAGGCTTTCGGCGATTTGTCTACAATTTAACTATGCCAGCCTTTTTCTATAGAGACGAACGCTAAAAATCTGTAGGGAGCAGAGGTTATATATGACATCCCCTACCTGCAGATGGTGTTGCTGCAGAGTGTTTGGATTTGTTATAGAGCAGTGGTTCTCAACCTTGTTTGGCTCATGCACCCCTTCACCATATGTTCAGAATGTCATTCCCCCCTCCCCCTTTCGTATTCCCTCCCTATAAATCCCCCCCCCCCCGCGCCCCTACACAGTATACGTAAAAATGGAAGCTAAATTTAATAACACATACTACAACCAGTCTAAAAATGTTTTTGCATATCCTTTACAGGACTTCGCTGTCAACACCAGCATCTTTCAGCTGTATGTTGATTTCTTGGCAAGATTACTCTCAGTAGTTTGCCATTGCTCTCTGAGCGGCTGGCTCACATACCCCGTAAGTTACCGATGCGATTCGAACCACTGCTGATTCTCACCGTCATCACGTTACCTACGAGAGTATACGAGATTACGGAGAGAAGTCGCTAACCTATAAGTCACGAAGCAGGCTAGAACCAGTCTAGACGTGTATATAAAACGTGATTTGCGGGTCTACGTTATAAAGCGAAATTCGGAAGGGCGAGATGTACATAACCGTAAAGTATGGAGGGAAAAACAATATCAAGCTATTGATTATTGTATTAACGCGATCTTGAAATAATCTTAATTCCCCCCTCCCCTGGAAACCCTAAAATCCCCCCCCCCCGGGTTATAGAGGATAGCAGACTTGTCAGCTAATTCTCTGTTATAGAGGATAGCAGACCTGTCAGCTAATTCTCTGTTATAGAGGATAGCAGACCTGTCAGCTAATTCTCTGTTATAGAGGATAGCAGACTTGTCAGCTAATTCTCTGTTATAGAGGATAGCAGACTTGTCAGCTAATTCTCTGTTATAGAGGATAGCAGACCTGTCAGCTAATTCTCTGTTATAGAGGATAGCAGACCTGTCAGCTAATTCTCCGCCTCCCTTAGACCATCTCTTGAGTTGGTCAACATATTCGAGGCTAACCAATATACCTCAGTGGCGACTTCACCATTCTCCACCTGGTGGACGCACGTAGTTGTGGCACGGGCTGCAACACCAAGATGTAATATATTTCTCTTCAAACAAATACTACATACATTGAAACTGACGGTTATAACAGTCTGTGTATTCATTGGGGTAAACTAAATGGATACATTTGAATTATGAAGGGGAACGCAACAGTAATGCCTTCTGTCACCAGTACTATTCTATCTATCTGTAAATTGGATTAAGAAGATAACAATAGATACTACCAGAAATGCAACCGAATTAATTATGCCATACCAGCGTGATGGTCGCGACTTCGCTGACGACCTGGCACTTTTGCCCCACGCACGAAATCAGATGCTGATAAATTAAACACTCTTCATAGGAGGTCATAGCAAAAATATGGAAATATGGAGGGAGACGTAATCAGACACGGATACGGTTATTACAGACAGAGATGAATAATATGGGAGGACATGAAAGGCGCTGTAGAAGACAACAAAGTATACCTGTGCTTGTCGTAAGTTGATTGAGAACCTATGCTCCACTGGGAAATTACAGGCAGCAGCAGCAGAATAATTACTATTTGCGTTCACTACTGTGTGGTGAAGAATTACTGTTTGTGTTCAGACTACTGTATGGTGAAGACATACTGTTTGTGTTCAGACTACTGTATGGTGCACTACATGTAATTTTGAGGAAGTGGCTTCCAATACAGTTGTAACTACAGTTTTCATTGTGACTATAGTTTTCAATGTTTTTCTTGTCTAGTCTTTCATCATTCGTCCTCTTCGTTTCTCTTTTGATGGGAAATGGTCAAACCTAAAATCAAACCTATGATCAAACCTACTTCTTCGGCATGCACTCACGTAAGGTTTGTTTCCTCTAAACAGATTTCATCCAAGGGCTCGGGTTTCATCCACCGTAGATAGACTTACTGGGCTACCTTATAGTGACCATTTTGTGTTTGTTTCATTCTAATTATTAATTTTAAATACCACCTTTATCATCACTTATACTATCAATATAGTCTTGAAAACCACAGTAATGATTAAACTTTAATATTGATTAGTCAGTAGAATTTCTGAGAGAAAACTAGCCACTTAAACTATAAGTTATTTAAAAGTTAACTACATCAAAACCCAGGTCGCCCAGAAATCAATGGCAAGCTACTAAGCGTAATCTTGCAAAGAACATCAACAATCAGCTGAAAAATGCTGGAGTTGACGGCAATACTGTAAGGGATATGCATCTTTAACAAAAAAAATTTTTTTTAATCAAAACACTACAATTTTATGACAGAATTACCACAATGTAAAGATCATGGAGAGAAATAAAGAACTTCCAGTGAATCAAGAAGCCTGGAACAGACGCTGACGCTAAAAAGGAAATACATTTTTTTTTTTAAACCTGAGCGTTGAGCAAGATCTACAAACACACGAAAAAGAGAATATAAGACAGAAATGAATAATATGGGGCGGCAATGAGACGATGAAAGACAGGACAGGTTGGAGTGAGTTGGTTTAAGGCCAGTCTCCTAAAGGAAGATGAAGGGGAAAGGAAGTGAGGTATCTAAAATGTACTTAATAAAAATACACATAAGTTTCCCTACATTTGTAATTATGACTTTCATGTTTGTACTTCTCTTTTAGACGTACGCACACTTGACCTTCGTTTGAACCAAACCAAAGTTCCACCAACGGAAACTAATTACTACTGCATGACCTTCGACCTTCCCAGTGACCAGGACTACCATATCATCGCCAACGAGCCGATAATAGACAAAGTGAACATCCTGCACCACATGTTGCTGTATGGATGTGACAATCGTAAGACCTCATTAGAATTCTAGATTTGTAGGCGGATCAACAACAATTTTTGCTTTTATAAAGTTAATGCTGTCAACTACATAAAACAGTGTTTGCAATCGTAAATCTCAGACAGATAAATAATCAGTTAATCAACCAGGAGCCATCTCTACGGTGAAGTTTGGCTGGTATGGAACTCCAACACTGTCTCTCGCTCTGACTGTACATTCTGTCAGGTTGCTGTTTGTCCATCTTTTGATGCTATCTTCCCACTTGTATTGTTGTCTACCTCTTGCTCGTTTGCCTTTAACCTTACCTTCCAGTATTGTTTTTATAACAGTGTCGTGTCTTTTAACGTGGCCGAAATATTTCACTTGTCTCTGTTGTATTTCTTTCATAAACTCTCTTTTTATTCCCAGTGATTCTAGAACCTCTGTATTTGATTGTTTTTGTTTCTATGAAATCTGACTTATTCTTCTGCATACCTACATCTCCAGGGTTCTCTATTCGACTTTCTAGTTGCTTGTTCAATGTCCGGTCTTCCGTGCCGTACAGTAGCGTTGAATATATGTAACATTTGACAATTCTCATTATATTTATTTATAACAATGATCCATTGTTAGTCTCTCTAGATGCTAATACTGATTTAATTCTCTTGAAAACGTTTGGTCATTCATACTATCTTTCTGATTTCTGTTTCACTTCTGCCCGTCCTTTGTTATTACTTGTCCAAGCCAGGAGAAACCTGTTACTTGTTCTAGTATCTCCCCGTTTACTGTGATGCTCATTGACGGCCTCACCTTTCCACCGCTAATTATCATAGTTTTCGTTAGATAAATAAATAGTCAACCGCAGTATTGTAATATTACTTTTATTGATTTGAAACAATATACTTACACACACACAGACGTACACACACACAAACACATACACACACCCATACATACATACACACATACAAACACATACACACACATACAAACACATACACATTACAGGAAGGACAAAGACACACTTATTAACAAGAGGAGCAGTTTTCAGTACATGGTGCCCATCATATAGTTTTGAATACCAGTCTGTACGTGAATAGTGATGAGGTTCATATCACGCCTGCCGTCTTTGCTTCCTATAGCATTTTCTGGTACACACGCGCACACATATATATGTGTGTGAGAGTGTGTTTGTGTGTGTGTGTGTGTCTGTGTCTGTGTGTGTGTGTGCGTCGATATATGTAGGTGTGTGTATGTAAATAGATATATAGATGCATATATTCATTGATAAATATATGCAACCAGACACACACACACACACACAAATTCGCACACACACCCAAGCATATATACACGCATCCACACATACCCACACACACATACATACACACATACCTCCCTCCCTCCCCACCCACCCACACGCACCCATGTAATTGATACTACTCTTGACCAGCGGACGATGCCTACATGCCCGTACCTCAAGCTTGTGGAATGAGTGCCCAGGTTAATTGTGGATCTTTGATCTGTGGCTGGACAGTCGGAAGTTCTGGAGCTTGCTATGGTGACAATGTTGGCTTTCCCTTTGGAACATCTGGTTTCAAGCGAGTACGTTTGGAGGTGAGCTGCACATTCCATGTTGTGACTGATTTTCGGCATTGCTTGAAGAAAGGAAGAAAACACAATCGCATTAAAGACATTGTTTTAATATTCTCTTATAATAATATAATATTATAATTATATACAATATTTAATATTCACGTTTGTTACTCTATGAATCATACACGGCCACCCCGGTAGTGCCCTCGACCTGGGGAAGGGGTCAAAGACAAGATGTCCGTCAGCCAAACACCACCCCTGCAACAGCTTGACTGCTTCTGTTATCGACTGTGCTCCCCACCGCCATGTAGTTCCTCGGCACGCAGGATAAACCCTTAACTTGGGACGTAACCCTTATCGTGGTGCAAAACGGGTACGCCACCTTGCCCCATAGGGAAGCGGAAGGAAGGGGCGCCTTACTGCTCCTTTAATAGGGGGATACCCCTATGGCGTTAAAGTTACAACATCCTGATGCTTTCAGGAAAGACTAATATGAAATGTGGGTTAAGACACCAGGGGGAAGAAAGCTGTTTCTAGGAGAAAACGACGTAGGAGAAGAACCGGATTGAAAGCAACAAGGGGAAGACATATCATTTGACAGCAGCGTTAATGTGTATCTCTTATTAGAATTGTCGAAGTTCCTTAAATCGTGTAGCTTGCTTGCTTGCTTGCTTGTGTTCATTGGCTTGAGCTCCAACGCAAAGTCCTGTATGTCGGATGAAGGCATCCTGTTGTCCAACATCAGTGTGATGTCATACAGGACCTGAGGTTTGCGTGAGTATCCGTTGTCCCATGTCTGGCTTATTGGTGTGCAGACTGGTGGTTCCTCGCCATACAGGCAGACACTCTCCGACTTCGGAGGAATCGGCGATCCTATTGACTTCAGCCAGGACCCCGAAGGGACCTGTTGCCCAGGACGCTCGGCGAGGACGCCTCAATAGGTCTTGGCCAGTATATAACCCGGCCCTGGTGCCTTGGAAACACCTCTGCGTCCCAATCGTGTAGCATTATCAATATCATACACAGTTTTGTATTGTATAACATCTACATCTTGACGCTTCTAGAAATGCACTTTAATATGGTTCTTCTTCTTCTTCTTCTTCTTCTTCTTCTTCTTCTTCTTCTTCTTCTTCTTCTTCTTCTTCTTCTTCTTCTTCTTCTTCTTCTTCTTCTTCTTCTTCTTCTTCTTCTTCTTCTTCTTCTTCTTCTTCTTCTTCTTCTTCTTCTTCTTCTTCTTCTTCTTCTTCTTCTTCTTCTTCTTCTTCTTCTTCTTCTTCTTCTTCTTCTTCTTCTTCTTCTTCTTCTTCTTCTTCTTCTTCTGCGTTCATCCGGATTTTTTTTCTTCGGATGTGACTGCGTTGTGTCTGTTTACAGCAGAGCTGCGTTCTTGCGCCGTTAGGCCGACACATCCGACTTCTGCGGGTATTTGTTGACCGGGTTAACCTTCCCGGATATGGTTCAATACCTGACATATTTGTGCATGGTGAAATATTCCATCTTGAATGTTGGTTACGACAGATGGAATTGGGAATAAAGTATCTAATTGAAGTGGGGAATTAAGTATTCAGCTATTGCAATGGGGAATCGAGTATGTAGCTGTTGGGATATGGAATCGTTATTGTGTGGAATCACGTATGGAAGTGAGGTATGGGCCGGGATGCAAGAGTGACAACCACCGAGTAACGCAGTTAAATTGATTTGGTAACTTGTTATTCTTGTGTAGATCCATTACAACAACCCGTTTTTCGTGGACAATTACGTAGACTCTAGTGGACTGCGTCTCTACTATCAACCTGCAAAGGCCGGTGTTCAGGATCTGGCTGTGCTTATGACAGGACAGTTGTTGCTGGAGATACCACCTGGTAATCTTCGTGTATTATATGCATATATATATATATATATATATATATATATATATATATATATATATATATATATATATATATATATATATATATATATATATATATGTTTAAATTGTTCAACGTGATGTTAGTATCTGCGTTATTTAAAACGATTGCCTTTTCTTCTTCTTCTTCTTCTTCTTCTTCTTCTTCTTCTTCTTCTTCTTCTTCTTCTTCTTCTTCTTCTATTTCATCCTCTTCTACTGCTTTTTCTTTACCCCTATAGAAGCATATGCCATCAACCAGCTCAGTCCTACTATCCTGAGCTTTCCCATGCAGATAGGTCCATGCCTTTCCCATATTATCTATTTCTGATACTACTTCTCTTCTCTGTGTTTTTAGATCTTCCTCTGTTTCTTTTGACCTGTGGCAGCGTCTATTCGTCACCTTTTGGTTCACGATGTTTGTCTATTTCTCTCCATGAGCTCAGCATAGGTGATTCTCTCTTACCATTTTAATCCTCGAATAACTTTGAACGACAGATAATTTCTATCGTTGAATGTTGCCCATAATTAGTTCATGTATGTTATTGCGAAGAACTACACACTGAAGATGAGTGCAGAAAAACAGAAGTTATGACAATATGACCAATCAGGCATGGGATTAAGGGCCTAAATTGAAAATCAATAGTTAAAACAACCGAAAGAGTTTGCCTACTTGGTAAGCTTATCTTCATCTGGCAGATACATCAATGTCATTATCAAATACAGATACGACACAGCAAAGCGGTCAGTGGACATGTATATAACGGTCAAATACTGCGGGACAAACACGTGTCAGTGAAAACAAAAAGTCAGCTAAAGTATTATGCATCTATTCACTTCGTGTGCTAAATAACTGGATCGAACCCAAGTGTGCGGGTTGAACCCAAGTGTATATAGCTTTCAGGTAGGCATCTAGCCACTACACCACAACGTCTAGTGAAGCGATAGATTGGCGGAATAGTGAAATTTTACAAATCTATATAGCACGTATTTCATATAGAGGCATATTTCAGTAAGCTTTTCCGAACCTGACGCTGAAAGACGTAACAGGAAATGCGGAAAGAGAAACAAAGGTAGAATGCTGGACATCATTTTCTTAATCACAAGGACGCGCATCAGTTCACCAGTAAAACAGTTCAGTTTTGTTTAATTTTAGATTGTGAAACTTCTTTCTGCTGTAAGACGCAACAAGCAGTGCGGAAAGAATAACAAAGAATGATTGCTCGACATAATTTTCTTAATCACAACGACATGCAAACATTCACCAACAATACTGTTTGGATTTGTTTCAATTTAGGTTGGGAAACTTTTTGCAAAGTTGAAATCTAGTAAGGAGCGCTCTTCGCTACTTTCTTTTTACGCCAGATAAATACGTCTTACCATATTGTCGAGACTGCTACTACCCCAGAGTCTTAAGCCGCCTGGACAAAACCTCTCCTAAACTCGGAATTGAATGTGGCTTCTCTGTGCTGCAAAGTCTATGTATCAAAATAATGACAATGATGATGATGATGATGATAATGATGATGATGATAATGATGATGATGAGGATGATGATGCTGCTGCTGCTGATTATGATGATGATGATGATGATGATGATAATAATAATAAGTCCCGTAGCTGGAGCCTTCAGTGTTTATGAGCAGTGTTATGACGATCACATCTGTGTAGGCCTGGGTGAATGGAGGAATAGGTTGCCACATTTTCCCTCCTGTAGAAAACGATTAGTACCGACGTCGAATTCTCACCCCACAGCGCTCATGATATTGTCAGCTTACCATTCTAACCGTTACACAACCTCCCTCCCCCCTCCCCCCCCCCTCAAAAAAAAAAAACCCCACTTCCCCCATGGCTCCCAGCTTTTGGTATTCGAAGGTAATAATATTTATTTTACTAAATCCCTGACAGCTCTCAAAATCAACGCACCAAGAAGTACTCAGATGTGCTATCCCAGTTATGAACTCATCGCTGAACTATTCGGCAGTGGAAGTCATCACATTGTAAAATACCATGAAATAAGAGACATTGTATATTGGTCCTAGGAGGCACTGGGGCTGAAAAGACACACAAGCAGTCAAATATTAGGAAATATAATCAAAAACACAGCTACCTGAGATTTGTAAAACAAAAACAGGCAACGTGATACAGACACAGGAAGGATACGAAAGCAATCCACAGTTTCGACAGCACATAAGCAAATTCAGAAGCATTGAATGGAGATAATATAAGTAGAAGAGACAAGTAGATATTAGAGGACACACCAGACAACATAAATTGTGAAAGCCGTAGTTACCACGTCGGGATTCAAACCTAGTACCTCGAAATGACGACAGCCCCTGGCTCCAGGAGCAAAGTGTACATCGACTCTTGGCCATCTTGACATCTCTAAAATACGTATCATTATCAGCCAAGTCTCACACACATGAGCCGACAATGATTGAAAATGGAAAGAATTTGTATAAAACAATTGAAATAATACCATAGGTCCCAAATTTGGCATTTGTTTGATCAATATATTTTAAGTTTAGTGCAGTTCGCATTTATATTTGTTATTGGACCTTGTATCCAACCATCATGCGCCATGCCGGTAAGCATGGACGGTCATGATTCACTCGATCATCAGAGTCGTGTATCAGCTCAGTGTTCTTGTCTCAACCATACCACGTGGCCAAGCCATCCAGGTATTTATTTCTCTGTCTTCCCTTTTTATACTTTAACATTCTGTGGAGAGGTTAGCATGGCCGAATGTGTAAGAGCGCTCATGATAATACTGAGGTAAGGGATTCAACTCTTACACCGGTCATTTGGACTGAAATGTTGACTTCTTGCCCTTGACTTGAGGACGTAAATTACAAGTGCCTCTGTAGACGGAGTGGATTCGCCAGATGGCGAGGGACACTGGTAATAGGGAATGCTGATCTACAAGCAGAATTAAGTCCAGTGCTACTAGAAGTATCCTGTATGGACACCGCTTGAATTCAAAGCGGGCGAGTGCATACACAAATGTTTGTATTTCATTATTGTGTATTTTTAGTGTTATCTCTGCTCAGTGTCACGGGCAAACTGTATGTATGATTGTATTTGTATTTGACCAGGTCAGAGTACAGTTGAGCATGTCGGATTGTGTCCAGCTGAATGTACAAATCAAGTGATTGTTAAACCAGCCAAGGTCATCATTGCTAACAACCACATGCACTATATGGGTCAGTGGAAGTTGAAGATAGATTATTTCATGTGTCATCGTTATCACCATCATTATCAATAAATCATTAGTACGAGGGTAAGTTAATAAGTAAGTGACAAATGGCTGTAGAAAAATAGCTAAATGTGATAACAATTTGAAACCATTTTATTTTATACATACATTGTCCCTTTATTTCTCAGCATAATTTCCACCAACATTTGTGCATTTATCCCATCGTTTTATTAGTCCTCCCAAACAGGCTGCATAGAACTGCGTGCTCTGTTTTCTAAACCACATTTTCACTTCACATTCAACTTCGGCGTCACTCGCGAAATGTCTTCCGCCAAGGTAGATTTTCAGTGGACTTGGCCCCTAGAGATTTCCCGTAAAGCGGTGCATGGTTGGGTTGAAAAAGTTACGAGGGCGAATCAATAAGTAAGTCACACAGTTCTGTGGGATGGCAGGTAAATGAAAACAAAGCACGCAGTTTTATGCTGCCGGTTTGGGAGGACTGATAAAACGATGGGATAAGTGCATCAATGTTGGTGGAAATTATGTTGAGAAATAAAGCGACAATGTATGTTTAACAATAAACTGGTTTCAAGTTGTTATAATAGTTAGTTATTTTTCTACAGC
This sequence comes from Cepaea hortensis, assembly GCA_963921405.1. NCBI lineage: Eukaryota > Metazoa > Mollusca > Gastropoda > Stylommatophora > Helicidae > Cepaea > Cepaea hortensis. Next base: position 52,036,757 of record OY992892.1, on the reverse strand, counting down.
CATTTGTGACTTAATTATTAACTTACCCTCGTAGTATTAGCACCGCCGGTCTCCCTGGTCTAGGGTTTACACGACTTTCTCCGTAATCCCGTATACTCTCGTAAGCAAAGTGACGTGCGCGAGAATCGTTAACGGTTCTCTCCGCTTCGGTAGCTTACGGGGTATGTGAGCCGGTCGCTCAGAAAGCAATGGCAAACTGCTGAGCGTAATATTGCCAAGAAATCAACAATCAGCTGAAAGATGCTGGTATTGACAGCGATGTCCTATAAATGATATGCGAAAAAAAAAAAAAAAAAAAATAGTATTAGCACCATCGTTCATATCATCATCATTGCCATGACCCTGATGACGTCATGGCATATTTAAGCTATAACCCAGGCTAGAGATTAAAGGTTATGGCCGTGTTCAGCGAGTGAACACCGGAACGTGAAAAGTGGATACTTTTCACAAAGCGTGAAAACGCGGGAACTCGCTTCTGAGGTGAGTCCAAAAAGAGGAATCTGCGTTCAGCCATCGTCCAGTATGGACATGGTCAGATGTATTCCGAGCTACGGCTATATACTATGCCGCTCGTTGTGTTAAATGTTATAAAGTCGTGGGTTTTGTCAGATGTTGAATATGTGCCGGTGTAATTGCATTGTACAATGTGCTTAGGTGAACATAAACTGTAGAAAACACCGGTGTAGTTGACTTGTGAATAGTTTCATTCTGTTCGTCGTTGTTGTAGTGAAGAGAGAATGCGACAGTAATTAATTATAAGGGTTGAGCCAGAAGAAGTTACGTGCTCAACCGAAAGAAGAGCAAATATATATTGCACACGACGAAGATGCTCTACACAGAAAGCTTGCGACGCAAGAAGCTAGCCATGGGTGATGACATGATCATGGTGAACAAAGTAATAACACCTAGGCATCGTAAGCAACCCACTGATATATTTATACGCTCAAACGCAACACACCGTGGTGCCACATGAACTCGCTCATTGGCAATCATTATCATTAAACAGTATGTCCACACGGCGGTCAGTTGGACTGAAATGTGGACTTTATGTCCTACGCTTGAGGGCATAAATAACAAGTACCTTAGACATCTGCACAGTGGCGAAGAAATTACGAATGCAATTCTTAATCCAGCGTACCGCGTTCAAAACACAGCAGAGGGTTTCCATACAAAGGTATGAATGCCGGTCGTTCAGAAAACGATGGCAAACTACAGAAAGTAAACTTGCCAAGAAATCATAAACAGCAAAAAAAAAAAATAATAACCTCTGTGGTTGACTGCAACGTCCTGTACAGATTATGCAACTAACAATTTTAGACGTCGTTGGGGACGTCGATGGCGAGGGACACTGATAACCGTCACGAAAATCATGATAATTGCACTCACTAGCAGTAGCAATTACTAGTAATAATAGCACGAGTGTGGACTACCTTGAGGTCCAAAGCCAGCTAAAGCAAACAGATAAATAAATAGCATCTAGGTCAGTGTTTCCCAACGCGGGGCCCACGCCCTACAGGGGGGCAATTCGATTGTTAAGGGGGACAATTCGAAAATGGAAGAAATCGGCTGGATATAACAAAACGAGGAGACTTGAGACTGAAGTTAACTAAATTAGAACCTGATATAAGATCTCTTTGCAGCAAGCATCAAGCGCAAGGATCTCACTAAATTTAAATTATAAATAATTACTAATAATTAAAATAATATTAAAAAAATCTTTCATTAAATTATTTTGTACTTGAATTTCAGTTCTCCATTATATCTTTTGAAAATTTACTTACTGTCTTTGCTCAATAATTTCCTTGTGATTTCTTCCTAAAACCTTTCAATCAAGTTTCTTTAGTGAACATTTCAATTTTTGAATATTAAAAATAATGTATATGTTGGCCAGGGGGGGGGGGGGGGTAAGAATTTTAGAAAGGCCTAGGTGGGGTATAGCACAAAAAAGGTTGGGAAACACTGCTCTAGGTCATCATAGGGTGGGGGTGGGTTTACACACTTTCGGGAGCTACTTTAAAGAAATGGAGTTTTGTTTCAGCTAGCGTCCCTATCAGAACAACAAACAGTCCACAGATCAAATAAGCAAGCCATCGTTTCGGTTAGTTTTTGCCACTGCAATTGACAACTGGGAGAGAAAAACTCGCAATGATTATCTCAAAACTGGTGATACTATGGACCAGCTAGCCAACTGTGCAGAGGGTAGATCATGGGAAAGGCCGGTTTTGAGTGTGCTCATCTTTAAAACGATAGACTGTTCCTGGATTACGGCCTCGCGAGACAACAAATGACCAATTAGCCTACACGAATAACATGTATCCGCATTGACAATTATAAATCCACAGACAGACAGACAGACAGAAAGACAGACAGACAGACAGACAGACAGACAGACAGACAGACAGACAGACAGACAGACAGACAGACAGACAGACAGACAGACAGACAGACAGACAGACAGACATGATTTGTTGTGGGTAGACAGACAGACAGACAGACAGACAGACAGACAGACAGACAGACAGACAGACAGACAGACAGACAGATGATTTGTTGTGGACAGACAGACAGACAGACAGACGGACGGACGGACGGACGGACAGTAGTCGCATGTATTGCTGTTCAGCCATAGACGCTTTTCTGAAGCAACACACGTCTCAGATTTACGTGCACTTCTTGCTTGCTTGCTTGTGTTCGTTGGCTTGAGCTCCAACGGGAAGTCCCGTATGTCGGATGAAGTGCACTTCTCAAATTACATATATATGACCATAACGTGTTTCGTAAAAATTATACACCCGGCTCCGTAGCGAAGGGATTACAGATGCAGTTCGTAACTCCGCATACTACGCTCGAAACACAGCTACGGGCAAATTCGTAGCAGACTATCTTGCTTTGGTTTTCGTAATATGGTTTGAGTGCCAAAAGATGATGGTGTTGACTGTAACATCATGTGAAGGATATGGAACTAACTTTTAACATATTAGAGTATCTTATGTAGTATGTTCTCCCTTTCAGGTAAGACCATGAAAATAGAGATATTCCGAGGTGGCTCAAAAATTAAAGATTTGACCAACGATGCGCACTACAGCTACGACTCTCCTGTTGATCACATGTAAGGCAAAAACTGATTATTGTCATAATTTTGAATACTTAACGTGTATGTTCTTTAAAAGTGAGTAATTGTATGGAATCTGCTTAGATACGATTTCATAGACAAATGATGAGAACACCGCCGTGGACAGATGGAAGTAGCAATGAAGATATCTTGAAAGAACTTTACTCCAAAGAGAACTGGCTACACGCATCAAAAGAGGACAATCCGCATTCTTTGAACGTGTCATGAGACGAGGGACAGCTAGAGTATGTCGCCACAGTGGGAAAGTTGAAGGGCAAGAGAAGCATGGGGAGACCAAGAGAGAAGATGCTGGACAGCTTGACATTATGGCAAGGAGGAATATCGGTATCAGAGCTGAATGGCAGCACAAGAGACAGAATTTGTGGACAGACATGAACACCAACGCCACACGGCGTAGACTATAAGAATAAGAATATGTTCTTTACCTCTTCTTTTCTTAGCATGTTTCGTAAACTGCTTATCGTGTGCGTGTATTAAACACAGTCTTGAAACTTGTTCGATTGTAGACCCTTTACTTTATTTCCTCTAAGGAAGTAAGCCCTGGAACTGTGTGGAAGGAGGGCATGCGTGAGTACTAAATGAACGAAATGTGGAACTGGATCTCGGAATAACGTAAACAATATAAATGTCTTTATTCCGAGTCCACTTAATGTTGTCATAAACCAGGCAAGCGCCATATTTAGTACTTGTTTCTATACTTCGGAGCTGTGTCTTAGGGGATAGTTAATCAGAGTTTCAAAATTCCCCAAAATACACAGACTGATCTTCTGACCTAGTAGGAAACGTAGTGGCAGTAGTTGGCCTGCCAGTGAGTTGACAAAGCTTCGAACCCCCACGCCGGGACGTTATTTTAAAAATTAATCTTGGCTTTCAAGTCGACCCAGTCTAAACATGTGTTCAAGAAAATGTCTTTGAAAGTAAAGGCAACCAGCCTTATAATGACGATATCACAGACCAAGCAGTGTTGTGTTAAAATATTCATCAACATTCATGTGCGGTAAGGATTGAAAAGGGTACCTTTTATTTTTTTAATCGAAGATGTATGCATAATTTAAACATGAGCGTGGGATCATCCTTTCCCGCTGACTGGGAGGATTACCTCTTGTAGTTATGTATACTATACAAGAAGAAAGTAGACGTCACAAATAATAAAACGAAGGCTCTCGTTGCTTTGGTTACATCTAAAGACAGTAAGAACCGTCAAAGAGAGTACTAGAATCCAACATTCTGGGGAATGAGAAACGGGTAGACGAAGAAAACCGTTTATTAAATATGACACGCACAGGTCTATCATTGCAGACATACTTGGGATTAATATGGAAGCGGCACACCATAAGACAGACCATCATAGAATTATATGATTAGAAAGCTTCCCAACTAGTTTCAAGATGCTGAAATGCTTCATGATAAAGTTATATGCAAATTGTTGGTTATCAGTAACGAAATGGCTTAACACTCGCCTGTGTGTCCACTAGTCTCCTGTTCACATATTCCCGGTGCAGGAACTGTTTTTGGGATCACGTGGGTCAGGGGTTGACACAGTCTCGTAAGATGGGAAGTAAGACAGCGGACGTTCACATCAGACTTCAAGTAGAGTTTGGTCATTAAGATATAAGCTTGGGTCAAGAAGATATAAGCTTTGGTCAAGAACATATAAGCTTTGGTAAAGAAGATATACGCTTTGATCAAAAAGATATAAGTTTTGGTCAAGAAGATATAAGCTCAGCAGCACAATGACGTGAAAGATGCGGCCTATAGATTTTGTAAACGCAGTTTAGAACGTGGGCACACACACGCTGAGAAACTTTTTTTGATTACCATCAGCATGCGCCCTGTCAGATGGTGTCGACGCTCGTGGTTCTATGTAGATATCGATCCTTGATGTTTTGGATCATCTCTACTGTTGTGGTGTCCCCATAGCACCGTCTATGAACATCAGTCATCATTTCTCTTGCCTCCCTCGTCCTCTTCTACCGCTGGTGGTTCCAGCCGTCACGTCGCTCTCCAATACCTCTCTTGAAATTGTATGGCCGAGGAACACTGTGTCTTTCTTATACTTCCGCACAATGTCCTACTTTAAATAGCCTCTTTCTTTAACTCTTTCTTAGTTAATCTAGGCGTCTTAGGTATTTGCAACTGTCACTTCAGAAATGACATCTCCCTTACTTCCACACTCTTCCTAATTACATCTCCATTATCTCCAAGCTCTTCCTAATTTGTTCGTTCCATTCAAAGAACCACTGCTATACAGCATAATAGGTTTCATATATTTCAGTACTTTCTTTCTGAAATCCAATGAAAAGAAAGCTTTGGTGACGGCGTTGCTGTAAATAATGTTAATGTCTGCTCGCTTGTTTTCACCAGCGCTGTGGAGACGGGATTACGGACATAATTCGTTATCCCGCATACCACGTTTGAAATACAGCTGCGGGCGATTTGGCAGAAGACCGCCTTGCCATGGTTTTCATAAACCGGTCGTACATAAGTCAGTGGCATATTACTGTACGTAAACTTACAAGATATCACAAACAGCCACAAAATTGCTGGCTTTGACAGATACCTCATGTAAAGAATATGCAACTAACTTTTTAACTTGAGTTTATTAATGCGTTGACACTAATGCTGACATGTGCCGGGGTAGTTTTTTTTTTTTTTTTACCTGAGGATAAAAGACTGCTTTCCCAGGCATCCGCCAGTGGTGTTCTGACTAGGATTTGCGCATGCCAGGAGACATATCGAAAACCGAACATATCCCCCGCTATCTGTGAGAAGTAATGCTGATTCCCGACCACACGTCCCTCGTAGAATAATAATAATAATAATAATAATAATGATAATAATAATAATAATAATAATAATAATAATATGACTCCTCGGCAGACACGACCCACCGTTTGAGGTGCTTCCTGGAGACGAGATTAAGACCACGTGTGTGTACAACTCCCTGTCCACGGACCGGTACGTCTATTACGGCGAGGGCACATCAGACGAGATGTGCTTTGGTTTCATTACATTCTACCCCGAGGATGCATTGACGAGTAAAGGTAACTTGTCGGTTGCAACTGTTTCTGCAACTTGATTTGATCTAAACGCTCATTGTTAAATAATGCTATTGCTCATAACTACTAAACATCATATTATTTTTGCACAGCATTTCTCTCCTCCCCCCCCCCCACCCCTTACCCCCACCCCCTCTTCTCGTTTGATAACAACCGAGGACAAGTCATTTTGGAGCGGGGTGTAAAACCGGCGTACTAGATAGCTAGCCATGAGCGTTAGCAATCTCGTCGTTAGTTTATATGGTGTTATTTTTTTTAACATCCTATTTACAGGACATCGCTGTCAACATCAGCATTTTACTGATGCTGTTCATGTCTTGGCAAGTTTACGGTCAGTAGTTTGCCATTGCTTTCTGCATGACAGGCTACGTCAAGAAGTTAAAGAAGAAGTTACCAAGAAGTTAAAACCCAAGCGCAACACTATCTGCAGCCAAATCGGTCGCTGCTGCGTTTCGTAAGCGTGGTAAGAGGCTCACGAAACGCGTTCGCAAGCCTTTAGCCACGGAGACCGGCTAGTTTATATTAGTGTTTGCTTATGATTTCAAATAATATATAGAAGTATACCAACGTCTGTGTATTAAGTGTTTCAATGCGCATGATCCGTAAGGTCGAGACGGGGTCTGTAGGTTGGCAGTGGACTGAATAGCTGCGGAGGTCTGGTGTCCGTAGAGTCACCTTCATCTTCGTTCCAGGGCATGCGGGAGTTGAGGGAAAGGAACGAGATGATCAACTTGCGTGCTCTGCATCCCCTACAGATGGCCAGCCCATGGATAGTGCCGATGTTATTAACGTCCTCAGAGAGATATCGAGACTGGAGGACTTGATACCACTAAATCCTCACCGTTGTCCAGAATGAGAGGCTCGGGAGTAAAAATTGGCACGGTGTGACACAAGATGCATATCGGCAGAATGAGGGGCCTCGTCAACCAACACAGAACTGGTACTCTTGGGTAACGGACGCTGGTGCACATGTTGGGGGAGGGAGAGATGTGGTCAATATCACGTCGTCCCTCTTTACGTGTCTGGACATTTCTTGTTATCAGCTTTAGGCTGGGTCTACAAGTGAGCTAGACAATTTGCCTCGATAGGGATTCGAACACATGACCACACGATAGACAAGCTGGCGTCTTACCATTGCGATAGCTAGCTTTCCATTCCAACCAATGGTTACTCAATGTGTCCATTGGACCGCAAGTTTGGAATGAGTGATTTCTAACATGTATCAGCATTCGGTAATTGTTAGCTAACACCACCACACCGTTCACCCCTTGAATTGCTGTACTATCTTCATATACCCAGTTTACACCGGCTCCATTTGAAAACAAACTATATGGAGATATCAACAAGCTTCAGTTGACTGCTGCATTCTTTGGATTGATCTATTCTGACGTCTGCAGGTGAACAACGAAGAAGAAGAAGAAGAAGAAGAAGAAGAAGAAGAAGAAGAAGAAGAACAACAACAACAACAACAACAACAACAACAACAACAAATGCAACAGCAACAACATCTAGAATGTACCCTGCAAGTTTAGAACAACAATTTATGTGAGAGGCGGATTAATCCTGCGTCGTCTTCATCTACTATAACTCCTCCAGAACAAGTGTGCTATTGTTATCATTAATTTGGGCTTTAATTAATTACATTCTGAAGCTTAGCGCTGCAGAGACTATAAGGTTTGCCCACCGGCCCTGTAGTCAACTGCTCACACAAACACCCCCACCAAACATTGAAACGACACAACCTAAGGATGGGTAGCAGGACATGTCTAACCCAAAAAAAGGGGGGGGGGGGTGAGCTGCCAGCTTGATATTGACCCTATCGCGAATTGAATTCAGGTGGGTATAAGACTATGGGGCTAGCATGATATATCCAATACGCCTCTTAGCGTGAACAGAGGTAATTTATTTTTCACTGTTTTTTAACCACATAGTATATATGAACATGTATGAGTGGAACACGATTATTTAAATATTTTATGTCAAAATTATTAACACGTTCACGTGTCGCTCCAACACACCGACTGTTAAAATGTTTGACAGTGAGTGATGGAATGGTGAAGACACTGGATTCAGTGGAGATGTGGTTTTGAGAAGAATGTGGAAATGTCGTGGACAGTGTAGAAAACAAACCCTGGAGTGTTAAGAGTTGCAGGCGTTACAAAACCACTCGGTTCACTAGTGCATTTTTCTCAGAGACTCCTGGGGGTCGTCGCTGGAGCTACGGTATTCGTGCTTTGTGCAATACTTTCAGCGGCCTGACCTGCCGAAAGGGACAGAGCCATGTGGCATAAATCCCGGGCCGATGAAGTCGATCACCTCGACTTTTAATGCAGTAATGTGTGGCTGCTGGTTTTCTAGTGACTTCCCCTTCCATCGACGATGAACTATTCTCCGTGGAGGACTTTTCTGTTGGCATTTTGACAGCGGCATTATGAGGGCTGTTGGCGTCTCGAGACTCCGTCTATTCCACTTTTCACATAGGGCAGTGAGGAGCATTTCGTGTGATATTCACTAGCACAGGAACGGAGCATAATGGGGACAACCCGTTGCCGTGAAGTTGGAACCGTGACTAACTAACTAACTAAATACCAAAATCAGTCATCGTAACTATCTACATTAAGAAGAGATAAATGAAATACATGGAGCATACCAACGGAGATCTCAGTCAAAGTAAACACATACCTTTAAAGAAACACAATACTAGGCACAAAAGACAGACTGAGAATGTTGTATTTGACACGCTAAAACAGCTGGGCAACAAACAATATATCCGAAAAATAAATGCCATTAAAATGTTAAATGACAGAGAGGATTTGGGAAGTCATGGTGTTAAATGCCTACTCCAGACATGGTACCCGCAGAAGAATAAGAAAAAGACGACGAAAAAGAAATATTTGAAAGAGTAAGAGAAGGTGGAAGGGAGGAGCGGGTAAGTAGGATGAAGAGGAGATAATAAGCTGGAGTAATGAAACCGGTAGTGTCGCCAGAGATATAAAACAGGAGTAATGAAATCGGTAATACCACCACGGATAGAAAACAGGAGCAATGAAAACAATAATGCCACCACATCAGTAGACATTACGACTGCTGCCCTGACGTAGCACTTACATTCCTGACCCATCTAGTGATTACAATTTAAAAACAATACAATATAATTAGAAGCGCTGGGATAATTTACTTATTGTTGGATGCAAACAAGACATTGTATGCTTGTATTTACCAATACTATCATCATTCACAAAGCGGGAATACTTTTTTCAAGCATTCTGTGTGTAAGAACAGACATAAAATAATATTGTCAAGATTAGTGCACGTAACACGACTCGTTTCTACGCTCTGAGACGGACTGGGTATGCAATGGCAGCCCAATATGTTTATAAAGCCAAAACCACTTGAACGGTAGAGTGGTTAATCTTACACCGGCGACTTTACTTCCCAGAACATTTCCCGGTACCCACTTTAAATAGGCCCGCGTCTGTGGCGAAGGCATAGCAAACACGTTTCATAATCCCTAACACCCATTTCGAAATCAGAGACAGGGTAGTTAGAAATAGACCAACTTGTGTTGATTTTTAACAATTGTGTGGGCGTCGGTCATCCAGAAAGCATATGGCAAACTACTGAACAAAAATGTGCTTATTAAATCACAAACAATCAAGATTATAGGATTTATTGCAAAGTCTGTAAAAGACTCGCAACATTTTTATAACATTCGACGTGGTCGATCTGGGTGTCCAGATCAAAGTTTAAAATCTGCATCGATGGGATTTCAAGGCATGAGTCCTATCAGGCAAGCGTGCTATCCAATTAACCACCGCGACTTTCTAAATATTAGTAGCTTATAAAACATTATTTAAAATTGTTATTCTAAATGAATACATACCGACTGCCGCTGATCCTGCTGGAGACACCATTGCTGTATAAGGTATTCACTAAAGTTTCTGCCGAAAGCCTCTTGCTTGGGTCCATCTGCAGAGTAGACACCAGGCACTGACGCACAGCTTGTGGCATAGTAGACAACGTGTGCTTGTCTTCCAGACACTGATAGACTTTGTCGGATGTTGGCTGTCTCTTGAACAACATGCACCAGAACACCACACCCAGAGAGTACATATCTAATTTGTACGGGTCCACAAATTCACTGTACCGTTTCTCTGGAGCAGAAAACCACGGGGTGCCACCTAAGCCTTTCGTTGGAATCACAATGTTGGCTTGAGGAATGCAAAGCGATAGTCCGAAGTCTCCTAAAACTGCATCGTTTTCAGCGTTGATTAAAATATTATCAGGTTTGATATCGTTGTGAACTATTCCCTTGATATCGTTGAGGTATCGCACAGCTGATGTCATCTGAAGGAAGTATTTCATACACAAATGTAATGTCATGTCTGTGAGTTTGGAGGTCAGTGTTCCGTTTGGACAGTACTCAGTACAGATGACCAAATAATCAGGACAGCGAGCAGACACAACGTGTTTAATCACATTTGGATGAGACAGTCCTTGTAGAACCTTGACTTCCTTGGAAAATAACCTCATGCTTCTAATCCTTCCGTCTGCAGTAAGTAATGGCAGTATCTTAACAGCTCGTCTGATAGATGGATCGGTGACCGACGTGGCTAAAACAACAGATCCACACATTCCCCTGCCCAGTAATGGACCTCGAGAAATCAAATATGTTTTAAAGAAATCCTCGTGTAGATCTGCTACGACTGCCTTCAACGTAGATCGCTCCATTTTGAACACAAATAAACGGTCACAAATCGCACAGTATATTCCAAATGAGAAAAATTTCCAAATGAGAAAATCGGCAAGTAAGAATATGCTGTTCTTAAAACACCCACCTCTTGCAACCTGCATAAACTGCGATGGGATGTTGCAGCACCACACTAGACTATCGTTTATATAGTAGGCAGATCTATAAACTGAGCTTGTTAACATCTGCGTTAAGGCATTGGCTGGAACAGTTCAAAAGGTCCTCATTTGTGTGATTCATTATGTCGCAGCCACTCTCATCAAGCTGGACTTGTTTGCAATGGGCGGTCGGCTTCACTCAAGCGTCAAGAACACGCTTTGGCTATGGACACCAGATGGGCTGGGATTGTCCCCATTCCCGGCTTTGGTCATTGGTTACTTTACATGTCAATTGGAACGCGTTACGAAGGTAGGCAACCAATGGACGTCAAGGCAACTTAACAAATGCAATTAACGAGCGTTACGAACAACCTTTTCCTAGGCGCACAAACTCGGGAGTTATAATTCAACGTGTCAAGGACTTGCCCATTACATAGGTATAGTGGTATAATGGTCAATTCAGATATGAATTAAGTCAATGAAGAACAGAGCAATTACCAGTGCTCATCTGGTATATTTGTGTAAAGAATACTTTTACAAGCACTAAGGCGTGTTGGATAGATGGTTCTAGACCCATATTTGTATATAGCAATCAGCAATCTAGGGATAAAGTGGTTAAAATCTCACCGGCCTCCTTCTCTTCCCAAAACCTTTATGGGTACCCATTTGAGGCTTAGTTGACTGAGCGAAAAACATCGCATCGATACGAATTCGAACCCCCGACCGCCGGTCAGGCAGGCCAGAATCTAGCCACTACGTCACCGCGGCTCTCATTTGTGTTTGTGTGTGTAATAGATATTGAGAGAGAGAGAGAGAGAGAGAGAGAGAGAGAGAGAAAGAAAGAGAGAGCGAGAGCGAGAGAGAGAGAGAGAGAGAAAGAAAGAGAGAGAGAGAGAGAGAGATAGAGAGAGAAAGAAAGAGAGAGAGAGAGAGAGAGAGAGAGAGAGCGAGAGAGAGAGAGAGAGAATTAAAAAGCGATATGTAGAAAGGAAGAGAGTTTGTGTGTGTATGTGTGTGTGTGTGTGTGTGTGTGTGTGTGTGTGTCCGGGGGAGGGGCAGTAGTTGGTACATTTCCTTTAGTTATTTCATTCTGAATGCGTGAACCTGTAAATTAAACTTGTACCCGCCTTCATTCCCTTTGAGTATATGGTACTACCACCATATTTCTGTAGACCGATCGGCACCCCATGTGTGATGTCGTCAATGCCATGTTGGCAGAGTGTTCTTACCAATACATTTCCTGGTTCGCATGTTAGGCGGGGTCGATTGGATCCAGGTCAGCCGTATAAAGCTCGCCTCGATGTGAAGGTCAAACACATGACCGCTGGTCCACTGCCGCTACCGCAGTGAGACGTATTTAGTTTCAGTATGTCTATGCCTGTATGATTCTATATATGCCTATATGCCTATTCTATTCTATGCCTCTATATATATATATATATATATATATATATATATATATATATATATATATATATATATATATCCATCCATCATGTGCTATGCCACTAAGCGTGGGCAGTCATGTACTGCCATGTCACTCGATCACCAGAGTCGTGGATCAGCTCTTGTCCTGTCTCGACCATGCCAGGTGGCCAAGCCATCCAGGTATTTACTTCTCAGTCTTCCCCTTGGTCTCTTCCCTTCGATCTTGTCAGTCGTCACCAAGTTCTCCAATTCATTTCTTCTCATAACATGCCCAAAACATTTTGACTGTCTACGTTTAATGTCTCTAATCGGTTTACGATCTTCATTTGTTTCTTGAAGGACTTGTTCATTGGTTTTTCTGTCTGTCCATGGTATTTTTTGCATTTTCCTCAGAAACCACATTTCCACAGCCATCAATTGTTTTTTCAGCTTGACTGCTTATTGTCCACGCTTCACATCCATACAAAAGTATAGGTTCTATGTAGCACTTCAACACTCTTTTTCTCGTTTCCATTGCTATCTTGTTATTGGTCAGTATGTTTTTCATCTTGCAAAAGGCTATCTTCGCAATGACAATTCTTGTTCTAATCTCTTCAAGGCATCTCCCATCAGATGTTATGCCTGTGACGAGATAACTGTATCGAATCTTGCTTAAGAATATGCCCATTTACTCGTATTTCACACTGTGGTATTTCCTTCTTCCCAGTGACGACCATAATCTGTGTCTTCTTAATATTCAGTTCTAACCCTAGTTGTTCACTGTGTGCAACAACCGCATCTACTAAATTTTTCAGGCCCTGTTCATTGTCTGCAATCAAGACTGTATCATCTGCTAATCTAATGTTATTGATGTATCGTCCCCCAATGTTGATTCCTTCCATATCTTCTATATTTCTGAATATATTTTCACTGTACAGGGAAAAAAGATCTGGAGACATTACACATCCCTGTCCACACCTCTGTTAATAGGCTGATATTGACCTACATTATTATCAATTCTGATGGCAGCTTGTTGTTTCCAATAGATGCTTTTTTACAAGTCTAAGGTCTTTTCCATCAATTTGTAGATCTTCAAGTATCCTTATCATGTCGACATGTCTCACTTTATCGAAAGCCTTTGTGTAGTCAATAAAGCAAAGATATAGATCTTTGTTTACTTCTATCGAACGTTCAATTACTGTTCACATTATATACACAGCATTTACTGTGCCCTTAGCTTCTACAAAAACACATTGTTCTTCTCCTATTTCGGGTTGTATTTTCTTCCGGACTCTTTGCATGATAATTCTCAGCAGAATATATATATATATATATATATATATATATATATATATATATATATATATATATATATATATATATATATATATATATATATCATCATCATAATCATCATCATCTTCCACTTCTGCCGTGAAGCGTCGTGGGGAGGGATAAATTGCGTACCAGCGCCCGGTGGCCGGCACTGGATAATGTCATTCCATGTGGCTGTACAATGTCTTTGATGTCGTCAATCCATTTCTTCTTGGACGTCCTCTTGGTCTTGTCGCAGATGAGCTTATATGTAAGGCCAGTGATGGTAGTTGCTGGTGTTGCATTTTAACGACATGGCCAAACCACTTGATCTTCTGTCTTTCGATAAATGTGGCACAAGGTGTTAATCCCACAGTCTGTCTGATAACAGCATTTCTTACTCGGTCTCGGATTGTTAGGTTGGCAGCTCTCCCCAGGCATCTCATCTCGCAGGTGTTGATTTTGCGAAGGTGTGATTTGGATAAAGTCCATGTTTGAGATTGGTAGCATAGGGCTGGTGTGAATGTGCTGTTTATTATCTGTCGTTTTGCGGACATGGGTATATTTGGATGTTTCAGTAAGGGTGATAGTTGATATGTAAGTGCACTAGCTTTTTGACATCTGATTTCGATTTCTCTGTCCAATCTGCCATCCTTTGTGATCATACTTCCAAGATATTTGAATTCTTTAAATTGTTTCAGAGTTGTGTTATTTATCTGTATATTTAGTGGGCCTGGCGATCTGCTAACTTGAATTACTTCGGTTTTGGCTGTGTGTATACTCATATTGTATCTGCTGCAGGTTGAACTCAGATTATTAATATGATATTGTAGACTGCCCTCATCGTTATAAAACAGGCACTGATCGTCTGCAAATAGAAGTTCATTTATTTCCCGTGGATCTGTTGTTTCATCTGGAGTAAAGAGTTTTAAATTTTATGAATCTGTTCTCTCAAGACTTGCTTCTTTGGAGATTCTGTCCATGTAGACATTAAATAGCAGGGGAGAGAGCACACATCCCTGCCTCACGCCTGTATTGACTGTGAATAAATCTGATATACCTTCTTGTGTTGTTACTGCACTTCTGCTCGAGTGGTACATGGCTATGATGTTTTCTAGTAATTGCCCTTGTATCCCATAGTCTTCAAGGATGGTCCATAATTTGTATCTGTCTACTCTATCGAAAGCCTTTTCCCGATCTACAAACACAATGTTCTGCTGGTCAGTATATTCGATAGTTTTTTCACATATCTGTCTAAGTGTAAATAGTGCATCAGTGCAACTTTTACCTTTCCGAAAACCTAATTGTACTTTGCTTAACTGTTGTTCAACTATTGGTCTAGCTTTTTGTTCCAATAGTTTTGCGTACATTTTCCATATATGGCTCAGGAGTGATATACTTCTGTATGTTTCACACTCTCTCATATTGCCTTTCTTTTTCCTTATTGGTAATATTATTGCCTGTTGCCAATCATCTGGAACTTTTCTTTCTTCCCATGCTATATTGAAAAGTCTTGTTAGCCATTTAACTCCTGTTTTCCCACAGGTCTGAATATCTTCTGTGATTATTCAATCTGGATCCGGCGATTTGTTTTTAGGACTCTTATGTGTATTGTGTGTGTGTGTATGTGTGTGTGTGTGTGTGTGTGTGTGTGTGTGTGTGTGTGTGTGTGTGTGTGTGTGTGTGTGTGTGTATATATTGCACAGATGAGGCTCATACGGTTATGATAATAGAACCTGACCATTTCAGAATGCGTGGCCTATGGATCAATGTCTACATGCAACATGTATGCTGGAGTTCCCTTTAATGGCTGCGACTGGGTGGCATTCACTAAGTATTCGTCCAATACTAAAATATTTAACGACATCACGAAAAACTGCAACTTGGACGGTTTCTGCAGGTAATTACAGATTGTACTTCTTCTTCTTCTTCTTCTTCTTCTTCTTCTTCTTCTTCTTCTTCTTCTTCTTCTTCTTCTTCTTCTTCTTCTTCTTCTTCTTCTTCTACTACTACTACTACTACAACTACTACTACTACTACTACTACTACTACTACTACTACTACTACTACTACTACTACTACTACTACTACTACTACTACTACTACTACTACTACTACTACTACTACTACTACTACGCTGCATATTTCCTTTTAAACACAGATGCCATAAATAGTATGATTCACGATTTATTGCCACGTATTATTCACTGCATTTCATCTGATGCATACTGCAAATTATACCAGTATATCATTTTAAGTGAATAAATGAATTACACTAATGCAATACTGAAAAAGTAATGAGGGGTTGAGGAACCCATAGGAAGAGCCGGCTTCCCAGAGTTGGGCGCAGTGAACCGGGCGCGTAGAAGGAATATGGCAACGAAGACGAACAAAGGCAATGATCAGTGAAGAAGCTGGCTTCCCTCTATCACATGTGCTAGGATGTGTTTGAGGGCATGAAGAACCGGGTGCATAAGGTTCCCCTCCCCGAGGATGGGGAGGGGGGGGGGGGGTCTTGGGAGCAGACATTTTTAGCAGGTTTGTGGCAAACACTGAAAACTCAAGGACATCGCAAACGACCAAACGTCTCGCAAGGCAGAGGAAAGACGCCCGGCGTCATGACCCGCGCTGGTTCTCTTCCCCCCCCCCCCCCCAGAGAGTGTCAACATCGTAAAAGAGCCAAAACATTCTGGGAAGGGGGCTACTTCTGACGATCAGAATCCCCGTGTCGTGCTTGCTCCGCGGCGGAGTTATTAATCACTGATACTTTATCTGAAGTATTTATTTGGAAGTCTTCGTGGCGAAGTGGAAAAGCCGTTTGACTTGGGCTCCGAAGGTTGTGGGTTCGATTCCGGGCCGTGTCCTTCGGTTCACGAGTTAAATTTGTCGAAGACTCCTGTGGGTCGTCGCTAGAGCTACGGAGCTCGTGCTTTGTGCGATGCTTTCCGCTCTGCGGAAAGTGACCGAGCCATATGGGATAAAAACCCGATGCAATGAAGTCGACCCTGTCGACTTTTAAGCGACTTTTTTTATCTGAAGTATTTACAACATAAACTCACTGATGTTTGAATGTGGAGTATTTGTTAACATTTGTGAACATTTTAAAACGAAGTCTGTCTTTCTGCACAACAATTGATGGGCAGAAAGACTTCTTTTGAGTTAGCGTTTGATCCTATTTCTAAGTCAGTTGTTAATTAAGCAAGTGTACAGGACTGGAAATATTCTGGGAAATAAAGGTGACCTCACCACATTACCCATCGTGTGCTGATTGGTTTATAAAAAGTAAGGAACTTGCACAATATACCAAATACACATCAAGGTCTGGACAGGGATCTGTTACTTTTACATTTCGTATTATTATTTAGTTTTTTATTTTAAATCCTTACCGAAAATAGTTTCATAACAGAATACTATATGGTCATCGTTTATTTTCAGACAAGAATGCCGTAAAGTTCTGAAAGAGTTGGAGAGTCATCCCTGTATGGCTGGCGAAGCTTACAAATGGGTTGCTCACAGGTTACAAAATTCTGTGGAAGGGCTTCAGCTCCTTGGCCGTCTCAACTCTTGCCCCAAAGAAAATGGAACAAGCTGTAGTGGACAGTGTCCATCTCAATGCCCACTTTCGGATCAAGACGACGGAAGCAGTGTTGTTGTAGTTTCTTTTATGTGCCTTTTCCTCAATCTGGTATACGTAATGTTCTGGGTGATACCAACTTCCACTGCGTTATAACTGACTTTTCTATCAACTTACGACTGAACGTAAAATTGCCTATCAAATCAAAATGACTCTAATCGCATGATACTACACAGAAATTGCAATTATTTTAGTATCAAGTCTCAGTCTTCGTGTGTTATTCCAGGTATTGTATTTACTTTTATGTGCATTATTCTTAATGTGATGCACGTAACGTTTTGGGTGAAACCAACTTCCACTTCGTTATAAATGAATTTTCTGTCAGCTTATCCGAGGGTAGGTCAGAAAGGTATGCACCACAATAATTATCTCTTTAACCGTGTATAATATACAAATGAAATTTAGTTACACTGTTCATGCAAAAATGCAGCACACATTTCTACTTCTCAACATAATCCCCATCACCTATAACGACTTTAGGCCATCTTTAAACAAGAGTATGTATCCCAGATCTGTTCCACATTTCGTCCTTTTCTCGTAGCCATTTCTTCAGTACAGTAATTCCTCCCTAGTGGTCTATAAACTTTTCCCCACATATAGCATTCTTACGGGGACTGAAAAGATGGAAATCAGATGGTGACAGGTCTGTAACGTAAGGTATATTGGGCAGTATATTCCATCAAATTTTATTGATTCCTCCCTTGTTTGCAAACTTGAGTGAGGGCGCGCGTTGTCATAAAGGAGAAGCAATTGCTCTCGAATCTTGTGAGATCTAACCCTGCAGTAACGACGATTGGGTTTTGAGAGTGTTTTGGTGTAAGTTTTCGAATTTATGGTTCACCCTTTTGGCAGCACATCCACGAGAATAGCCACATCAGTGTCCCAAATAACAGTGAGCATGACTTTACCGGCTGATGGAGTTGTTTTAAATTGTTTCCTCGCTGGTGATTGAGGATGATGCCACTCCACTGACTGTTTTTTTGCCTCCGGCTCAAATTGATTAACCCAAATTTCGTTTCCTGTCACAATGTTTGACTAAGCAACATCCCCATCTGTCTCGAACCACCGCAACAAAGTCGAACAAATCTTTTTCCTTTGGTCCTTATTGTCCTACGTGACAGCTCAATGAATACATCTTGCACACACCTGTGAATATCCCAGGTGTTTGAAATTTTCAGTCGCACTACCTTTGCTTTATGAAAGCTGCGTGGACAACTGTTAACTTGTGATGTCAGCACGTTC
This sequence comes from Cepaea hortensis, assembly GCA_963921405.1. Taxonomy (NCBI): domain Eukaryota; kingdom Metazoa; phylum Mollusca; class Gastropoda; order Stylommatophora; family Helicidae; genus Cepaea; species Cepaea hortensis. Next base: position 52,018,120 of record OY992892.1, on the reverse strand, counting down.
CAACATGATCCGCCATGTGGCTGTAGCAGGGCGTCCATAGCGCGGCCTATCAGCCCGCTCTACATCTGCGCATGCAGACGCCAAAACTCTCTGCGCCCAGCAACTGACTGTGCTTCTATCGACTGCAAAAGTGTCATAAACATAATTAGTTTACAGAGGTGCAATATATACACATTCAAGAGATTATAAACTTAAACTGGTGCAAATTTAATGCTTCTATGTTTATTATTAGCTGAGATAATAATTTTCTGACTTTCCCTCGTATTAATACTAATTCTTCGTGTCATATTGCGATGGGCGTTGACCACAACTGTTCACATTTCCGTGTCTGTTAACGTTCTGTGTCCAATGATTGTTGTTTCTCTAGGCAAATGTGCTTGTCTTACAAGTGATTTGTGTTTTAAAGTTATACAACAGTTATTATAATACATTTCATTTTTTTTCTGTATTCAAGAAACTGAAACGAAATATTAAAGACATATTCTGATTTTATAAAGCTTGTTTTATATTTCTTTGTATTTGACATTATTTTAAACGCCCTCTTAATTCTGTCTATTAGATATCTTTCATTTACTTAAAATCAGTGCATACCCAATGCAGTTTTATCATTGTAAGTTTTCAGTTAATCAACAAGAACATAACGATTTACGCACACATATGTAACAACACTGTGAATCGAGGCAACGATGTAGATAACATTGTTGACATGCTTGTCAGATAATATTCATTGTTTTATTGTTTAGTCATGCATCTCTGTTTAAAAACAAAAACATTTTTGTCTCCACAAGTATGCAATAAAATCAATAAGAGATACATGAGTAAATAAGCAAAATAAAACTTGTTAAACGAGCAGTGCAACAACATTGAAATAAAATGCATTAAAAACTCAAAGATGTGCACTTGCATATCAGTGAATTTACAAAGTGAAACATACGATTAGATACAGGATGTTTGAAATCAAGATATTAATGGAAGATGTAGCTATACTAACACGATGGAATGAATACATAATACATATGACAACAAATATTTAGTTGCATATCCTTTACAGGACATTGCAATCAAAACCAGCATTTTTTGCTGTTGTGATCTCTTGGCAAGTTTACGTTCAGTAGTTCGCCATTGCTTTCTGAACGACCGCCATCCATACCATTTCGTAAAAACACATATGACAGAAGATGAGCAAAAGTATTAGAGCAGAAGAAGAGAGTAACTTACAAGGTCCAACTCTCTCTCTCTCTCTCTCTCTCTCTCTCTCTCTCTCTATATATATATATATATATATATATATATATATATATATATATATATATATATATATATATATATATATATATATGTGTGTGTGTGTGAGTGTGTGTATGTGTGCGTGATAGTTTAAAAAAGTACAAATAAACATCAACAGCAAACAAACAAAAACGCAAGTAGAGAGAGGGAGAGAGAGAGAGTGAGAGAGAGTGAGAGAGAGAGAGAGAGAGAGAGAGAGAGGGAGAGAGAAAGAGAGAGAGAGAGGGGGGGGGGAGAGAGAGAGAGAGAAAGTGAGAGAGAGAGACGACTGTTTCAATTGTTTGACACGTACTGAGACAAATAACAAATATGGCTAGGTCTCTTTCCACATGGCGACCTGCCGAAAGCGTCGTATAAAGCACGAACTCCGAAGCTCCAGAGACCACCGCCATGAGTATCCGAGTTAACTACACTCATGAACCGAATGATAAAGAGATGTGAGACAGGGATATGTAATGTCTCCAGATCTTTTTTTCACTGTACAGTGAACATATTTTCAGAAGTGTAGAAGATATGAAATGAATCATTATTGAAGGAAGAAACATCAATAACTTTAGATATACAGATGATACAGTATCGAGTGCAGGCCATAAGCAGGATATGCAACAATTAATAGATGCGGTTGTTGCACACAGTGAACAACGATGGTTATAATTAAATTGTAAGAAGACACTGGTCGTCACTAGGAAGAACGAAATAACACAATTCTCATATACAAGTAAATGTGACTATTCTTAAGCAAGTGAATCAGAACATTTATTTTGGAACAGTCTTAACATGTCTTGAAGAGATTAGAACAAGAATCGCCATACCGAAGGTAGCTTTTTGGAAAACATACTGACCAATAAAAAGATGTCATTTGCAACTGGAAAAATAATGTTGAGGTGCTACATAGACCTGTGCTTTTGTATGGATGTTAAGCGTGGACAATGAGCAACCAGGCTCAAAAACATCTGTTGGTTGTGAAAATGTGGTTTCTGAGGAAAATTCAAAGAATACCATGGACAGACAGAAAAACCAATGACCAAGTACTACAAGAAACAAATGAAAATCGTAAACTGATTAGAGAAATTAGACGTAGATAGTCAACATTGCTGGTCAAGTTATGAGAAGAAATACATTGGAGAACTTGGTAGCAACGGGCAAGATTGAGTGGAAAAGAACAAGAGGAAGGCAGAGATATAAATACCTGGGTGGCTTGACCACGTGGCACGGTCGAGACAAGAAAACTTAGCTGATCCACGACTTTGGTGATCGAGTGAGATGGTGAGGCATGATCGCCCAAACTTACCGGCATGGCACTTGATGATGATGATTTCGAAGACTTGCATCGTACTGAGAAAATCTACCGCACGGCCCTGCTGTATCTATTATATGTTCTATAACTCCCACAGAGCAAATGTGCTATAATTAGCGTTAACTTGCACTTCAGTTAAGTACAGTCTGGATCCCTGTGCTATAGAGGCTGAAAGACTTGCCTGTCGACCCGCTAGTCATCTGCTCGAACCCCTTAATCTTTCCAAAGCGGAAAATTTGTTTATCGGTTGACTTGTGTTCTCAGGTCGACCTAACCTAACGTTGGCTACCACGAGATTTTTTCAAGACATAAAATGCGACATTTTGATATTGAGCATAAGGCGAACTGAGAGCCAGTGGGTCTTAAACTATGGTTCTAGCACAATATGCCCATTAGGTCTCATGGCGTGAAAAAAGATGTTATTTATTTTTGACTGTTTTTAACTACATAGTAGATGTGACTACGTGTGGGTGGCAACACGATTATTTAATTATCTTATGACAATAGTATTAATACATGGTCGTGTCGCTAGAACACGCCGACTGTTAAAGTATTGGACAATGAGTGAGGTAATGGTGAAGTCACTGGATTCAGTGTAGATGTGGTTTTTGAGAAGAATGTTGAGAATGTCGCGGACAGTGTAGAAAACCTTGGAGTATTGAGAGCTGCTGGTGTTACAAAATCGCTCATTTTAGCCATAAACACCAGAAACGAATAAATGAAATGCATAGAACATACAAGGGAAGACGCGGGAAAAAGAAACACATCGCTTTAACGAAAGCAAAAACAGGACACAAGCGGCAGAAGAAGACTGAGACATGTGTATTAAGAAGTTTAAATAGCAAGAAACACAACAATATATCCGCACAATGGATTTCATCAAACTATCAGATGGCAGAGTGCATTGGAGAGTCATGGTCGTAAATGTCTGCTCCAATCAATCAATCATGTGCCATGCCGGAAAGCGTGGGCGGTCATGATTCGCCATTTCACTCGATCACCAGAGTCGTGGATCAGCTCAGTGTTCCTGTCTCGTCCATGCCATGTGGCCAAGCCATCCAGGTATTTTCCTCTCGGTCTTCCTCTTGGTCTGTTCCCTTCGATCTTGCCAGCTGTCACTAAGTTCTCCAGTCCATTTCTTCTCATAACATGTCCAAAAAATTTTGACTGTCTACGTCTAATTTCTCTAATCAATCTACGATTTTCATTTGTCTCTTGTAGTACTTGGTCATTGGTTTTTCTATCTGTCCATGGTATTCTTTGCATTTTCCTCAGAAACCACATTTCTGCAGCCATCAGATGTTTTTCTGCTTGACTGCACATTGTCCAAGTTTCACATCCATACAAAAGAACAGGCTCTATGTATCCCCTCAACACTCTTTTTCTCGTTTCAATTGACATCATTTTATTGGTCAGAATGTTTTTCATCTTGCTAAAGGCTACTTTCGCAATGGCGATTCTTGTTCTAATCTCTTCAAGGCATCTGCCATCAGATGTTATGACTGTTCCGAGATAATTGAACCGATTCACTTGTTGAAGAATATTCCCATTTACTTGTATATTACATTGTGGTACTTCGTTCTTCCTAGTGACGACCATAACCTGTGTCTTCCTACAATTTAATTCCAACCCCAGCTGCTCACTGTGTACAACAACCGCATCTACTAATTGTTGCAGGTCCTGTGCATTGTCTGCAATCAATACTGTATCATCTGCATATCTAATGTTATTTATGTTTCGTCCTCCAATGCTGATTCCATTTAGGTCTTCTACATTTCTGAAAATATTTTCACTGTATAGGGAAAAAAGATCTGGAGACATTACACATCCCTGCATAACACCTCTCTTAATAGGTTGGTATTGTCCCACTTCATTATCAAGCCTTATTGCAGCTTGTTGTTTCCAATATATGTTTTTTATAAGTCTAATGTCTTTCCCATCAATTTGTAGATCTGCAAGCATATCCACAATGTTGACATGTCTAACTCTATCAAAAGCCTTTGTGTAGTCAATAAAGCAAAGATGTATATCCTTGTTTACTTCTAAAGCACGTTCAATAACTGTTCGCAGCATATACACAGCATTTACTGTACCCTTTCCTTCTACAAAACCACATTGTTCTTCCCCTATTTCAGGTTGTATTTTCTTCCTCACTCTTTGCATGATAATTCGTAACAAAATCTTTGTGATGTGACTCATTATACTAATTGTTCTATGTTGATCACATTCTAAGGCTCCTGATTTCTTTGGGATTGCAATAAATACAGAATTACATAATTCAGAAGGTATATCTCCAGTATCATATAATGTGTTCAGCAGTCTAGTGACTTGCTCTAGTCCAGTGTTTCCCAACGTGGGGCCCACGCCCCACAGGGGGGGGGGGGGGGGGGCAATTTGATTGTTAAGGGGGGCAATTCGAAAATGGAAGAAATCGGCTGAATATAACAAAACGGGGAGACTTGAGACTGAAGTTAACTAAATTGGAACCTGACATAAGATCTCTTTGCAGCAAGCATCAAGCGCAAGGATCTCACTAAATTTAAATAATAAATAATTACTAATAATTAAAATAATATAGAAAAATCTTTCATTAAAATTATTTTGTACTTGAATTTCAGTTCTCCATTATATGTTTTGAAAATTTACTTACTGTGTTTGCTCAATAATTTCCTAGTGATTTCTTCCTAAAACCTATCATTCAAGTTTCTTTAGTGAACATTTCAATTTTTGAATATTAAAAATAATGTATATGTTGAGGGGGGGGGGGGGCATGGGACAGGGGAGGGGGGCAATATGAATTTTAGAAAGGCTTAAGTGGGGCATGGTACAAAAAAGGTTGGGAAACACTGCTCTAGTCCAAATTCTTCTAGAGCTTTAATCATTTCTGTTGTGATGTTATCTGCACCGGGGGCCTTGCCTGCTTTCATATGCTTAAGAACATTTTGAACCTCCATCTTTAAAATTGCTGGTCCTTCATTATTAAATCTAATATCATACTGTTCCTCTCTGTTATCATTATACAGGTCTTTCACATAATCTGTCCATACATGTAGAATCTGAAATTTTTCTATTATGATTTTGCCATCTTTAGTTTTTAGACAGCCTGTTGATGTACTTGTTCTTTTATTAGTAAGTTCCTGAATTTTTTTGTGCACTAATTTGGTATTTTGACTGCTCCAGACAATGTAAATACGGAAGAATAAGAGGAAAATTATGAAGGTAAAATAGGCAAAAGATCAGGAGAATGAGGAAGGGAGAAGAGAGTGAGGAGGACGAAGAGGAGATAGAAAGAAGGAGTAATGCATGTTGTAATGACATCACATCAGTACACAAAAAATACTTCTTTCTTGACGTAGCACATACATTTCTTACCTATCTAGTCGTTACAATAATTTAAAAAACAAAAAACAAATAGTATAATGAAAGTCGCTGTGACAATTTACTTATTGTTAGATGCAAACAAGACATGTGTAAGTTTGCATTTTCCAATATTATAATCATTTATTCATTCAGTAGCATGTATTTGCAGAACTTCTCTCCCATAACAACTATTCGGAAAGCTTCTCGGTCTTAAGCAAGATGTCACGCATCCGATTCACCCATCTGGAGATCATCTGCCACATTCTACACCCATCTTCTCTTTGGCCTTCCTTTTCTTCTTTTCCCGGGCTTGTTTTTTAAAGTTGCATATCCTTTACATGATGTTGCAGTCAACACCAGCATTATACTGCCGTTGTTGATGTCTTGGCAAGTTTTTTTTTTGTTTACGTTTAGTAGTTTGCCATTGCTTTCTGAACTACCTGCTCCCATATCAACACCTTAAAACCAGTGCGACACGGTCTGCTGCCAAATCGGTCGCCGCTGTGTTTCGAACGATTAGCGGCATTACGAATCGCATTAGCAACGCAATCGCGACGGAGCCCGATCGGGCATATACCCCTCCATTGTTGTTCTTTTCAAACTTTCATAATGTTTGAAGTGACCAAAATATTTCAATATTCTTTGTTTTATCGACTTTAGCAGCCAACATTCTTCAATATTCATTTCTTGATGTATGGATGGATTTGTTATTTTCTGTATCCAAGATATTCTCAGAACTTGTCTATAACATTCATACTCAAAGGCATTTATGTTCAGCTTGTTTAGAAAGTGTCCACGTCTCACATGTGTATGTTGCAATAAGAAAGATGTATGCTCTTAAAAATCTAATTTGTGTAGTTCTATCTGTCCCACTCCACAATTTATTCAGCTGTGTTAGTTTCTGAAGAGCAATGGATATTCGTTTTTTAATTTCCTTCATTTTGGTAATTAATGACCCAAATTATTCGAAATTGTCCACCACCTCCAATTTTTCCTCGTTAACATATATTTCTTTCTCCATATTAGTGTTATCTGTATGCATTATCTTTGCTTTTGCTATGTTAAGATATACGTTTTGACTTTCACTTTTCTTTTGGGTTGATCTTATTAATTTTCCATACCATTCTGCGTTGTGGATAGTAATACTGTATCATCAGCATATCGAATCTCTGGTATTTCATGATCTCGGATATTTAGGGTATCATATTGCTCCCTGGTTATATTATCTCTGACATTTCGCATTATATTTTCGGCGTTCGGGTTAAACAAATAGGGGAACAGAACACAGCACTGGCAGACCCCATACTTGATGTTAAACCAACCTAATGTCTCAAAATCTATTCTAACCGGTGCTTGTTAGTTTAGATAGAGCGTTTTTATGCGTTGTACAACATGTGATGGAAAGCCCATTTTCCTCAACATTTCCTAAAGTTTATAGTGTTGTACACAATCAATTGCCTCTGAATAATCCACAAAACATGAGAATAGATGTACATTAAATTCTCTACACGTCTCTATTATTAAACGCATGTTGAGTATATGATCTCTTGATACACTTCCTTGTCTAAATCCAGCTTGAACCACGTTAAGTTTTTTTTTTTTTTTTTTCATTTTCTTACAAAGTTTTCCCATTATGATTTTTAGTAGAATTTTACTTGCATGACTGATCAGGGCAACCGTTCTATACTTGGTGCATAGTTTAATTATTCACAACACCGAAATAAGTTTTTCAAGCATTCTGTGTGTAATAACTGATAGAAAATATGCAAGCCAAGTTGTCAAGATTAGTGCACAAGTAAAACTACTCTTTTCCGCGTCTTGCGGCGGACTGGGTATGCTTTGTTAGATAAATACGAGGGGAAGTGAATAAGTAAGTCACAAATGTCTGTAGAAAAAATAACTAAATATTATAACAGCTTGAAACCAGTTTATTTTTATACATACCGTGTCCCTTTATTTCTCAACATAATTTCAACCAATATTGATGCACTTATCCCATCGTTTTATCAGTCCTCCAAAACCGGCTGCATAGAACTGCGTGCTCTGTTTTCTAAACTACGTTTTACGTCACATTCAACTTCAGCGTCATTCGCGAAATGTCTCCCGCCATGGTGGGCTTTCAATGGCCCAAAAGGTGGAACTCCCTAGGGTCTAAGTCTGAGTTGTAAGGTGGATGTTCCAGAACTTCCCACATTTGTTGGTTAATTATCTCCTGAGTTAATCGAGCCGTATGTGGTATGGCATTGTCATGAAGAAGCAACACTCTTCTAGTCAGCAGTCCTGGACGTTTTCTTCTAACTGCATCATGAAGTATCAATAGAACTTCACAGTACGATTCAGAATTCACATTGTCACCTTTCTTCTTGAAATTGGTTGAAAGCCCTCCTTGACAATCCCAGAACACTGTTAGCATAACCTTCCCTGCTGATGGCGTAACCTTGAATTTTTGGACACAAGGCGAAGAAGGATGTTTCTATTGCATTCAAGCACGCTTTGATTCGGGCTGGTAGTGATGCACCCATGATTCTCCCCCATTTGTCAGCATAAACAATAAGCATTTCCTTATTAATATCCTTTGCAGGCAGTACTTTTGCCCACAAAAAAACGCACAACAGCACGTTGCTCTTTGGTTGTACACTCCGTAAGTACAGTCGCTATTTTGTTTATGTGCTGCGCATGCACATGAGACACCTAGCGCCACCTGATGAACGGGAATATAACGTTCGATGTTACTGTCACCTAATGACACCTGTAGAAAACACCAAATACATTTACCTGCCATCCCACAGAACTGTGTGACTTACTTATTGACTCGCCCTAGTAGTTTTATAGAACAATAAGCACTCCATTGGTAAAGTCGTTATATTACGCCGGCAGCTTTATTTCTCTATACATTTCCCAGTTCCTATTTTAGGCTGACCGATGTCTGTGGCAAATGTATAGCGAACGCGATTCTTTATCCCGCTAACCAGATTCAAAACCAACTGTACGCGATTTGGATGCAGCCCTTCTTGTGTTGATTTTTAACAATGGAATGAGCGTCAGTCGTTCAGAAAACAATTGAAAACTGCTGAACCTAAATTTACCTAGTAAAAAACTGTCAACAAATCCTGGGGTTGATTGTGACGTCCTGTAAAGGATAGGTAATACTTTTATTTTAACCACTAGACCACTGCTTCCAAAGGATTAGGAGATTATAAAATATTCAACAAAAATATTTTAATGAATACATACGGATTGCAGCTGATCCTGGTGGAGAAACCATTGCTGTATAAGCTCTTCACTATGGTTGCTGCGGAAAGCCTCTTTCTCGGGTCCATCTGCAGGGTAGACACCAGGAAGTGACGCACAGCTTGTGGCATATTAGACAACATGTGCTTGTCTTCCAGACACCGATAGACTTTTTCAGATGTTGGCTGTCTCTTGGGCAACGTGCACCAGAATACCACGCCCAGTGAGTACATATCAAATTTGTACAGGCCTCAAATTCACGGTACAGTTTCTCAGGAGCAGAAAACCTTGGGGTGCCACCTATGCCTTTCGTTGGAATCATAATGTTGGCTGGGGGAATGAAAAGTGATAGTCCGAAGTCTCCTAAAACTGCATCGTTTTCAGTATTAAGGAAAATATTATTAGGTTTGATATCGTTGTGCACTATTCCCTTTTGTATCGTTGAGGTACCGCACGGCTGATGTCATCTGACGGAAGTATTTCATACTCAATTGTAATGTCATGTTTGTGAGTTTGGAGGTTAGTGTCCCGTTAGGACAGTACTCAGTACAGATGACCAAATATTCAGAACAGCCAGCATATATGACGTGTTTAATTACATGTGGATGAGGCAGTCCTTCTAGAACAGTGGTTCTCAACATTTTGGCCCATGCAGCCTTTCACTATATGTGCAGATTGTCATTACCCCTCTCCACCTTTCCAAAATGTCATTCAAAGCCTTTACATATACCTATATATATATATATATATATATATATATATATATATATATATATCATATATATATCATATATATATATATATCATATATATATATATATATATATATATATATATATATATATATATATATATATATATATATATATAAACAACACTCCCACACGCTCACACATAATTCAAGAAATAGGGATGATCGCGTCGTTTTGTGTGGCCCTGAAGCCAGTTTGAGTCTGCCAATCTGTGGTCTTAATTATTCCCCCCCCCCCCGAAACCCTACATTCCCCCTCCCCCGGAAGGGCGGATGGGGTGGGAGTGGATTCCCCACCGGTTGAGAACCACTGTTCTAAAACCTTGACTTCATTGGAAAATAAGTTCATGCTTCTAATCCTTCCGTCCGCAGTAAGTAATGGTAGTATCTTAACAGCTCGCCTGATTAATGGATCGGCGACCGACGTGGCTAAAACAACATTTCCACACATCCAACTGCCCAGTAATAGATCCCAAGAAATCATGTATGTTTGTATATTTTAAAGAAATCCTAAGGTAGATCTGCTATAGCCTTCAATTTAGATCGCTCCATTTGTGAACACAAATAAATGGTCATAAATCGCACAGTCTACTCCAGATAGGAAAAGAATTTATATTAGAAAATCGACAAGTACTAATGCGTTGTTCTTTAAACACCTCCTTTGTTAAACCTGTTATAACTGCAATTGGATATGCAGCCTGCCATTAGACTATCGTTCATATAGTAGGCAGATCTATACAAAGGGCTTGTCAACATCTGCGAGAAGACATTGGCTGGAACAATTCAAAAGATCTCCATTCATATTAATCGGTGTACCATCACCGCCCTCATCAAGCCGGACTTGTTTGCAATGGGCGACCGACTTCACTGAAGCGTAAACGGCATGCTTTAGTAAACGGACACCAGGTGGGCTACTGCTGTACTCATTGGTCATTTGTTTACATTAATTGTCTTTAATTGTTACCAAGGTGGATAACTAATGGGCATCAAATGAATCTAAGCCACTCAACAAATGAAATAAATACAGGTACACCTGCGAGCGTTTCCAACATATTTTTTTTTTTCTGGTAAAATAAAAGAGAGTTATTTCCGACGTGTCAGCCTGTTATATTACATATGTATAGTTTCTTCAAGGGTTATGTAAACATGGAACAAGTAAAGAATGATAGAAAACGTATCTCGTTATGTCTGCGATGAGAATTACTTAGTGCTATATGATTCGTTTTATCATAACCGCCATCAAGCCGGACTTGTTTGCAATGGGCGACCGATTTCACTGAAGCGTAAACGGCATGCTTTAGTAAACGGACACCAGGTGATCTACTGCTGTACTCATAGGTAATTTGTTTACTTTAATTGTCTTTAATTGTTACCAAGGTGGAGATAACCAATGGGCATCAAATGAATCTAAGCCACTCAACAAATGAAATAAATACAGGTAGGCCCACACCTGCGAGCGTTTCCAACATAATATTTTTTTTTCTTCTGAGAACCTAAAAGAGAGTTATTTCCGACGTGTCAGCCTCTGTTACATTACATATGTATAGTGTCTTGAAGGTTTATGTAAACATTAAACAAGTAAAGAATGATAGAAAACGTATCTCGTTATGAAATAGAACAGAAATACTTAGTGCTAATGTTTATGTAACTTTCTCCGTAATCCCGTGTACTCTCGTGAGTAACGTGACGTTGCGTGAGAATCGGTAGCTGTTCTCTCCGCGTAAGTAACTTACGGGATATGTGAGCCGGTCGCTCAGAAAGCAATGGCAAACTACTGAGCGTAATCTTGCCAAGAAATCAACAATCAGCTGAAAGATGCTGATGCTGACAGCGATGTCCTGTAAAGGATATGCGGGGCGGGGGGGGGGGGGGATGTTTATGTCTGTGTACAGGACTTAAGGCGTATGGGTCATATAGTGCAATATCCGTGTTTGTATATACAAGGGATGACGTGGTCAATATCACACCGGTCGCCTCCACTTCCCAAAACCTTTCCAGGTACCGATTTTTGATCCAGGTCTACCAGGGTGGGGTGGTCGACCTGGATCAAGGTAAACTATATAAAGTCCTCCTCGATGGGAATTTCAATACTGTAATATTACTTCCTACGGACAATAATCCCTCTCAAATTAATTTCCGAAATGTGGTTGATTTGGTTACAGGATTATTAATCTGAGGCTGGGATAGGCCCTAATTTTAACTTCTCTCGTGAGGTTGAACCGGATAGAGGTAATAGACAATTGAATGACTGAGGGGATCTCAAACACACTACCACTGGGTTGGAAGGTAAGCGTTCAAACCACTGCACTACGGTAGTTCCCACAATGAGAAGTTTGTAGTCCCAGTTTGTGTTTGTGTCTTTGTGATTCCAAGAGTCATACTCTTTAGATGTCTTTCATGATTTTCACAATTGAGACTGCTGACAGAAAGATATATTGATATAGATCTGACTATTTCAGAATGCATCGCCTATGGATCAATGTCTACATGCAACATGTATGCTAGAGTTCACTTTAATAGTTAGTTAGTTAGTTAGTTAGTCGCAGTTCCAACTTCACAGCAACGGGTCATCCCCATTATGCTCCGTTCCTGTGCCAGTGAATATCACACAAAACGCTCCCTACTGCCCAGTGTGAAAAGTGGAAAAGACAGGAGTCTCGACAAACAACAGCCCGCACACTGTGCATAATGCTGCCGCCAGAATGTCAACACACAAGTCCCCCACGAAACACCCAATTCATCTCTGATGGAATCGGCAGTCATTTTCCTATCTGTATGTTTCCTAGATGTTCACCTACACAGTCCACGAACATACAGTTCATCACCGGCGGCAGTGGCAGTCAACCAGAAGCCCAGCAGCCACGCATTTCTGCATAAGGCAAAAACTGGTCAACTCTGGGACATAGCCACCTGCCATCGCTCCGAACACGCAGTCACGTTCCAAAAATAAAAACTTGGGCAGATTCAAAAGCACTTCACACGAAACTCACAGCTCACAGTGTCGCGCCACGCACTCACTCAGTAGCAGGGCGACGGAACCATCAAGCCTCCTTAGTCGCCTCTTACGACATGCGTGGTAGGCTACAATGTTGCTATTCTTTGCTTCCCTTTAATAGATGCGACCGGATGGCATTCATTAATGATACGTCCAATGTAAACATTTTTAAGGACGTCACGAAGAACTGCAACTTGGACGGTTTCTGCAGGCAATTACAGGTTGTACTTCTTCTTCTTCGTGTGGGCAATCTATCAATCAGGTGCCGTCTTCACAATAAAGGTTGGCTGCAATGCATCTCCAATGCTGTCTGTTTCTCGCTCTAATTATACATTCTGTCAAATTTCTGTTCGTTCAACCCTTGATGTTATCTTCCCACTTGTATCGTTGTCTACTTCCTGCTCTCTTACCTTCAACCTTGCCCTCCAGTGTGGTTTTTACAAGAGTGTTAGTCTTTTAACGCGGCTAAAATATTTCCCTTGCTTCTTTTTTATTTCTTTCATCAATCATCAACTTTGTTTTTTATACAAAGTTTGTCTAGAGCCTCTGTTATTTGTTTTTGTTTCTATGAAATACGACATATTCTTCCGTATATCCAAATCTCCAGGGCCTCTATTCGACTTTCTAATTGTTTGTTAATTGTCCAGGCTTCAGCGCCATATAGTAGTGTTGAATGCACATAACATATGACTATTCATGCTGTTGAAAGCATGTTTGGCTATTCCGATTTTCTTTTTGATTTCTGATTAACTCCTGTCGTCATCTGTTATTACATGTTCAAGATACAAGGTGCTAATTATCATAGTTTTCGTATTTTGAATGTTAATATCTTAGCCACATTCTGCACTATGCCTGTTTAATTGTCCTACTAGTTTTTGTAACTCTTGCTCGCTTTCTGCTAGTAACACTGTATCGTCAGCATACCTAAGATTGTTTATTATTCTTCCATTTATGTTAAATCCAGGCAGTTCGATTTGTTTAAAAATTCGCGCTGTGTATAAGTTGATGAAGCTTGGGGACTACACGCATCCCTGTCGTACTTCTCATTTTATCTCTATGGGCGACGAATAATTATTTCCGTCATTTGTTCCTAGAACACGTTACTAATAACTATGATGTATTTTCCGTCTAATCTTATATCTTCAAGGCATGTAATTAATTGTTCATTTTGTATTCTGTCAAAAGCTTTCTTGTAGTCTATAAAACATAAATGTATATTTTTTCAGTACTTATATATATTTTTTCATTTAACATATTCAAACAGATTATTGCTTCTATGGTGCCGCTTTTTTGCGGAACTCATAAATTGTTCTTCAGCAACTTCCTCGTCTATTTTATTTTGAATTCTTTCTTGTATGACCTTTGAAAGTATCATAGTTATGTGGCTCATTAAGCTAGTAGTTCTGTTATCCTCACAATCAGCAGCTCATTGCTTCTTGGGTAGTGTGATGGAAGTGGAGGTTTTCACATTCCTGGGGATGTACCCAGTATTATATATATATATATTTCTGAGCGACCGGCTCCATACTCTCATAAGTCACTTTTGCGATTCGAACCACTGCTAATTCTCGTCGCGTCACGTGACGAGAGTATTCGGGGTTAGCGGAGAAAGCTGCTAACCCCTCGGCCATGGAGCGGGCATATATATATATATATATATATATATATATATATATATATATATATATATATATATATATATATACATATATATATATATATATATATATATATATATATATATATATATATATATATATATATATATATATATATATATCATTACATAATTCTGTGATAGTATAAATGCCAAAGCTGGATTCGGATTTTATCGTCAACGTTGTTATCTTGTCAGAACCTACAGCCATTACTTGTTTCATCTTTTTAATAGCCTTCTCTACTTTAGGCTTTAATATGCTGGGTCCATCTTTAGTATTATACAATGTTGGTTTATCGACACTGCAGTCGCAGAATAAATGTTCTAATTATATTTTTTTCTTTTAAATACATTTGCCACTAGCAATACATTTCACAATTTATTGCCTGGCATATATATCGCAGCAATTCATCAGGTGCCCACTAAAGAGTATATATATATATATATATATATATATATATATATATATATATATATATATATATATATATATATATATATCATATGATGTGAACAAATGAATTATAATTTAGATGAAATATTTAAAACATATAATCACTGATATTGTTTGAATGTGCAGCATTTGTTAACCCCTTGGCAATAGCAAATTTAAAAACGAAGTCTTTATTTCTGCACCAAAATTGTTTGGACATCAAGACTATCTTTTTAAATTAGCGATTGATCCTATTTCTAAATCAGTTGTTAATTAAGCATAGATCCAGGAAATATTATGGGAAGTAAAGGTGACCTCTTCACATCACCCATCGAGTGTTGACTAGTGTATAAAATAAGGAACTAGCACAATATACCAAATACCCATCAGAATCTGGACAAGGTTCTGTTACCTTTACATTTCTTATTTTCATTTAGGTTTTTATTGAAAATCCTGACCCAGAAAGTTCCATAACAAGATACTATATGAGCATCGTTTCTTTGCAGACAAGAATGCCGTAAAGTTCTGAAAGTGTTGGAGAGTCATCCCTGTATGGCTGGCGAGGCTTACAAATATGTTGCTTACAGGCTACAAGATTCTGTGGAAGGGCTTCAGTTCCTTGGCGGTCTCAACTCTTGCCACAAAGAAAATAAAACAAGCTGTAGTGGACAGTGTCCATCTTGTGACATACTTTACCATTCCCCCCAGTTTCCAGACAGCTTCCAAGAAATGAAGTATCGTGTTCGTTTAAGATTGCCTTATAAGGAGAGGAATGTAGAACAGCAAAACACTATTGGAATGTACCTGTAGTAGCTCGAAATAGATCGGCTCTAGCGGGCTAGCAGCCTTGGTCAGACCAGGGATTGTCACTTGTGTTTGAACAAACACCATGTCAAGATGTAGTACTAGTAAGGGAGTGGTTTTCGCCCATCTGTGCCTTTGCTGCTTAGGGTAAGATTACTTACCGCATTATAAATATTTATACCTGTATCGTTTGATGATAGGATACATGCATCCTTGTATTTGGGTTGGAATTTGAAAATGTGGAATTGCTCCTTAACGGAGATAGCCTGAGGTTCGATTCTGTAAAACGAACATGTCTTTTCCACTAATACTTCTTCCTATGCTTGCCCTTTCATCCTGCTTTGAGTGACTAATCTATATTTGGTGAAGAATATCTCACTATTATCTGCACTGTTTCAGGCAGAAAACTTGTTCACTATATATTTTAACAATATTCTCTAAGCTGGAGAAATGTCTCTGTTAGACGTATAGTGAACTATTGTGTACTTAAGGGTGCATTTTCTGATTCAAACTGTAGTAACTTTACATAGTGTGTGAATTATTATGTAATCTTTCTCATTAATATGCAGGGGAAGTGATGTTATGATTTTCTATGAGTATAATCTCATGGGGGGAACATAGGGTATTTCTATCTTGTGGTGTCTTTGTCTTATCTTGTTCGTCTTGTCTTATCGTGACATTTAGCAATGTCAGTTTGGATGAAATAGTCACGAAGTCCAGATTAAAGCACGAATAAGTTTTAAAATCAATAAAAAGATACCACACTCGCCAACAGAGTTGAAGCCAACTAAACCATCAGAGAAGAAAAAGGACGAATGACACATTCCCCCATTCCTGTATTTTCTTTACTTTCTCTGTATGTTTGTTACAATGACAATTGATATTCTGTCAGATATGTATCGCTTGTTTTTGTTTTTTCAATCTCGCAGCACTGAATGACAGTTTGTGAGTGGATATTTGGCTTATATTACTTATATACAGGTAAGACCAAGGCTTAAGAGTCTTCACGCTGTTTTAAAATCTGAAGTACAAACTGAGAAGGGACGTAATTCATCCTATATTTGACAACTACTACCAGGAATTCCTATCCTGGTTATTTCCCTTTTCATTTTTTGTTATCCAGCCTTGGCCATCAAAGGTAACAACTGATTCGGTAACAGCTATGGTTACCAATATATACAACTACTTGTCTCTGGAAGAACCCCCTTGTCTGCTGCACAGCTCAAGAACTGGCTTGGTGCATCTATGGTGGATTGTCTACCACTAATTTCATCAGGGACCACTCCGGTGTTTGCTGCCTAACTTACAGGGAGCCCTAGTCTGCAGAAGCTTTGGACCTATCACTTTGTTTTCTGGAATGCGGTTGTAAGACTTTGACGTATGTCTGGAACCAGTGGCACTCCTTTTTTATACAACGTCGCTCAGAACATTCTGGATGTACCTTTGTCGCCGACTGAAAAAGTATTACCCATTCAAATTTTGGATTTTCTGCCTGGATACCCTACAACCAGTAATTACAGAGGCCTTTTGGATAGTCCTTGTTTCATCAGCTTACAGCAGTGTGGATAAAACGTCCACTTTGTGGAAGTACCGCTGGATTCCCGTGTGTTGCCGGGGTCCATAAGGGAAGCAAAGAATAGCACCACTGTAGCCTACCATGCATGTCGTAAGAGGCGACTAAGGAGGCTTGATGGTTCCGTCGCCCTGCTACTGAGTGAGTGCGTGGCGCGACACTGTGAGCTGTGAGTTTCGTATGAAATGCTTTTGAATTTGCCCGAGGTTTTTTGGAACGTGACTGCATGTTCGGAGCGATGGTAGATGGATATGTCCCAGAGTTGACCGGTTTTTGCCTTATGCAGAAATTCGTGGCTGCTGGGCTTCTGGTTGACTGCTACTGCCATCGACGATGAACTGTATTTTCGTGGACTGTGTGGGTGAACATCTAGGAAACATCCAGATTGGAAAATTACTGCCGATTCCATCAGAGATGAACTGAGTGTTTCGTTGGGGACTATTGTGTTGACATTCTGGCGGCGGCATTATGCACAGTGTATCTGTGCGGGCTGTTGTTTGTTGAGAATCCTGTCTTTTCCACTTTTCACATTGGGCAGTAGGGAGCGTTTTGTGCGATATTCACTGGCACAGGAACGGAGCATAATGGGGACAACCTGTTGCTATGATGTTGGAACTACGACTAACTAACTAACTAACCGTTGGATTGCAGATCCATTTATTTCCCAGACATATACAAGCAAGTTTGATCCAGAGTTCAAGTACCACAAGCACATATATCTATCCACCAGGAGCAATCTGATATCTGTCTGTTATGTCCAGCAAGAATATGAATAACACATCCCATTATCAACGGTGGAATGCGTAGTGGATTTTTAGGATAGAGACTGTGTCGGAACATCTTCTCGTGTTCGTACAGGGGAGTTTAGATACAGTTTGTAAAGCCCCAGTGTGGGGTGATTATACATTTTCCCTGAATTACAGGAATTCCATATCACATGATTTATTAGGAGAAAGACTCAACATCAACAACCATAGAACAGATTAATTGACTACTTTTTGGTAGTTAAGAGTGTGTTTATTGGTGTACATGGACTATGTTTGGTTTAACTTAACATATGTTAATGTATTCACTATATGTTTGTTCTGAGAGAAAACCATTCCAGATATTAGTACGGATGTTGTCAGGTTAATACGTTAGAAGAAATTGCTTGTTTGTTTTTATTTTTAATCAAAAAGTGTACTGCACTGATTTGATAATTTATTTAGTTGTAATGTTCTTTGTATATGACATTAATGCAGAGCTTAGAGCTTCACGAAACCCACTGTTTTTGTCCATATTAAATGTTACAGTTAGAACCAGGCGTTGTACTTACTTCCTTGTGAATGTTTGTTCCAAAGTGGTGTTTATTGCAGTTGATATATGTCACTGTTTATAAAATTAATAGAGAGTTGGTGTAACATAGACCAATATTTCTTATAGAGAACGTCATCTCCTCGAAGGGAACTTCGTCTCCTCGAAGGTCTGTGGTTAATGACCAGACTCTCAAAATCTTCTCCCGGAGATTATTCTTCTAATACTTAAGTTTTCCTGGATAATTTTATTTGAGGAAGATAACTCAGCCCATCTGGTATACCCCTAGACCAGTGGTTCTCAACCGGTGGGGAATTCCCCCCAGGGGGGATTTTAGGATTTATGGGGGGGGGGGGAATTAAGATTATTTCAAGATCGCATTAATACAAGAACCAGTTACTTGATATTGTTTTTCCCTCTAAATTTTACGGTTCTCTACTTCTCACCCTAACGAAATTCGTTTTGTAACGTAAGTAGACCTGCAAATCACGTTTTATGTAGATGTCTAGACTTGTTACAGTATGTGTTATTAAATGTAGCTTCCATTTTTATGTTTACTGTTTAAGGGCGGGGGGGATTTATAGGGAGGAAATTCGAAAGGGGCGGAATGACGTTCCGAACATATGGTAAAGGGAAGGATGGGCCAAAATAGGTTGAGAACCACTGCCCTAGACAAATCTTTCATATCTTATATATTTATAGCTCACACATCTCAGTGTTCACTTTCGAATCAAGATGACGGAAGCAGTGTTGTTGTAGTTTCTTTTATGTGCCTTTTAGTCAATCTGATGTAAGTAATGTTCTGGGTCATGCCAACTTCCACTTCGTTATAACTGATTTTTCTATCAACTTGCGATTGAACGTAAACTAGCAAATCAACCTGAGGTTGACTCCAACATCCTGCAAAATGTTTATATCCATGCTCAATATTCTTATGTTAATCCGACTATTGTAATTAATTGTATGTACATTTCCCTCAATCTGATGCACGTAATGTGTTGGATGATACCAACTTCCACTTAGTTATAACTGCATTTTCTGTCAACTTATATTAACACTCATTCTTCGTGTCTCAACCGATGGCTGTAGACCACATCTTTTTACATTTCCATTTCTGTTAACGTTCTTTGTCCGATGATTGTTGTTTCTCTATGCAGATTTACTTGTCTTACAAATGATTTGTTTTTTTAAAAGTTATACAACAGTTATTATTTTTAAAAATGGTATTTGTTCTTTTTTCAAGAAACTGAAACAAACTATTAAAAAACACTTCTCACTTTTAAAATGTTTGTTTTATATTTGTTTTTATTTCACATTATTTTAAATGCCCTTTTAATTCTGTCTGTTAAGATTTCTTTCATTTAATTAAAATCAGTGTATACCCTTATGTACTTTTATCAATGAAGATTCGGGATTAATCAACAATAACGTATTGATTTATGAACAACATATCAGTAGTAGTAGTAGTAGTAGTAGTAGTAGTAGTAGTAGTAGTAGTAGTAGTAGTAGTAGTAGTAGTAGTAGTAGTAGTAGTAGTAAGTAGTATCGTCATCAATGTCGTAGTTGTTAGCTGTCCCCGATATACCGAGTCGAGGGTTAAAAATCAGCATCGAGCGATTGTGAAGCAGATCAATTTACGTTGATTTTCTAGGTAATCTTAAGTTACGTAATTTGCCACTACTTTGTGAACGGCTGTGCTCATACCATTGCAAAAGTCACACACAGGGATCTATTCACAAATGGCGTGCGGTTGACTGTGAACCCAATATGTCGGAATTGTGAACCTGCGTTCACTACCACTAAATCGCAGGCGCAGACATTTGTCAAGTATCACAAAGGTAATCAATCAGTCTCCATTTTTTTTTTCGACTGAAAAATTGTTTGAATCAATGTGAGCAAAGGACGAATGCCAATTTTACTGGCTTTCGAATCAGGATTTTTTACATTGCGTGAAGTGGCTAGATGTGGCTGTAACCAATAAGTCAATGACCCCACTCACAAGTTGTGACACGTATCGGATATATGGGGTTAGCCCTATATTTGTATAGATCAACCATCCATCGAGGGGCGATGTGGTCAATATCACGGCGAACTCCTTTACTTTCCAAGAGAATTCTTAGTATCCATTTTAGACTAAAACTATTTAAAAATCCGTCTCCATGTGAAATGGAAGCCATGACTATCAGGCCGCCAGGATATCCACTGCCGCTCCCTAGCCGTGACTGGTATCTGTTATGAAGCTTTTCTTTCGTTCTCTCCAGGTTACGTCATCATCATCATGTGCCGTGCCCATAAGCGTAGGAGGTCATGTTTCGCCATCTCACTCAATCACCAGAGTTGTGGATCAGCTCAGTGTTCCTGTCTCAACCATGCCACGTGGCCAAGCCCTCCAGGTATTTACTTCTCTGCCGTCCCCTTGTTCGGTTCCCGTCGATCTTGCTAGTTGTCACCAAGTTCTCCAATTTATGTTACATCATACTAATCTGAATGGATAAAACAAAAAGAGAGTGGCAGATAACAGTTTTGTATGCTTTATTGTTAAGCCCTTATGCTTATTTCAGAATAATCTTTACATAAAACTGTATGATTCAGTAACAACATGAAATTGTAAAATATGACATGTTACTGAATTAGTTATATATAAGTATAAATTCTTATGACACCTGGCCATGTTGACTGTCGATAGTTTGTAATATTGTGCTTTAAGACATGCATAATAACTACAACCCATGGCGGTAGAGAGTGCGACTGATCAGTTCAATTTGCTTCGTAAATGTTCATCCACAACTGATGCAAGTTAACACATAGTCATTTCCACCATCACGCACAATCTGACGTCTCAAACGCTCAGTGTGCCACCTATCTGAAATCATTTTATTCTTTGACTATATTCTTTTCATGATCTTTTCCCTCCATGATTTGCGATCATCGACAATTGGCTACCAAAGTGCAGTATCAATGCTTGTATCAATAATGCCCCACTTAGGCACATCTTTGTACCGCCGAGAGAAGTCTCTACATCAACCGCAATTCAACAATTGCAAGCACATTCTCAGATGATCTGAACACTAATGCTTTAGACATAAGAGTTAAAACTAAGTCTTCTAGATGATCCACAAATAATAACAAACACATAAAGAAGATATATATATATATATATATATATATATATATATATATATATATATATATATATATATATATATATCTGTTTTGCACATTTAAAGATACAAATTCTAAAAGATAAATCAGTGTTGCATATTTAAAGATATATATTGTAAAATATATGTTTGTGTTGTAAATTGTAAGATAAAAACATGTGTTTCACGTTTAAAAACATAAACTAATATCACACATTTTAAAATATATATCAATGTTGTATATTTTAAGATGTAAACTGGTAAGAACACAATATGGGTTGTTCATTGTAAGACATAACTCGATGTCATACAATTTTAAGTTATAAATTTGCGTTGTAGATTTAAAGAAATATGAGGCATGTCAATAAAGATTTTAGACTGGCTATAAAATATATCACCAACATTTCAGTTACAAATGAATATATCATTGTCACTCTGAAGTAGTTCTCTTGGGGAGCCAGGCACGCCAAGAGATATTGTTTCCTTTCCTGGTAGCCGTGCTGAAAGTGCATTTGGCTGGTCTATTACTATTTTTAAGATGTTGCTCATATTTCCAAAATTTCAACTCTTTTGTTGGAATTTGAGCATGGGAATAAAAGACGAGGTCATGTGGACTCAGAGTATTTGAGGAGGTGGGTTTGTAGAAGAGTGGTTTAAAATACCTTAGTCACATAATTGGTATTTTCAAAACCAATCCCTGCTGAATACATTACAAAATTGAGTGTCAAGTTGGAGAATGTTAACGTTATTGAGTTAAAACTTGCATTAAATGTCAAGCAGGCGTAGATCCCGACTGGTCTCAGAGAACTGGCTCAGTCTTCAGGCAAGTTTTCGCATCATTACATTTTAGATTACTCCTCGTAAATAAATGTTACACATTTTAAGGTATAAATCTCTCTTGTACATTTTAATATACATGAGCATGAAAATCTTATGTGTTTGTGACCAATACTAGAAATACAATCCATTTAGTGAAACATCCATAATTTTCTTTTTGTCATGATATCTTCATGTAACGTATATTAATATAAATAACATCTCTTTAAAAACAGCCTGCATAGGATTCACATAGTTTCAAAGCTAATACAGAAATGTTAGAGCAATTTACGAAATTCACACAGGTATAAACTGTTATACGAGTATATATATTCAAGATATGTGAGACATCAACACATGGAATAAGACATAAACGTTCCAGTAAAAACACTTACAAAAGAAGGTTGTTCAAATTCTTTGGACGGTCAAAATGATTAATCTAACTGTTTTGAATGTGGCTAAGATACAAGGACAACTAGTCATAAATATCAAAAAGAGGCAGTAATAATAAAATATTGGTCACATTATGAGCAGAGACAAACTGGAACATACTGCGACAACTGTAAATATTTAAGAAAATAGAGATAGGCAAAGACAGCTACAGAAGACCCTTAACAGACTTCCGACCGGACATGGAACGGTGTCAGCGCACAAAGTGATACATTTTGTTGGAGATTACGACAACTGGCAAGGCACTTGATGATGATTCCATTATTCGTTTGAACTAAAAACTGTAAATAGTTGATATCTGTTATCAGCTATTATTAGTATAAGAAATTACACTTCATAGCCCAGAAAAGTTGGCTTATAGTACATGCATATGGAGAAATAGTACCACGGTTGAATTATCAGGCATTGGTTCAAGTAGTTGGTGTTATTTTTCATTGATTAAAACAATAATAAGTTGCATAAATCTAAGTAGCTGCATAGGTGGTTTCAATGTTAGTATGAAAATCGTGTGTGTTTGTAATAAATACTAGATTTACAAACCATTTAGTGAAACATGATCCATCATTTTGTTGTTGTTGTTGTTGATATCTTCATGTAACGTATATTAATATAAACATCTCATTATAAACAGCCTGCATAGGACTCACATAGTTTCAAAGCTAATACAGAAATGTTATTTGAGCATTTAAAAATGCATACACGTATAAAAGGTTATGCATTTATTCAAGATATATGAATAATCAACATATTAAAATAAGACATAATTGCACAAATACTGACATATGTCAGACACTTAAAACAAATGCATAACATCATAATCATGTGCCATGCCGATAACTGCGGGCAGTCATGTTTTGCCATCTCGCACGATCACCAGAGTCGTGGATCAGATCCGCATTCTTGTATTGACCACGCCACGTGGTCAAATCATTAAGATTTTTATTGCTCTGACTCACTATTTTTCTTTCCCCTCAATCTTGGCAGTTATCACCGAGTTCTCTCATTTATTTCTTCTTAAATTGTGTCCAAAAAGTTTTTACTGTCTACGTCAAATTTCTCTAATCAGTTTACGGTTCTCATTTGCTCCTTGTAAGACTAGCTTATTGGTTTTCCTGTCTGTCCATGGTATTCTTTGCAATTTCCTCTGAAACCACATCTCCACAAACATTATATCTTTTTTAGTTGTCTGCTCATTATCCATCTTTCATATCCATACAAAAGTATAGATTGTTTGTAGCACTTCAACACTCTTTTTTTTTTTGGATGCAGTTGACATCATTTTATTGGTCAGTATGTTTTCAGGTAAATCACCTGGATGTGATGAGATACCAGCTGAACTAATTAAAGCGGGAGGAGAAGAAAGCCTTCAGATCTCTCACGTATTAAGTAAAAAGATATGGGAATATGGTATATGGCCAAAAGATTGGAAGAGGACTATTTTCATTCCAATACCAAAAAAGGGCAACCTGAAATTATGCACCAACTATAGAACTGTTGCCCTAATCAGTCATGCAAGTAAAATTCTACTAAAAATCATAATGGGAAGACTTCGAAAAAAATAGAAGAAGAAATTAATGCAGTTCAAGCTGGATTTAGAGAAGGAAGCGGAATAAGAGATCACATTCTTAACATGCATTTAATAATAGAGAAGTGCAGAGAATTTAATGTAAACCTATTCTCATGTTTTGTGGATTATTCAAAAGCATTTGACTGTGTACAACATCAAAAACTTTGAGAAATCATGAGGAATATGGGCTTTCCATCACATGTAGTACAACTCATACAATGCTCTATCTAGACCAACAAGCAGCGGTTAGAATAGATGGTGAGACATCAGACTGGTTTGACATCAAGCAAGGAATCCGCCAAGGATGGGTGCTGTCCCCCTATTTGTTTAACCTGTATGCCGAAAATATAATGAGAAATGTAAGAGACGATATAAACAGGGAGCTATATGATGCCCTAAATTTCGGTGGTCTTGACATACCAGAGATTCGGTATGCTGATGATACAGTATTGCTATCTACAACACAGAATGGAATAGAAAACCTACTAGCCTCAACCAAATTGAATAGTGAAAATCACAACTTATATCTTAACATAGCAAAAACAAAAACAATGCATACAGATAAAACTACTATGGAGAAAGAAATATATGTTAACTAGCTGACCCGGCCCGGCTTCGCCCAGTCCCTGGCGGGGATCGATCTATCTATCTATCTACCTACCTACCTGCCTGCCTGCTTGTCTGTCTATCTATCAGTCTGTCTGTCTGTCTGTCTGTATGTATGTATGTATGTATGTATGTATGTATGTATGTATGTATGTATGTATGTATGTATGTATGTATGTATGTATGTATGTATGTCTGTCTGTCTGCCTGCCTGCCTGCCTGCCTGTCTGCCTGCCTGCCTGCCTGCCTGCCTGCCTACCCGTTTGCTATTAAAGACGATAAAACAAAGAAAATTGAAATATTTTGGTCACTTCAAACGGCACGAAAGTTTGGAGAGAACAATATTGGAGGGGTATATGCCTGGGAAGAGAGGAAGAGGAAGGCCAAAGAGAAGATGGGTGCAGGATGTGGCGGATGGGTGTATCGAATTTTTTTCGGAAGGATGTTATAGGAGCGAGGCTCTGTAAAGGACATGCTACTGAATGAATGAATGTTTTAAATCTTGCAAAAGGCTGCCTTCGTCATGGCGATTCTTGTTCTAATCTCTTCAAGGCACCTCCCATCAGATGTTATGACTGTTCCGACACTGTTGTACCGATTCATGTGTTTAAGAATATTCCCATTTACCCACTGTGGTATTTTTCTCTTCCTAGTGACGACCAAAATATGTTTTATTAGACTTTAATTCCAACCCTAGTTGTTCACTGTGTACAACAATCGCATATATTAAGTGTCCCAGATCCTGTTGTCACCAATCAACTGTTTATTAACGTTATGTCCCCCCAATGGCGATTCCTCCCATATCTTATAAATTTCTTAAAATATTTTTCACTGCAGAAGGAAAAATCAAGATCTGGAGACATTACACATCCCTGACGCACACCTCTCTTAATAGGCTGATATTGACCTGCTTGTCGCGGGCTCAAAATCAAACACAAGCAATTTGGTAGGCGATCCCTTTGCTTTGATATTGATTGTATGTGCATCGGCCATTCAGAAAGCAATGGCAAACTACTTAACGGAAAATTGTCTAGTAAATCACAGCAGCCAATAAATACTAGGGTTGATTGCAACGTCCAGTAAAATGACATGCAATTATTTTGTTTAATAATACTGTCTGATTTCGTAAAGCTTCAGGTTACATTCAATCTGATAATTGCAGGACTGCAGAATTTCTTAATATTTTGGCATTATGAATAAAGATATACAAGTGAAGATAAACATCACGTTTAAAGACTGACTAGCACAAAGTATTATAAAATAAGAACACATGTGGGAAAATACTAGGCAAAAAAGGCAGAGGAAGACAGAGAATTATTCGTGTGGAGAGTGTAAACATCTGGGCAACAAATAATGTAAGCATCACCAACTACACCAAAATGTCAGATGAGAGACAGGACTGAAGAGTCTCGGTCGTTGATGACTTGTCCTGACCAAGCACCTGCAGAAGACGAAGCAAAAGCAGACAAAATGTACAAATATGTGCACAGTTGTACTTTTAATATATGGATTAAGTTATAAAAACTGAATCCTTTCTATGATAACGCAATTCTACTAACATGCAAATAGGGGATAAACAGACAACTTTATGTTATTATAGTGTTGTATACAAAGTGATATGGCTACAAAGAACCCAAAACCATCAAAGTAATATCACTCTGTACTGAGTGGCAGTGATTGAGTGGCATTGGTGTCCAACTCTGAGTGATCAGTTTCTATTCTTGTCAAATCTTGTCAGATTGTTAAGTCTCTCATCCTGTCAAGCCATGTTATTCGGTCTCTTGTCATATCATGTTGTTCAGGCTCTTATCTTGTCATGTCATGCCATGTTATTCAGTCTCTCGTCATGTTCAGTCTCTCATTAAGTCTCTTATTTTATAATGTCATATCGTGTCAGATTATTCAGTCGCATCTTGTCATTTTATATTGTTATTTAGAATCTCGACTTGTCATGTTTTCAAGTCATGTCATGTCTGGTTAAGTCTCTCTGGGGGTGTGTATAACGTTTCTGAACATGCCGCTCTGTCATTGCAGATTACTCAGCAGTGCACGCACCTTCCCTGACAGGCAGAAATTGCCGTCAAAGCATACGTCATCAACCACACATGGCACATAATTATCTTCTCAAAAGGGAGTCTCCATAGTTGTTTAGTCACCTGCCTCGTGTTCCGAAACTTCTGCGTTCGATACCGGACTTTTCCATTAGGTTCATGATGCAATTTTCTCCGAAAGTACTGGGCGTTGTCGCGGGAGCTACAGTGTTCGTGCTTTGTGCAACGCGTTCGACAGGCCGTCCTGTGTAAGGAGTCTGAGCTACAGGATGTTTGTAAAGTCTCACTACACTTTGTATGTAGAAGACATTTTAAATCTGAAGTACATGACGTTATTAAAATATTTGTTCCACAGTCCATACTGTCGTCTGCTAGAGTACTTTTTGCGCTCCAAAAAGAATGGTGGTATCAACGGAAGAAAGAATTTTTTGATTAAACAAGTGTTTTGAAATGGCGGTCGATACACACGGAAATAACAACAGACATGTTGCAGAAGGTATTTGATAATATGAGGAGACGTGTACAGTCATGTCTTGAAGCCCGTGGTGGACATTTCCAACATCTGTCATAATGAATACTTCATTGGTACTTTCCATCTTCCCCAAAACAGCGTTAGACCATAGCAGTGACAATTGTAACTAATGTAATGAATTTTTAGTACATTTTTTAATGACGGGTGTACTTCATTTTTCAAATTTGACTTACATAAAAAGTGTAGTGAGACTTCACAAACACCGTGTATATGGGATAAAACCCGGTGCGATGAAGTCTATCCTGTCACCTTTAAACCTTTACATTATCAAGAATAATTTTGTGAGCACTCTTCTTGGAGTTAATAATTACAATATGTGAAAATTATACCCGTGCTGAAACTGTCGGTGCTCTGACGACGGATTAACTTTCTTTCTTAAACTGTCGGTGCTCTGACGACGGGTTAACGGGATCATTTCTTACATTCGGTGCTCTGACGACGGATTAACTTTCTTTCTTAACTTTCTTAAACTGTCGGTGCTCTGACGACGGGTTAACTTTCTTTCTTAAACTGTCGGTGCTCTGACGACGGGTTAACGGGATCATTTCTTACATTCGGTGCTCTGACGACGGATTAACGGGGTCATATCTTACATTCGGTGCTCTGACGACGTGTTAACGGGATCATTTCTTACATCGGTCAGGTGGACTTCAACACTGACTCCTTGTTCAAAAAGTAATGGCAAACTACTGAACGTAAAATGATCTTTACAATATTTTGAATAACGAAGACACAAAGAATAGTGTGTACGATTTATTGCCTGGAATATTTCACTGCATTTTGTCAGGTAGCCTACACACTGCAGAAATCACACAACATAAGCTAAAGCAATAAGATAAACCCTTCATTTTGAAATATACAACACACACACAATTTCACACCGTACTTTGAATTGTCTACCACGGTAAATTTAAACTGATTATCATGCCTCTTTGTTTGCACAAAGTTGGTTACTGTAAATGAATGGTATTTCCCTCGGTCAGCTTTAACATGCGACTATTCTGTGTGTTAACCAACACACAAAAGGCATTGTCCCTATGAATAACATGAACGGTTTCCAAAATGTGCCATGAGTTAGGAGATTTGCTGTGTGTAGGCTTTGAAGGTTTTATTATTTTTTTTTTTAATGTAACCGCGATTTGGGGTTGATTGTAACATCGTGCAAAGAACAAGCAACATTTTTATATTTTATGGTATCTTATCCATCTGCATTACTATAAATACTGCATCTCACTGACCACACAGAAAGGAAGTGAATGTTTTACCTGTAAAGTCTATAGACTTATGATATTGGTCAAGAAATTTCCATGACTTGGGGGAAAGTGAATGCAGCCGAAGTCATATTTCTCCACAACAACTCCTTCTAATTTTATCTCAATCCTGGCACAGCCAGAGACCTGCTTATCTTTGTAGTCTAGATTGTAGAACCGGAGGCAACAGCTGGTTAGTTGAGGGATGTAGAGGAGTGAATAACAAAATGCAGGTGGGTTTTTTACTGCAAAAACAAAGAATCACAATATTCATTAACACTGCTTGTGCTGAATGTAAGATAATAATAATACACTTTATTTACATGAACAACAATGGGTACTAATAAGAGAATACAAGAACCAATGCAATGAGCCTAACAAACTGAATAATTTGTTGAAGTTAGATAACATGAGACATAAAATCATCGGTACTGATTGGATCAAGTCGGTAAAGAACCTATGACAGGTCCGGCAAACTGGACGGAAATTTACTTGATCCTAGAAAATTACTGCTCATGAATCAAAAAGGAAATAGAAGGAAAGGCGCTAGTCACAGGTGATGGAACTTCTGTAACCCCTTCCCATGACGTCTAACAGCATAAGAGGAAGACAAATAACAACTGATTGAAATTCACAGAAGCAAATGAAAGAAGTGGAGATCAGAGGGCAGTCATCATCTTCATCATTATTCAGTGACAGTATTTTATTATTATTCAGTGACATGTCCTATAGTATTTCATCATTATTCAGTGACATGACCTATAGTATTTCATCATTATTCAGTGACATGTCCTATAGTATTTCATCATTATTTAGTGACATGTTCTATAGTATTTCATCATTATTCAGTGACATGTTCTATCGTATTTTATCATTATTCAGTGACATTTCATATAGTATGTCATCATTATTCAGTGACATGTCCAATATTATTTTATCATTATTCAGTGACATATCCTATACATAATAGTATTTCATCATTATTCAGTGACATTTCCTATAGTATTTTATCATAATTCAGTGACATATCCTATACATTATAGTATTTCATCATTATTCAGTGACATGTTCTATAGTATTTCATCATTATTCAGTGACATGTCCTATACATAATAGTATTGCATCATTATTCAGTGCCATCTCCCACGCATAATAGTATTTCACCACTATTCAGTGGCAAATCCTATAGTAGTTCATCGTTATTCAGTGACATGTCTTATACCATAATAGTATTTCAACATTATTCAGTGACATGTCTTATACATAAAAGTATTTCAACATTATTCAGTGACATTCCCTATACATAATAGTATTACGTCATTATTCAGTGACATGTCTTATACATAATAGTATTTCATCATTATTCAGTGACATGTCTTATACATAATAGTATTTCAAAATGTCTACCATAAGCCAGATGTCCTTCCTCTGTTGCTGCCATGTCTAAATTCTCCATCACATCGTGAATCCATCTATGTTCCAGTATTCCTCTTGTTCACTTGTCCGGAACACTTCTCTTAATAATTATATATTCCTGAGGTCAGCTTGGTCAATTGGATATAAAAGAGCGTTCTTAAACATCCGGTGTGCTGATGCTGAGGTAAGGGGTTCAACTCCTACACCGGACAGTTGGACTAAAATGTTGACCTCTCGTCTTTGACTTGGGGACGTAAATTACAAGTACCTCTGAAATCGGAGTGAGTTAACCTGATGGCGATGGACACTGGTAATAGGGAAAGCTAATCCACACGCAAAATTCAGTCCAGCACTACTAGAAGTAGTGTGTATGGATTACGCTTGATTTCAAAGCGAGTGAGCGCAAAAAAGAAAATATCTATTCCAAATATCTATGTCTTTATACGTGCCCACAATATTTCATTTGTTTCAGTTCTTTTTTGTCTTAATAACCCATCTTTTTATTACTGAGTTCTATTTGGACAGATACGTTTGTTCTCATATTCATCCAATGATTCTTTAATACACTTCTCTAGCAATTATATTGCTGTTCAGTTGATTTTGTTGTTGTTGATTTTTTGTTTGTTTGTTTGCTTTGAACTTGAGCTGCTGAATTCGTCTTAGGCAGATCAGTTTCCACTTCCATTCAATGACTTGTTTAATACTTCTTCTCTAAGATATTTTAATCAAGAATAGTTCAGTATTGAAACAGTATGCTTTATCTAGTATATTACAAAATTGGATTAAGTAATATACCAAAGCCGTCTCCGTGGCCATGAGTTTACGGACGCAGATCGTTATCCCGTATACCCGCGAACGAAACACAGCTGAGCGTAATTTGGCAGCAGACCGCGTTGCGTTAGTGTTTACGAATAGTATGGGTGCCGGTGGCGAAGAAAACAATGGCAAACTACTGAACGTACACTTGCAAAATAAAAACCACAACAGCTAAAATTGCCCGTATTGACTGCAACGTCCTGTAAAGGATATGCAACTAGCTTTTTAATATTCCAAAGGATGCATTTAACTTGTAAATACACCAAAGGAACAAACATCCCGACAAATAGAATAATCTGCAAGGAGTAAATCATCTCATCTAGTTCCTCTTGTACCTTGTGGTGTCGCGGTGAAGCATAAACAGCGGGAGAGTGCCCACTTATGGACTTCATGTATCGAGAGTCCCATGCACTCTGCTATTCCCATCTGTCCATCGTTTACATGGTCGGCCTATTCGTCTACTTCCATTTGGTCTGTACATTATTTCTTGTTGTGGTAAACTGTTAATTGTTTTTTTTTTTTTTTTTTCCCGCGTTTCCATCCTGTTTCAGGATATTGCGGTCAACACCAGCATCTTTCAGCTGTATGTTGATTCCTAGGCTAGATTACGCTCATCAGCACGCCACGACTTTCTGAGCGACCGGCTCCATACTCTCATAAGTCACTTTTGCGATTCGAACCACTGCTAATTCTCGTCGCGTCACGTGACGAGAGTATTCGGAGTTAGCGGAGAAAGCTGCTAACCCCTCGGCCACGGAGCGGGTAAACTGTTAATTGTTAACCTAGTTATATAGCAAACACTATAACCCCCACTTTAGTCCCGATCAACAAGTAAAAAACTAATAATTTTAAGTCACAAGTGAAAAGTGATGTATAAAAGTAGAAGTAGCAAGAATCTGTAACATACACAATACGAAACAAAAATATCATGACAAAAGAAAGCTGCAATAGAGCAGTGATTAGATCATTTAACTATCAACAGGGTGTTCCTATACTCAATCTTCAGTAGGCACATATGTGAACTTCATCAGAGCTATGGGGGTGAAGTGATTTTCAGGTGGGACATCCACCTCAATTGTCTATCAAGGTGACAAGGTGCCAGTATAGTAAACAGCCGACTCTCAACAATAGATTTGATGTATTGACAAGTCACTAACTGCTGGAATTTGCAACTAAATGTGACAACAGCAGAATAAGTCGGTAAGAGGACATCACATATGTATACAAAAGCAATGTTCTGGATAATTAGCATTTAACATCTTTTTGGGGAAACTGCGCACTAACAAGTTTGTCTAGATTGCGAAGGTGATGATTCTGTTACCAACAACCCAAAAAACGCACATCAATAATCTATCAATCCAGGTAAACAAATATGTAGACATTAGGTAAAAACAATTTATCTTACCTGAAATTTTGTGGTCAAAAAGGACTTTCTTGTTGAATGTAAACATTAGCTGTAACCCATATTCGTCCGGAAGGTAACTGATGTTCACATTAACTAGGACAGACAATCATAATATTATCAGTTAGCTCAAGATGATTATTAATAATTCTACTGTGAAAAAGAAAAGAGGATTTGTACCATATCATCATATTCAGGTAAAATGTAATCAGTCAGGAAAGTCAGGTAAGCTGCCATCACAGTCATCAACACCATTATCAAGTGCTTTGTCAGCTGACACAGACGTTCATGTTTCTACATATCTCGGTATTTGGTGTTCTGGATCAACTCTGCTTTTCCTCTATTTTACTGTCTCAGTCCATTTAGCTTCATTTATCTTGGTCGGCCTATGCCTATCTTCCCCTTGATCTTTCCAGTCGTCACTATGTTCTCCAATGTCGCTCTTCTCATCACATGACCAAAAAAGCTGTCTTATTCTTATTGTTGAACATAATGTTCTAAGTTTCATTAACCTCTTTCGGACATTCGTTATTGGTTATTCTGGCAGTCTAAGTAATTCGCAACATTCGTCTCAGGAACCACATCTCGCTTGCTTGCAAGGTCGTTCTTATTTGTTCATTTACATTCCAAAATTCACTGCACCACAGCATAACAGGTTCTATATAGCATTTCAACACTCTCTTTGTTACATCCTTTATCCTTTACCTTTGTTCGTCTACACTGCCTATTTTTATTCTACAGCTTTGTAACTATTTTGTACAATATTGACATATTTTTCGCACATTTCCTGATTTGTTTCAAGCATTGCCAAATACTTCCGGCTCCGTGGCTAAAGGCTTGCGAACGCGGTTCGTGAGCCCGAACGCGGTTCGTGAGCCGGGTACCAGGCGTTCGAAGCTCAGCTGCGACCGATTTGTGCAGCAGACCGTGTCGCGTTGTGTTATACCGTGCTGGTACGGGAGCCGGTTGTTCAGAAAGCAATGACAAACTACTGAACGTAACACTTGCCTAGTACATCAACAGCAGCCGAAAAATGCTGGTGTTGACTGCAACGTCCCGTAAGGGATACGCAACAAAATATATAATTGCCAAATCTAGCTTGATATTTCTCGGATCCTTCTCTAATTTCTTCAGTTGTATTTTTAGTTTTCAAGTTATTGGTATATGGTGACTATTGCAATGTGCTCCTGAATTTTCTAACAGTAAGCTGTTTTAAGGAATTTCTTTAGGACTGTTATCATCATAAGATGAGTAGGAAAACTGACTTTGAAGTTGTACGATAATTTCATCCAGTGTTCCCTGTTCTCGGCAAATCTCTTTAATCCAGCTTCAAACTCTCAATTTCCTTGTCTGCCTGCATGAATTAGCTGTTATTTTAACAACATTTATTTCTTATGATCTTTGAATTTTTTCTGCAAAATGTTTTTGTTTCTCACATGCTCCGTGGTGAAGGCAATTCGTAATCCCGCAAAACTGCGTTCGAAACACAGTTGCGTTGGCTTTTTATAAAATGGTATGAGTGGCGGTCGTTCAGAAAGCAATGGCAAACTACTGAATGTAAACTTGCATAGGAATCACGAAAAGCCAAAAAATGCTGGGGTTGACTGCTATGTCCTGTAAAAGACATGCAATTAACTTTGCTTTTTTTTTTAACACCCTCTATTTCTTTCTCTTTCCCAATTTCTCGACATTCTGTTTTTATTTTTCAGTATTTCTTTCCTGCTTTATGCTGTTGTTTTGTTAGCATACTCTATTTCTTTTTCCCTGAATTTTTCCCACCAGTATTCTAGTATCTACATCTCAGAATTCACAAATCTTATATATAAAAAAGGATGTGCGTATCTCTGTCCGTATGTCCTTTATTTGTTCGCGAACGGCCCATCCGATTGAGATGAAATTTTCTACACGCCTTCCTTTCATTCCAGAGCTGTCAACTGTGATATTTTGTTAGTGTGAAATCGCCTGCTTACTCAGTATTATTTCATTTTTCATTTTTCATCATAATTTCATATATCTCAGGGGACCTAACTCTGTAAAAGTTATTTCAAGGGGCATAACTTTTCTGTATAACTTATAGTCATATTGTGGCATCGTTTTCAAAGATTTATAAACTCTTTGTCCATAGTTATGTACCGGCATATGAGTTATAATAAATAATGATACAATCTGTAAGGCATTTTCAAAGTTTTCATAAAAATGATGCACAATGCATAACATTGTAACTCATCTTTTTTTGCTTAAGAAGTTACTGTAGTCATGCAGGTGATTAGAAAGAGTTTTCATTAAAAATAATGGATGGTGTGTGGTAGAACGTTCTTTTAAGTTACATTTTTTTTGTTGTATGAATTTAATGAAGCCGGACAGGGTCAGGCAGACAGATAGACAGATAGACAGACAGATAGACAGTCGGGAACAGGAACTTATATGACTACTTATATAAATTAAATGAGATGCTTCACACCAGGAGCTGGGCGATGTCGGGCCGGGTCAGACAGACAGACAGACAGACAGACAGACAGATAGTCGGTAACGGGAACGGGAACTTATATGACTACTTATATGAATTAAATGAGATGCTTCCCACCAGGGACTGGGCGAAGCCGGGCAGGGTCAGCTAGTATAAAAATAAATAAACAGGATACCTATTTCAGTAAGAGACATTTCCGCCACGACAATCTGCAGACTGCACCCACACGTGTAGTTTACACAATCACATGAAGGATTCACCTTGACTAGGGAAATACAAATAAATGCATAGCTACCAGTAAATCATAACAACATTAGAAATCCTTAAGTAGAACATGAGAAGCATGTTGTATGTTTCATAATATCAATTACTGTGCTAAATAAAATTAATTGCATGCGCGCTTTGGGCATAGTAAATAATCAAAATCACAACACTTGAGAAATCCCCATACACGCTACGATTTTATGTTTAACACCAGCGAAGAGTTCCATTAGTAATTTTTCCGGTTGCAGTCTGATTATGTATCCGTCTGGCCTTTCCTAGAAGTGGACTTTCAGTCAGTTCCTCGACTCGCTCCCGGCGGCACCATTCTCTACATGGAGATTTATCTGTTCTTCCACACTACATACGATCTCAAATATCCCTGACAACATCTGCCTTATCATGCACCAATACCCAACTCAGACCCAGCCAATTCCCCCGCCTGCTCGTTTCCCAACACGCCAGCATGTTCTGGGGAAACGATCCAACATACGCTTATTATCTTTTATTTTTCAACTGAAGCATGCCACTCTGCACAAAGCATGCCACTCTGCACAAAGCATGCCTGTCTGCACCCTTCTCAGCACGCCCTGTAAGTCTGTAACAATCACAACATGTGTGTGTCGTCTGTTCTCCAGCCAGCGGAGTGCTGCAGTGACTGCCTTCACCTCTATTCTCAAACTAGATGTTGTGGAATCATGTGTCAGGTTCTCCTGCACTAAACACCATCCATTTACCTTCGCTATCAATCCCCAGGCACGTCTTTTGCTTCTGAGCACAGAGCCGTCCGAGTAGATAGTTTACGTCATCTGGGTGAGAATTGTCATGGATCATTTGTTGCACATCTCATTCAGAACAGCCTGCTAGACAATCCCTGCACTCCGCGTTTAATGCGATTATGATCCAACGAAAGTGACTCTGGCATTCTGACCCAGTCCTCTCCTCTCTCAATGTTTTCAAGCATACACACTTTTCTGATTGTGCCCTCTGTCTGAACCATCCATGATTTTCCTCTGATCAGTCTGTGGCTCTTAACTGTGACGGGTGTTTCATGCAAGGGAGGGGGGGGGGGTGTGATCCTTGTCTGCGGCCACTCAGGGATATGACTTAGCCTGCAGTACTGCGAGCCTCTGTGCAAATGTTGGCAAAAGTAGAATGAATCGCATGCAAACTGTCGGTGTGTCCTTTGGGCATCCCAGGATCGCCTGCATGGCTTTATTCTATATGTTCTCTAATTTCACCAGCTGATTCTTTTACACTATGAGCATCCCAATCCATTCTCAGTTACTGAGATAGTTCAAAACTGTGTATACCCTTAGTGAATTTAAACACGTAAGCCCTACATTTGAACAATATCAGAGATTCAAGCATTTCAGCCAAAGTATGAGGGGCGTTCAAAAAGTAATGCGCCACATCGTCTTTCTCAGGAGAATGAAAGATTAAATTTATACATATTATACATGGATATTTCATGTAAAACTCGGTATTATTCAACATAACCACCATAAACTTGTATGAAACAAGTGCATGTATTCCTTGCCCATACCAGATTTTGTCTTGATCGTGTAGCCATTTCTTCGCTGCATGAATCACTCTTTCATCATCTTCAGACCTTGTCCCAAGGAGTGCATCTTTAAGTGAACCAAATAGATGAAAATCAGAGGGGTCAAATCGGGACTATAGGGTCAATGGGGTAGTACAGTCTAACCCAATTTGGTGATTGCTCCCGGTGTTGTCAGACTTGTGTGAAGATGCGCATTGTTGTGAAGTAGAAGCAGGTCTGCTGGATTCTTGTGCGGCCGAATTCTGTGAAAACATTGAGTGCTTTCATTGTCTTAATGTAAGTTTGAAAATTGATTGTCTCGCCTCTTGGCATAACACACACAAGAATCACACCTTCAGTGTCCCAAAAGTCAGGGATCAGGACCTTTCCAGCTGAGGGGGTTGTCTTGACTTGTTTTCTTTAAGGGCAAGTACGGATGATGCCACTCCATTGAATGTCTTTTGTTTTGTCTCAGGTTCAAAATTATGTTCCAAGATTTCGTTTCCGGTAACGATCTTAGTCAAAAAGTTTTCTCCATCAGTATTGATACGCTCCAACAATTCAGAAGAAACTGCTTTCCTTTGCAATCGGTGGTCATTTGTGAGAATTCGAGGAACCCATCTTGTGCAAACATGAGAAAATCCGAGCGTTTTTATAACTGCATTCTACTAATACCATTGCTGACTGGCAGCTGTAAGGTCTATGCATATCAGTAAGAATAATGACCTCAGCGCATTTCAACATTTATGCGTTGGTGGCAGAACGTCTACAGCGCGGCTGATCAAGCAGCTCCGTATCTCCACTTCACGATTCTTTGATTCTCTTAACACAGTGACTGACTGTACTGTCGATTGCAAAACTTCCACACATATCACATAGACGTCAGTGAATGTTCACTCACAACAGTTTCCTTCTCTGCAACGAGAAATTCTATCACAATTCGCTTATTATAACGCAAGCTGCTACCACGTTACATTTCAACGGTTTAGGGCACCCATAGTATTTGACCGGTTGGGTTGCAGTTTGGTGGCCACAATTGGCATATGCCATATTTGAAGTTTGCAAAATTGTATGCTTCTATCTTCATTCTTAACTGACATATCCTCGTATAATTCATTTATTCACTTTATATGATATAAAATTCTGCAGTGGGCAACTGATGAGATGCAGCGAAATATGCCTGTCAATAAATCATGCAACCTTTTGTTTGAGGCTTCTGTAATTACATAGTGAGATAACAATTAATGAGCTAATCAGATATTGATAGAGCATGAACAACATTCACCATATACACTGCTGACATATTTGTCACTGCAACAAGTCCCTTTTCAGAACTCCTTATGTGTGTGTGTGTGTATATATATATATATATATATATATATATATATATATATATATATATATATATATATATATATATATATATATTACACACACGCGCACGCACGCACGCACGCACGCACGCACGCACACCCACACAACAGGTAAAGATTAGTTCCAAGGTAGATACTGTCATTGGGGTTTGCAGGGTAAGGCCTTTGCATATTCTAGTCATAGCGTAAGGAGGTCATCATCATGAGCCATGCCGATAAGCGTGGGCGGTCACGTTTCGGCATGTCACGTGATCACCAGAGTCGTGGATCAGCTCAGTGCTCTTGTCTTAACCACACTGTGTGGCCCAGACATCCAGATATTTACTGCTCTACTTTCCTCTTGTTCTCTTCCTCTCGATCTTGTCAGTCGTCACCAAGTTCTCCAATGTATTTTTTCTCATAACGTGGCCAAAGAATTGTGACTGTCAACGTCTAATTTCTCTAATCAGTGTACAGTTTTCGTTTATTTCTTGTAGGACTTGATCATTATATTTTTTTTTCCCGTCCGTGATATTCTTTGCATTTTCCGCAGAAACCACATTTCCACAACCATCACATGATTCTTAGCTTGTCTGCCCATTGTCCACGCTTCACATCCATTCAAAAGTATATGGACTATGTAGCGCCTGGACACTCTTTTTCTCGTTACAAATGACATCTTTATATTAGTCAGTACGTTTTCCATCTTGCAAAAGGCTACCTTCGCCATGGTGATTCTTGTTCTAGTCTCTCCAATGCATATCCGTTAGGACAGTAGTTCTCAACCTTTTTTGGCCCGTGCCCCCCTTCACCATATTTTTAGGACGTCATTTCCCCGCCCCCCCCCCCCACCAACCATATTGTTAGAACGTCATTCCGCCCATTTCGTATTTCCTCCCTAAAAATTCCCCCCTGCCCATACACAGTATACGTAATTGAAGCTACATTTAATAGCACATACTAAAACAAGTCTACATATAACGTGATTTGCGGATCTAGTTACGTTATAAAATGAATTTCAGAAGGGTGATACGTACAGAACCGTAAAGTATGAAGGGAAAACAATATCAAGTAATCGGTTCTTGTATTAACGCAATCTAGAAATAATCTTAATTCCTCCCCCCCCCCCCCTCTGGAAACCCTAAAATTCCCCCGGGGGGGGGGGGGGATTCCCCACCGGTTGAGAATCACTGCGTTAGGAGGTAGGGTGTCGAAAAAACAAAACAAATCAAAATTATAACTTCTAATTCAATACAAAGCATGAAGGTTGATGGCAACTTCAATTAATATATACACAAACACAAAACAATGAAATCATAAAGCAATGAATACCATAATATTTATGTACTAGACCTCCTCTCATGAAATAAAGTAATTCCCCGTTGAAATTTGATTCCCCCCCCCCCCCTTTCCCCCAACTTAATGCTGCTCTGGAGTCAATCCTGCCGTATGCAATAAGTACGAGATATTTTTCTATTTGGAAAAAAAGCTAACGAGGAAGAAAGTTGGTGACTACAAAACATAATGTAATACCTGTGTTTAGCAGCATGACAAAATCTTCAGCAGTCTTCACCGTGTCGGCAATCCTCTTTTCAACAATGTTCAGTATGAGCGCGGCTTCTTTCTCAATAATCTCCACTTCGTCACCAACCCAATTTCCAACACTGTCCAAGGTTTGGGCACCTTCTTCCCCAATAGTCTCCACTTCGTCACCAACCCATTTTCCAACAATGTTAAATGTTTTAGCACCTTCTTTCCCAATAGTCTCCACTTCGTCACCAACCCAATTCCCAACACTGTTTAGGTTTTTGGCACCTTCTTTCCCAATAGTCTCCACTACATCACCTACCACATTTCCAACAATGTTCAAGGTTTGGGCACCTTTTTTCTCAATAGTATCCACTTCGTCACCAACCCAATTTCCAACACTGTCCAAGGTTTGGGCACCTTCATTCCCAATAGTCTCCACTACGTCACCAACCCAATTTCCAACACTGTCCAAGGTTTGGGCACCTTCATTCTCAATAGTCTCCACTACGTCACCAACCACATTTCCAACAATGTTCAAGGCTTGGGCACCTTCATTCCCAATAGTATCCACTTCGTCACCAACCCAATTTCCAACACTGTCCAACGCTTGGGCACCTTCTTTCCCAATAGTCTCCACTTCGTCACCGACCCATTTCCCAATACTGTTAATGAGGTCAACAGCCCTTTTTTTAACAATCTTCTTTTTGTCACCAGCCATTTTTTCAACAATCTGCTTTGGGTTGCCATCATCTTTTCTAACAATCTTCATTGTGCTGCCAGCCCTTTTGTCAAGAATCTTCATTAGATGGGTGTCTTCATTTCTGAAACAACATATAGTATTTGAGAAAGTAATTATATTGAAATTCAAGTTATGTCAGGTTTACAAATCACCATACATTCTTTGTGCAAACTTTGGTAACTAAATGCTTTCTACAGGGTGTTTGTAAAGTCTCACTATAATTTGTATGTATACCAAATTTTAACAAATGAAATACATGACGTAATCAAAACAATGTGCTAAAAAATTCATTACATTTGCTACAATAGTTACTGCAATGGTCTAACGCTGTTTTGGGGAAGCTGGAAAGTACCAATGAATTATTCATTATAACTTTTTTCAACAAATTTATAACCGTAATGCGATGAGGAGTTTGTTTATCAGGAAATCTTGCTATAAATCTTTGAAGAACCATCCGTGTGTATCGACCGCCATTTCGAAACACTTGTTCAACAGAAAAAAATATCTTTCGTCTGTTGATAACATCATTCTGTTTGGTGTGCAAAGAATTACTCCAGCAGACAACAGCCTTCGCTGCATATTGCTTCACGATGAACTGTGGAGTACGTTTTTTTTTTAATGACGTCATATACTTCGTGATTCAAATTGTTCTACAAGTGTAGTGAGATTTTACAAACACCCAGTATAATCAAAAAGACCTCAGACTGATATCAAGAATAACTTTTAAGACTGAAACCAGCTGCCTCTATTAAATTATACAAAACATCATAACTGTCGAGTTTCAGAATCTTGAATAAAGGCCTTCCAATATGAAATATTCACTCATCACAAAATGAAGGCATCAACCTCAACAGCATAAACCAAGAGTTTAAAATGTGATATTTGTGGGTGACTTTCACAGCCATTATTCAGCCATGCCACAGTACAGGATGAAACGTTGAAGAAAAGACACGAAACAATAATTTAAAACTCCTGGCTTCAGGCTACATTGCATCAGAAAGTTCTACCACATGTCAACACACGGATTACCAGCAGTGACTTGTAGAAACATGGAATGGATTAAGAGCCCTAAATGTGATTTCACCTAGACCTGAAGAGTCTCAACTTATAGGGTGTATTTTTAATGACTGTGCAATGTCTGAAAATATTTCCGGTCCATGTTTTGTATTCACACTCTGTAAAGTTCATGCAACATAATAGGTAAATACAAAACTTGGACCGGCAACATTTTCAAACACTGCACAGTCATTAAAAATACACCCAGTACTAAACTAAGAAACACAAGTCCTGCCGCAGGAACCTGCCATGGATCAGTGATGATTTTTTTTTATTTTGCGCATGCTCGCTTTGAACTCAAGTGTAGTCCATACACACAACTTCTCGTAGTGATGGACTGAATTTTACGTGTGGATTAGCTTCCCCTATTAACAGTGTCCTTCGCCATCAGGTGAACCCACTCCAACTTCAGAGGTGCTTGTAATTTAAGTCCCCAAGTCAAGGACGAGAGGTCAACGTTTTAGTCCATCTGTCCGGTGTAGGGGTTGAGCCCCTTACCTCGGCATCAGCACATCGGGCGTTTTTATCCATTCGGAGGTCTGTGACGTGATAAGTCCATCATATGGTGTAGGCCTGGATGCATGGGGGTATAGGTGGCCAGTGTTTTCCTCTGTTGGCGGGTCACGAACGTCGTAACTATAAGGGCCACTCTAAGTGAAGTTTGGTTTACTTGGGGCAAGTTTTCAATAATGCCAGTTAACCTAAAAGCTTAGGGGATAGTGTGGATGTGACCTTTGAATTCTGCCTTGTGTTTGCTTCCAGGATAAGGCTTGGTTTGTTTACAACAAACATTGGGTTTTAGTGATTTCTCACTTTCTCCGGATCAGTCTAGTAGACAGATCACATACCTGGCCTTCTTGGGTTAGAGCAACAAATCATCACCGGTAAGCGTGGGCTGTCATATTTTGCTATCTCACTCGATCATCAGAGTCGTGGATCAGCTCAATATTCTTGTCTCGACCATACAACGTGGCCAAGCCATCCAGGTATTTACTTCTCTGCCCGCCCCTTGTTCTCTTCCTCGCGATCTTGTCAAGTGTCACCAAGTTCTTCAATTTATTTCTTCTCATAACGTGACCACAAAATTATGACTGTCTACGTCTAATTTCTCTAATCAGTTTACGGGTTTACGAACAAAATCAGACCGGTTCATGTGGAAGTTGCGTATATCAAAAATCCTACACCAATGTGAAATCAAAGAGTACACCATAATTCAATGCCCAAACTTACTTGGGAGGAAAACATAATCCCACCTACAGATGAATAGAGCTCACTCCCTTGGATGGAATCTACCTAGAAGAACTACACCTTACACAAATGAGTGCTGAAGTCACATACAGTGACCAATGATGTAGCATAAGTTTTAAAACAAAAGAAACAAAGATGAAGAAACGCTCTCATTACACCCAGATTATAATATATTACCTTCCACTACTCAATAGAACATACGTAAACAAAATACTTTACTAAACTGTTTCAAAACAAAAACGGTAACGTAAAAATCCCCAGGAATCACGAACAGCCAAACAATGCTGGGGTTGACTGCTATGTCCGTAAAGGATATGCAGCTAATTTTTGTTTTAACAGTAAAATGTAGAACACTATAGGAATTAATCTTCTTGTTTCAAAATTGCAATGCTCATTAATAAATTTGGAATTCTGAGACAGGTAAACTCCACTGTTAACTCTTTACAACAACAGTTTTCACTAAAAGAAACTTTTACCCATGGCAGTAGGGAATGTGACTGGTAAGGCCAATTCGCGCTGTAAATGTCCGTTCACAGTGGGTGCATGTAAACACGTGGTTATTTCCACCATCATGCACCATCTTACGTCTCACACGCTCGGTGTGTGACATATTTAAAGAAACAAACATTTGAATATTATATAGTAGCGTAACATAAAATAAAGAGTTTTAGGTAACAATTTATATTGACAGGGCTACAATAACACCGGCGTCCGTGGCTTGGATCAAATCTGTTTCGCAATCCCGTGGGGTTCGAAGTCAGTCGCTGATGATTCGGGGGTAGATCGCATTGCTTTAATTTTCAGTGGTATGAGCGTCAGCTGTTCAGAAAATAAATGGCAAACTAACAAGTCAGTTCTTATCCTTTACAGAACGTCGCAGTCAATCCCAGAATTATTTTTTTTAATTTGTGATCTCTTGGCAAGTTTAGGTCCAGTAGTTTTCCATTGCTTTCTGGACGACCGGCACCCATACCATTTCATAAACAAAACAACGCAAGGCGGTCTGCTACTAAATCTCCCGCAGCTGTGTTTCAAACGCGTAATCCCTTCGCCACGAAGCCGGTAGCAATGACAGACTAAATGTTTTGCATATCCTTTACAGGACATCGCTGTCAACATCAGCATCTTTCAGCTGATTGTTGATTTCTTGGCAAGATTACGCTCAGTAGTTTGCCGTTGCTTTCTGAGCGGCCGGCTCACATACCCCGTAAGTTACCGACGCGATTCGAACCACTGCTGATTCTCACCGTCGTCACGCTACTTACGAGAGTATACGAGATTACGGATAAAAGTCGATAACCTCTAGGCCAGGAAGCCGGCAATGACAAACTACTGAACGTAAAATTGCCTTGAAAAACACAAACAGCAAATAAATGATAGGGTTGATTGTGATGCATTGTAAAGGGCATGCAACTAGCTTAACTTTAACAACGGGCAGGCACAGTAGTTGTTAAAAAAAAGTATATCATGTATGACATAACGCCACAATTTATAAATATATAGTTAGTTGCTTGTAAACGAATGAGTTAACAAATGTTTAAGCATGGTTATAAACTCTGGTTTAGCCTACCTGGTATTCTGCACCCTGGATCCAATGTTCATACATGATACTAGGCTGACGCCGGCAGCAAGCATAAGGCACACTTTAAGTATCATTGTGACTATGTTTTAGTCACTGGCAGTAGTGATGTATGACTGTGGAAAACATGAATAGATAAACATACACTGTTTCTGCATTCACGCAGATGATATACATCCATCAAGTACCATGTCAATAAGCTTGTGCGATCATATTTTGCCATATCACTCGATCACCAGAGTCGTGGATCAGCTCCTGTTTTCTGTGTCGACCATGCCACGTGGCCAAGCCATCCAGGTATTTACTTATCGGTCTTCCCCTTGGTCCCTTCCCTTCGATCTAGCTAGTTGTCACCAAGTTCTCCAACTCATTTCTTCTCATAACATGCCCAAAAAAATGTTGACTGTCTACGTCT
Organism: Cepaea hortensis; assembly: GCA_963921405.1. Classification (NCBI taxonomy): domain Eukaryota; kingdom Metazoa; phylum Mollusca; class Gastropoda; order Stylommatophora; family Helicidae; genus Cepaea; species Cepaea hortensis. The sequence continues at coordinate 51,973,203 of OY992892.1, read as the reverse complement.
AATGTCTCTAATCAGTTTCCGATCTTCATTAGTATCTTGAAGGACTTGTTCATTGGTTTTTCTGTCTGTCCATAGTATTCTTTGCATTATCCTCAGAACCCACATTTCCACAGCCATCAGATGTTTTTCAGCTTGTCTACACATTGTCCACGCTTCACATACATACAAAAGTACAGGTGCTATGTAGCACTTCAACACCCCTTTTCTCGTTTCAATTGATATCTTTTTATTGGTCAGTATGTTTTTTCATCTTACAAAAGGCTACCTTCGCAATGGCAATTCTTGTTCTAATTTCTTCAAGGCATCTCCCATCAGATGTTATGACTGTTAAGAGATAACTTTACCGATTCACATCTTTAATAATATGCCCATTTACTTGTATATTACATTGTGGTATTTCCTTCTTCCCAGTGACGACAATAATATGTGTCTTCTTACAATTCAATTCTAACCCTAGGTGTTCACTGTGTGCAACAACCGCATCTACTAAATGTTGCAGGACCTATTCGTTGTCTGCAATTAAAACTGTATCATCTGCATATTTAATGTTATTAATGCATCGTTCCCCAATGTTGATTCCTTCCATAGTTTTATATTTCTGAAAACATAGTTGATCCGTGCAATCATATGACTGATACACGCAGCAAATGCCTGGCGATTTTATGGATGATATAACAGATTCACCACGTAATATCTAATATTAGACTCGCTCTCCAATTCTGACATATTATTCTGAATATGAAATCAGTAATCAACATCACTGCACTGTGGACCTTCCCACACATAAGTAGTCCTCATTTTAGTAGCCAGAGAAGAATTCCCGTGCTAATGGCACCAGTGACGTCAGATTCTGTGTCCGCCTGTTTATGAGTTCACAGCGAGAGAACTCACGCAAAAAAAAAAAAAACACATGAGAAATGCACTGAGAGCTGTACACAAAAGAGATTATGATCAGGTGTACTACAGAGTGGAAATTTTAATCAAGATCAGAAATGTTCACAGTGCGGATTACAATCGCGTGTTGAGAGATGTTTTCTACACAATACGAATAGGATTAGTTTCAGTTTTGAAGAATGATTAGATTTGAAAACAGTCATATCCTGTACTTTATCATTCTCTATGGGGATTACTATATAATACATACTTTATGTTCAAATTAAAGTCGCAGAGTCAAAGTAGATTTCGCTGGAGTTATAATTACAATTATCAACATAACTTTAATAACAAAACAAGTGTAGAGTGTAAACATTTTATAGCACAACATAGTACTCACCAACTGCTACAAATTGTGCCTCCTTGTCTGCTCCTTTCAGTTTCATGTTCAGTTTCGTTTCCAAGAATCGCAATGTTTCTTCAGAATTTTGCTTCCAGTCTTAGGCAGTTGTAATTTGGAAAGCAGCAACAGTTTGTAAGAGGGGGTCGCGTGGAGAAGTTATTGCGCGTTACGAAGATTGTGGCTTAGGTTACGCTCGCTCTAAGTCGTTCGGGTCACGAGTGCAATGTTCTCAAATAATCCTGGGGTCGTTACTGGAAATACGGAGTTCGTGCTCTGTGCAACGCTTTCGACAGGCCGCCCTGTGGAAAGAGACAGCCATATGGAATAACCCGGTGCAATGAAGTCGAACCTATGGCCTATAAAAACTCATTTTTAGTTGTTTGTAAGTAAAATAAAGAACTTTTTCTAACACCGTGGGATGTGTTAGTATATTTGGTAGTAGCGCCATATTTTTAGACCAATCGGTACTAAAAAAAAAAAAAATTTCGTTTTTACTTCACAAGAAATGTCTAGATACACATTTTTAGTGCTAAGGCGATCTGTTATCAGATCGGTGTAACAAAAAAAAAAAAAAAAAACATTACCTCCTCAAACTGGATTCGAAAACATGAACCACGAGGTCGGCAGGCAAGTGTGCTAGCCACAGAGTTACCGTTACTACCAATTCTTTCCAATATTCCGTGAGTTCTCAATGGAGTTCCATGTATGACAGCCATATTGCAAACTGGATCTGCATGGATTAATCTCATTATGAATTCGACTTGGCCGAAAGGATAAGGCCTCTCTCTTAAACTTCCTGTGCGTTGATGGCGAGGCATGGGGTTCAGCCCCTTCACCGGCATTGAACTGGACTTCAATGTTAACTTCTCGTTCAGAAGGCAATGAATGACAAGGCCATTATCATCAAGTGCCATGCTGGCTGGCGTAGGCGTTCATGGCTCTCCACAGATCTCAGTCTGATGTGTTCTGGATCAACTTTACTGCTGATATCCTCCATGCCACCGTCTCAGTCCGCCCAGCATAATTTCTCTAGGTCGGCCTCTGGCTCTCTTGCCCTCGATCTTTCCAGTCGTCACGATGTTCTCCAATGCCTCTCTTATCATCACCTGAACAAGGAAAGATGTGTGACTCTTTCTTATTGTTGCGTATAATATTCTAGTTTCATTGGCCTCTTTTAGGCAGTCGTTGTTAATTACTCTGGCAGTTCCAAGTAATTTCCAACATTCGTCTTAGGAACCACATCTCTGTTGCTTCCAAGTTCTTCCTAATGTATTCATTTACTTTCCAAGATTCGCTGCCATACAGCACAACTGGCTCTATATTGTACTTCAGCACTCTCTTTCTTACATTCAATGATAGTGACATATTACATAAGATGTTTTTATTTTTCTGACATGCGCTTGCCCTATTTTGCTCTTAATCTCTGTTGTGTACCTCCCGTCTGATGTTATAAATGTCCCTAGGTTTTTAAAATTATCCACTTGGTTAAGCATTTTCCCTTCTACTTCCATTTCATAATTTGGTGTCACATTTTTCTTTGATATCACAATTGTTATTGTATTCTTGATATTCAAGGAGCGTCCTTTCCTTGCACTCTCCGTTACTACAATGTCTAACAATTGTTGTAGATCTTTTGCATTATCCGCCACCAATACTGTATAATCTGCATAGCGTATATTGTTTATATTTTTGTCCTTATGGCAAGACAAGATCCCAGACACTGAAGTTCTAGAAAGAGCATCCATGCTCAGTATCCACACTCTACCAATGAAATATCAGATTCGCTTTGCTGGTCACTTAACTCGTATGCCAGATCACAAGCTCCCTAAACTAATTTTTTACGGCGAGCTGCGTTGTGGTAAACGCTCCCGAGGCGGCCTGTGAAAACGCTTTAAAGACACTCTGAAAATCTTAGTGAAAGATTTTGGAATTCATCTTGACACCTGGGAGACTGCTGCTAAAGACCGTAAATTCTTGGCGTACATCATTACATAAGGGTGCAGTCACTTGTGAAGCAAACAGGACTGCAAGGGCTGTGAAGAAATGGCTGGACAGAAAAACCACTGCAGGATATCTTCCTCCTGGAACATCAAGCATTCTTTTCCTACATTGTCAAAGAACATTTCGAGCCGAAATAGGCCTTATCAGCCATCTTAGAACTCACGGCTCCATTCTTTCAACCCCGCTGGATTAAATGAATAGTCATCATCATTCTTGATGGACAAACAACATTGCTTATATTATAACCGATTAGAATTCCTGTCTTTTCTTTGATCTCGCTGAATATATTTATTTATTATTTGACTATATTCTGTACAACGAATGTACACACCAAAAGGCAACCAGGCTAGTTTACTTGTGACAAGCATCTGACAGGATATGAAAGTCAATAGTATATCCAGAACATAGCCACAGTCTGCCTAACAAAAGGTTTCTACATGAATAGTAAGAATAACACATATCAATATGATATAGACAGTAAACTGATGAATACTAGTTCACTGATCAGTAACAAGAACCACTAATCCATCCATCATGTGCCATGCCGGTAAGCGTGGGCGGTCATGTTCTGCCATCTCACTCGATGACCAGAGTCGTGGATCAGCTCCGTGTTTCTGTCTCCACCATGCCACAAGGCCAAGCTATCCGGGTACTTGCTTCTAGGTCTTCCCCTTGGTCTGTTCCCCTCGATCTTACCAGTTGTCACCAAGTTCTCCAAATCATTTCTTTTCATAACATGCCCAAATATTTGTGACTGTCTACGTCTAATGTCTCTATTCAGTTTACGATCTTCATTTTTTTCTTGAAGGATTTGCTCATTGGTCTTTCTGGCTCAATGAAATAACTTAGATCATAAAGAAAGATGACAATCCGCAGCTTTACTGAATAGTTACTGCAGAAATAATCATTTACTCCCCAAACCTGTTTCAAAATTGTTCGTATCTAATCTGAATGTCGGAAACTTTAGCATATACACTCTTTCCAATCGCCACTATCTGTGCTGGCGGTGGGGTAGCCATATGTTTTTTTTTTCTTTCTGGCCCAGCTGTGACACGGCCTGACACTTCCCAACTTCGAGTGGTTTTAATTGCCCTTAGGCCACTGGCGTTACAGGTATTTTACTGCCTCTATTCATTCAGCAGCTCAATTTCAGTCCACACTGTTGACCGTAGCCCTCTTCGTTATCACTGCAATGGCCCCAACTGGCTAATCATATTCGATTCGATTTTCAAAAAAAAAAAAAAAAAAAAAAAATTCAAATTCGGTCTCGTTAAACCTGCCCATTTAGCTTGGTTATTGTTGAGATCCGTGGTTGTGTGGACTGTTAGTCCTAATTTATGCTGGTTTTATTGGATCCGCACTGTTTGTCGGATAGCGTTATTTTTTTTTTTTTTTTTGCTGCTTGGTAACTTCCTTTCTGCCTTATGTTGGTCCTGATAAAGACCGGTTCTTGGTTGGGCCTACTAAGTTCCGCAGTCTTTCGTTTGTTGGTTTTTCTCTATTAGCACATCTACGTGCTGGTTGTTCCTTGTGTAGCCCTCACCGGGGCTGGTCCCGGTTATTTCCAGTCCTCATAAGGACTCGATGTAGGCAAAGGCAGAGAATTCAAGTGCAAGTCTCAAGTTGTCCCCCCGGTGAGCCGCCCGTACTCTGCTACGTTTGCTTTCTCGTTTTTCATCATCTGTGTATGGGTTGGTGTAACAACAAGACGACCCGATCTTCCTGTCAGCCCAGATCAGGAGCAGTACCGGAAGAGCCAACCCACGATCCTGCCACTCACTCCGCTACACTCAGCTGTCCCTCTCTGGACAACTAGGACATCCATCCCCGGCGAGATAGATGGATGTCCAAAAAGAGGGAGTTTGGTAACATAGAACAGGGACGAAAAGGTACGAACAGACACTAAGCAATGTTTTTTTTTTTAATTCATACATATACTATATATATATATATATATATATATATATATATATATATATATATATATATACAGAGAGAGAGAGAGAGAGAGAGAGAGAAAGAGAGAGAGAGAGAGAGAGAGAGAGAGAGAGAGAGAGAGAGAGAGAGAGAGATTTGTTAAAATAATATATACAAGTTATATGGTCTTCCCTGTTCTGCATATGAACTGTCTGTCCAGCCGTGGTATTACTGGGTTGCAGTTTATTTGCAGGCACTTCGTCTTTGTCATTGGAGTCTTAGTTTTGATGAAGTAGTCTCTTAGATCCCTTCGCTCACTATTGTACTCGTTGCATGTTAATATTTAATGTTCAATGGTGTTTTCTTCTAGGCATGCACTGCAGAATTAGTTTTCTCTTGCGTCTTTCTAGTTCCCAAGTCTGATTTTCCACAGCTGTCTGTCGGTGCTTTCATGTTGGGTTTGGCTTGTGGTTTGTAGCTGGGTTCGCCGAGTACCTGGTATGCATGTCGACCTCTAGCGCTGTTTCTCCACTGTTTCCTCCATTCCTGGAGTATGTAGTTTTTGATTATACACTTTCCTTCCACTTTACCTAGGTCTGTGCTGATTTTATTACTGCTGGTTAGGCCTCGTTTCGCCGTTCTGTCTACTTGTTCGTTTCCCGGGATACGCCTGTGAACTGGTATCCATCCGATGGTGACTTGGCATCCCATGTACCTGAGGTTGGTGGCTGTTGCTAATATCTCCTGTTTTATGTCGGGTCTGTTTCCTCTAGTGAAGTTCCCGAGCGTTTGTATTGAGGACAGGGAGTCTGTTTAATATACAAAATCTCAGGGGTGATGTTTCGGCTCTTGCGTCTGTGTCCTCCGTGTCCTTGGTGATAGTATTTGTTAGGCTAAAGTCTGTGAATGGGACTGTTAGTTCCCATGATGGGATTGTTGGTATGTACCGTTTTGTCCGTTTCCGGGTTTCTGCTAGCTCGTTCTCTTCCTTCATCTTCTCTGCTGCTTCCCATCCTGCCGGTCTTTGCAGTTTTACTATTGGGATGCCTTCCCATTTGCTGTGGTTGTCACTGAATGTTTGGTATCCTGAGTGGTCTTTATCTTGTGCTACCTATGCCCAGTAGTTATATGTTAGCTGTTTACGCCTCAGACTCAGTGGTAGTATTCTCAGTGCTACCTCAATGGCTTCTTTTAATGTCCCTTTTCCAGCACTAATGATGGTGTTTAACGCTTGGGTCTGTATGGTGTCTAACCTCCTCTTGCTGGTTTCTGATGCTGGGTCGTAAACAATGCTGTCATATTCTAGCTTGCCTCTGATAAATGCTTTGTAGATCATCATCATTGTTTTGGTGTGAGCACCCCAACCGTTTCCTTTTATTATCCGCAGTAGGTTGCTTGCTTTCTTGCATTTTTCTAATGTCTGACATATGTGTTTTGACCAGCTCAACTGTTCGTCTAGGGTCATTCCTAGGAAGACTGTGCTGCTTGTTCTATTAATAGTTTTCTCTTTTATCTGTATTTTGAGGTCCTTGTTAGAATGTATCTTCTTCTTGTTACTAAATACCATGCTGACTGTTTTATTGGTGTTGATATTGAAGCAACATTTGTCCATCCATGTGGTTAGTTTGTTCATCTGTTTTTGGAGGTGTCCTCGTGTAGTTTTTGCAGCATTCCACTACTCCATATGGTGCAGTCATCCGCAAATTGTGACTGTCCTGTTCTCTGATCTTGGATTTCCTCTGTTAGATCATTCTAGAAGTAACTAGAAGATTGTTGGTGAGATAACCGAACCCTGGGGGATGCCGTTCTCTTGATCATTTGTGTTGGATACCTCATTCCCTATCCTCACTGAGAAACTTCTATCTTTGAGAAAGTTTTCTATGTACTTGTAGGTTCTTCCCACTATGCCTAATTTCTTTAACTTGATTAGTGCAGCTTCTCTCCAGCTAATCATATGTTGACTCTGGGTCTTTTAAACTTCTACCTGCATTAGTTTCCCGCCTGCGCGGCTTTAATTGCCAGCCGTGGGTCAGTTTCACATCCCATTGAGTCTGCCCGCCAGTGTGGTTTAATTTTCAGTTTGGCATTCCACACCTTGTGTTTGTTGAGAGTTCCCAATCACGGGTCGGTCTCACGTAGTCACAAGTCCGTATTTTTCTGTCTTATATTCCCCTTTTATTTTTGTGGAATGAGAAACAGTCTGGAGATATTGCGCCATTTCATGACAGAAGCTCCCCCGTTAAAAAAGGTTTCTGACGGAAATCTTTATCGAAGCTCGCGATAACACCCAAGACTGATACTAAGCATTCTCAGTTCCACAACTGCCTACAAATCTAGGCTTCCAGTATTTTTTAAGGCAGTGGGTTGTCCTGCGTCTGCATAAAGACGTCCTATGTCCATAGTCCCAGGATTCTTCGGGTAGCTCCTTGTTCCTGGTTTTCGGCCGGTTTTCCATGCAACAGCTCGGTAAATTCCGGTATTCGTCAGGAGGTGATATCTTTACCCATCCAGGAAAGTTCAAAATCAACGGGATTCTTCTGTGCCTTTGAGCGACTGTTTTAGTCCACTACATCACTTGGTTTAATTCTTTCAGTCGAGGGTGTACTAGTAGTGAAATCTTACAAACGCTGGTCACAGTAAGTTTGGTCTCCTGGATTTCCCTCCGTCTTCTGTAGGTCAATACCTCGTCCATCAATCGCTTCCTTTTGAACTGAATTCTATTAAACATCATCCCATGATATAAATGCAACTAGCTTTTACCTCTTTGTGAGTCGGGCCCGCCAGTGTGGTTTTTCAGTTTGGCCCGTCGGTGCTGCGGTTCCTTCCCATGATAATTCATTATGGGATCGAGTTCCTCTTCATTAGAGGAACTGTTAAGTGTTGTGTTATCTTGTTCTCGGTGTTTCTTATGTAATTATATAGATATATTGTCTTGTTAAAATTAGATTGAAATGCTGATAGGTGTTTTCGTTGTTATTGTTGAGTCTTAATTGTGAGTATTTATTGCGTACATCTCACTAATACCATATAAGCGAACTTGATTTGTATTACACATATGTACATTATGTTTAAATGGAAAAACTTCAGACACTGGATAATCAGAAAGAGGACCATAAATTCTATAACAGTACAAGTACAAGAATAACGGAATACCGTCTGGGAGAACTCCAGAGTCCCATTATATCAGATCAACTATAAACAAGTCAACATTATAAATGTAGGCAAAAGTAAATTTTTTTTTTAATGACCATCAATAAAGAAAGTCATCATAAAATTATATGTTTATTCATGCATAATAATTGATCAATATTGATCACATGTTAAAACATAGGAAGTTGAGATGATATTATAATAATATGTTTGTATTTCAGGTTATAGTATAATTCATGTATCGTACATGGAATGTGTAAATATAATAATATACACACCATTGGACAAAAGCCCATCACTAGCCATTTGGGGGTATTGGTCGCCGATGAACATTGTGTAAAAAGTGTTATTTGATTTTGTTGGGGTGTTTGCAATAATTAGAGTCACATACAGACGAGTCCACTTAAGTCGAACTCGGATAAGTAGAATTTCGCTTAAGTCGACGTTACTGGCTTACTCCACGCCATTATCCTTCTTTATCATTGTATAAAAAGTCCTGATAAGTCGAATTCGGTTAACTCGAATTTTCGGATTAGTCGAACATAAACATGATTACCGACTATATAAGTGTTCACGTTTAAGTCGAATTGTTCAATTCACACCCAAACAAAAAAATTGATTCGCGAAAGAATTATTTTTAGTCAGCCCAGAGAACAACAATCTCGCACATACGATATCTCGCTACATGTCATCAATGGCGGTCTATTGACGAAAGTTTGCTTCTTTAACTTTAAAAAGAAAGATGGAGCTGTCGGAAGAGGTTGAACATAGTGGGGAAAAGAAAGTGAATATAGCTATAGAATTTGGTATTCCAACATCGACACTTTCCGGCATTTTAAAGCATAAGGACCGCTACAGAAAATTGTTTTTCGAATGTCAAATAGACGGTGACAGACAGCGAGCTAGAACTGCCGCGTGTGATTTTGTTGATGCTGCCCTTTTAAAATGGTTCACTGTGATTAGATCGGCAATTGTACCGGTAAATGGGTCTTTATACTTAATGCGAAAGCAGAACAATTTGCACGTCTTGGAGGTCAGACAGATTGGAATTGTAGTGTTGGCTGGTGGGATCGTTTCAAAAAACGACATTGCATCACGTACAAGAATGTGTGTGGGGAGAAACTGTCAGTCGACGAAGCAACGACTCACTCATGGATAGAAGACGTATCAGACCTGCTTTAGCTAAATATAATTCTGCGGATGAGGATGACTTTGGACTGCAAGCACAACCTGTATCGCAGTCAGATATTTAGCATGGATTGACAAAATTGACATTCACATGATGCAGACTGGTTGTTCAGATGATGCAGTCTCACCATTTTGTGCCTTTAAAAACAGGCCATGGGAAGACATTTTTCACAAGTCAAGAAGCAAAGCAAAATCACATACTTTTTCTTTAATTAATTTAGAAAATTTCACAATTAAACATTTCAACATTTCTGATATTGTATTTATTTGTTCACTGATTGTGTTTCCTAAGTGGTACAATCATTTTACTCAATGCTACTGCATGGTATTAGTGTAAATTAGTGTAAATTTTTGCAGTCTGGATAAGTAGAATTTCTGATAAGTTGAACAAATTCCTTCGGCCTCGGTGACTTCTACTTATCCAGACTCCACTGTATTAACAGCTGTTAAATAATAAATGTAAATAGCTGTTAAAACGGGCAACAAATATTTTAACATCAATATGTGAATATTACTAATTAATAGAAAGAAAGAAAATTGGAGACAAAACTAAGATAAATAACAGGAATAATAGGAATAAAATAATAGACGGATAGAAAAAGAAATACCTCTTTGACAAAATTAGACATAAAATTAGACATGAATCTTATTTAAAAAAATGTACAATAACCTAAAAGCATATTTTTTTGTAAGTCACTAAAGGTATCAATAAACATAAATTTGGTACAAGCAACTTTACTCAATAGTAAGATATTGTTTCATTTTATTCATATGCCTGTAAATCATCACAATTTATTTTTTTCATACGCTTGTAAACCATTTGAAGTCATTTTGGGGGGAAGAAAACTTACATTTCTAATCAATATAAAAAGAAAGTATAACATTTTAACAAAGTATTTAAACTGTATGCACCTTACGAATTAAGCAATTAAGACAACAATTCATAAACTATTAATAAAGAACATACAATTAATAAGAAACTCATTAAGAAATTAAAATAATTATAGACAATATAGATAATAGAAATAGTACTAATAAAATAAATTACCAAACAAATAGAACAGAAATAGGACACAGGGGGACATAAATAAAAGAGTCTATAAAGATATAAACGACATTTAAACACGATATTATAAAACTCTGAAAAATAAATAAAGGAGCAAATATGATATACATTACCTAGAGAAGCATAGAAAGAGTAATTAGCCAAACAACAGGAAACGTAGAACTAAAACCAGAATAAATGACAGTAATAAGAAATTAATGGAAATCATAAAGAGACACGACAAAGTAAAACGAAAGACAGCTTAAAACAACCGTGTGGCGCTTTCCCACCGAACAGTCATGTACCTAGATGCACTACCTTCACTATGGAGTCGGTACGAGACAGTGCAAGTTCTTGCTCTTAGTTGAGAGATTGTTAGTCGCTCTGCAGTTACCGCTTTTAACCATACTTCTTTCCAGACATGTCCCAATCCATGTTTCGGCAGTTCCAAAGCCAACACGAGGCCTTTACGGATGCCTCACCCAGTTGTTTTTGTGCCCGGGTCTCACTTGTCCTTTTATGCCCATTTGATTTAACACATCATACGCGGAGTTGGAGACTATACCTCTCGCACCCACCTCAACGGCGCATATCCTGACAGAGTAGCCGTCCTGTATTAGACTAGCAACTATGTCACCATAATTCCCCATCTTGTACACGTGCTCCTCCGCTGTTTGACTCGTATGGGACTGAAAGCTCAATCAGCGTTAGCTGTTTGGCCGAGGAAGAGTGAAGTACGATGTCAGGTCGCAAGCCAAACTGTCGGATCACCTCAGCGTACTCCCCACGGCCCTTCAGGTCCACGGTCAGCTCCCAGTCACCCGCACCATCGGAAACGGTCGGAAACGGCAAGTCGGCAATGCAGCCTTCCTTGTCTCTGCGTTGCTGCCCGGCTCGGATGATGTAAATGTCTAGCGGTCTCGGCCTGGCCCTTCTGTTCGCCTGCATTCTGGTTACATCCACTATGGCTGCCAACTCAGCAAGAACTTTGTCGTGGCGCCATGTGAATCGGCCTTGGAATAGAGCTAATTTTCATGCGGACAGTACGTGCTCTTCTGTCCGGACCTTTTTACAGAGGGGACAGGACGGGTCGGTGGCTTTACCCCACTTGACCAGGTTGGCAGCAGATGGCAAGACATCGTAGAGGGATCGGACGACGAAACTTAAGCGTAGTGCTGCCATACGTCATATCTCATTCAAGGTAAGGGACTTCTGCTCTGTCACTTCTAATGACATCCACTGGTCCTGCTACGCCTGTTGGGAGGCCATTCGCACACTCTTTTCGTCCTCTCCCTCGCGGATCTCCTGAACCATCATGTCTCTGCGTTCCTTAGTCCCGCCCTGGACCACATTGGAGCTCTTTCATGGTACCCGAACCCCCTTCTGTCCGACTGGATGTGCCTCATGACCTGCTTTAGCTTGAGTGCTGTCTGGGCATCTTCGACTCCGCTGACGACCTTCCACTTCCTTCCCGTTCTCAGGACGGGCTGTGAGGTACTGACTGCTTCAATCTGAGACTCGCGCAGCATCATCGCGAGTCTGGCTTTTCCGACTTCTAATTATTCCATGATGAACAGGAACGGGATGACGAGCTTACTCTGCTTACATGATAGTGCGACCGTCGTGAGGCATGGTGGTGCTACAAGCCACTGCTTATTTTCATATCAATCGTCTTCACTGTGGTCGTGCCTATGTCATATATCAGCAGCGGCCACAGGGGTTTCAGAATAAGCATGAATTGGCGACGCCAGATCTTGAATTTGCCTGTCTGCCTGCTTTTGTCAATGGTGCGCAGACCGTTTGCCAACACTTCTTGTATCTCTACCACCGTGTTCCTGTCCGTCAGGGTTGCATCTTACACACGACCGAGACTCTTTAACGGTTCCTCCACCACTGTGGGAATTTTCTGCCCGGCAACCATAAACAACCTTTCCGCCGCTCTACCCTTCATGATCGACAGGCTTCTTGATTTCTTGGACTTGAATCATTTCATCTAGTCTATGGAGGATGCTGCGGGAATCACTCTCCGTCGGTGTCAGGATTGTCGTATCGTCCATGAAGGACTACAGTTGCGGAATGCTTTCTTCCTCGCTGAGTTTTGGACTGTGTGCGTAGCCGGATGCCGCATCCAGGATGATCTGCATGGCCATGACGAATAGTATCGGCGAAATCTTACATCCCATGGCAATACCCACCTGCAGGTAGATCCATCTGCTCGTGAACATCTTGGTCGAGAAACGAAAAGAGAAACCAGAGAAGTACTGCATAAGCATTGCTCCAATCTCCTCGGTCACGTTATAACCTTGTGTGCATGCCACAACATATGGTGTAGTACTGAACGTACTCGTTGGCCAGATCCAACCATATCACGTGGAGTTCCTCCTTCTTCATCTTCGTTCTCTGGATAGCCTCCCAGATCATAGTGCCGTGTTCTAGACATCCGGGGACACCAGATATACCCTCTTTTTAAATTGACGTGTCCACGTGTTTATTCCTCATCAAGTACGTCGTGAATTGGCTGGCCATGACTGAGAATAATAATGTCCCCTCAACTTTCAGAAGAGAGCGAGTTTTGCTCTTTGGGAATATAGATTACGTTGGTTTTCTTCCACTCCGCGCTGACGTGCTTGTGTTTCCACGCGGATTTAGGTATCAGGTGGAGTTTCTTAAGGACATTTGGGCACATCTTATATACTGTTTAAGGCACACCGTTTGACCCCGGTGTAGACTTTCCACGTGCTTTGTTTTATAACAGCCACGATCTCGCTCCACAACGGAGGCTTGGCGTTGAAACCCACACATGGTTTCTCCGGTCATTTGAGCCCCTCAATCTCTCCGTTTGGGACGTCCCGCTGGGTATCGGAGTACGTCTTCACGGGGTTATTCTCCAGCTCTTCTTTGCTGACACTGAGGTTGCCGGATCGTGGCTGGTCGAACAAGTCCCGTGTAAACTTGTATGGTTCCCGGAAGAATTTATCACGTTCCTTCCGGGTTTTCTGCCTGTTCCTGCAGAACCATTCCGTTTGGGATAGGGAATTGTGCCTGGCTTTCAGATGATGCCACACCTGGCTCAAGCCCCCTTTCTGATGCTCGGCTGCTGCCTTATACCGTTTCCGAGCGGCTTTCCTCTGTGCTCTTACCACCTATAGCAGCTTCTGCCGCCTGGTTTTCTAAGGGCTAACTGCTTCCTTTCTCTCGCTGCTACCAAATTGACGCAGCGAGTGGAGGTATACAATCTCTCCGAACTTTTGCACCTTCTCTTCTAGTGACGTGTGTTTTAGCTCATCCTCTAATACACGGGACAATGTCTCATCTAATCACACCCATTCTGCCTTTTCGGTGGCAGAGGGGAACTTCATCTTCTCCCTAAGACTGCTTGCTTGGGTGCGGCACAGGGGACATCGACTTGAATCTTCTCAGCTCTTTGGGGTTCTCCCTGACTGAGAACCTCTAACATCTTTTTGATATCTCTTCCACGGGAGCGCTGTCTAGTTTACTCTGACGTACTCTCGCATTTCTTTCGTCCAGTGTGAATTCTCATTCCTCGGTAGGAGGCGAAGCTTTTATCACAGAGGCATGTTCAGCCTGGTCGTTCGGCGGAGGTCATGGTCGATTGGACGGTCTGAATCATCAAAATATGATCACCGGTGGATCCTTCGTTCGCCACATCTTTCGGATGACCCAGGGGGCATGTAACTGTTCTTCCATTTGACGCGGCAAAGACATTACACAGCATTAGGGATTGTCAGCCCGGTCTGCTGTCGACTCCGCCCTTTTACCGGTGGGGTCAATTCCACCACTGCGCTATAGCAGTCTGATGGACTGGCCATAAGTTAGTGATAAAAACTCTGCCGCGGAACAAACACGGCAGGTGGCTTATGATCGTCATAAGTAGTCCCCCTTCCCCGAATGTTTGAGCCCTGTTACCTACTTGACATTCTCTAAAGGCGGACCCGTCCGGGTCATGATTCCGGGCGTCTTTTCCCTGCCGTGCGAGACGTTCGGTCGATTTCGTTATCCTTGCTGTTTCTACTTGTCCCTTAGCTGTGAACATATCCACTCTCAAGCCTCACCTCCCTCAGGGAGGAGAGAATGTGCACCTGATGCTTTGTGCCCTCACACCACCTCAACAGCTGTGGTCGTGGGGAGCCAGCTTCTTCCCCAGCCACTGCCTCTATCTGCCTCCATTCGTCTCCATTGCCATGTTCCTTCTTCGTGACTCTTTCATGGCGCCGCACTCTAGGAAATATTAAAGAACATATATTGACAGCAAGGAGCAGCTACAAGAATCCGTAACCATTTAGGAACGTTTCTGATGCTTAATGAAGAGTGTCAGATAACCACGCGTACTGCCCCCTAATTTATTTTCATTATACATTGAGCCTATAATGAGATCTATAAAAGTATGTTAGAGATCATCAATGGTGGTAACTTATGTTATGTTGATAACACCGTGATGGTAGAACAAGTCAGAGGAACTACACAGAATGATCGATGTAATTGTAGAAACTGAAAAAGGGACTCCGCTTGAATAACAGGAAGACAGAATTAATGGTAATATCAAAGAAACAGATCAGGCCTGCATGTACAATTAAACTCAATGGTTTTAATTTGGGACAGTAACAGAAATTCAAGTATCTGGGCACATGGATAAAACCAGATGGGATTTGTATCACAGAGATAAAGAACAGCATAGAACAAGCACAAACTGCAATTTATAAAATGACAAAAATCTAATACAATAACTCCTTAATTATAGGATAGAAAAAGAATTCTTGTTTGTTATACAGAAACAACTGTTACATAAGTCTGTGAATCTGGACAATTACGTAGTAATAAACAAGCTAAAATAAACCTCCTAAGGCCCTAATTTCAAAGCTAATATAGAAAGATTATTAGAGCAATCTACAAAATACATACATGTATAAACGGTTATATGAGTACAGTAACACTTCCATTAACCGTCACTCGTTTAGCCGACAGTTTCTGTTATCCGACATAGTCTAAAAAATGCGTATCAACAAATAAATGTTTGGAGAAAACAATAACAACGAACGGGTATATGCCTGGGAAGAGAGGAAGAGGGAGGCCAAAGAGAAAATGGGTTCAGGATGTGACAAATGATCTCCAGATGGGTGTATCGGACGCGGGACATCTTGCTTATGACCGTTATTTTCAATGTCGTCACAGCCTGGGCTGACCTTACAGTGTCTAACCTAAAGAATGGGTGGAAAAAACTCTTGCCTGAATTTATTGACGAAATTGAAGGAACTGAGACTGTTAGTGTTGATGAAATTGTGCAACTGTGCAAGAATGTAGGACTAAACAGCGAAAACATTACTCCAGAAGAAGGAACAGATTGGTTGGAATGTTACAAACTGAATGGAGGCTTTAATATTTTTAACGATGATGAAATTGTTTCTAGTGTGACTACCACTGAAGAAGAAGAAATTGATGACAATGAAGGATCAGTTCTTAATAAAAAATATACAACTAGCCACTCAGACGCAGAAACAATGTTATCAAAGTGAATCAACTGGTGTCAAATGCAAGAGGAGGAAAATGCAACACAACACAGATCCTACTTCTGCATAAGATACGGAACATCAGATTCAGAAAGCTCAAGCCTCAGTGACACAGAAGGAGATAACAGAAAGTGAAGTAGGTTTATAGTTTAACAATACATTTATGTACATTACTACTCTTATATTGAATTGTATATTGATCGTTTTGTAATATTAAATACAATATGTATGTATTATTCACTTTTAAAGGATTTTATTTTCATTTTCGTCCCAAGCCGGCAGTGAAATCGCGTTACTGTACATACGCGATTTCTGTTATCTGTCTATTCGGTTATCCGTCTAAGCCTTGGTCCGGACGGTGACGGTTAATCGAAGTTTTACTGTTCAAGATATGTGAGATATCAACACATGGAATAAGATATAAACGTACTAGTAAACATACTGACAGATGTCAAACACTTTTTAATTTAAATGTTGTTCAAATTCTTTGGACAGTCAAAATGATTACTCTGTTTTCAACGAGGCAAAGATACAAAGACAACTTGTCATAAGCATCAGAAATAGGCAGTAATAATAAAATATTGGTCACATTATGAGGAGAGACAAACTAGAATATATTGCGGCAACTGTAAATATTTAAGAAAAGAGAGAAAGAGGAAGACAGCTACAGAAGATCCTTAACAGACTTCCGTCAGTACATGAAACGGTGTCGCACACAAAGTGGTACATTCTGATGGAGATTGCGACTACTGGCAAGGTAAGTGATGATGCCCCCTTCATTGGTTTAAACTAAAAATTCTAAATAGTTAAAATCTGATATCAACTATTATTGGTATAAGAAACGACACTTCATAGCCCAGAGACGATGGCCCAGAGTATATAGAGAAATATTACCGCGGTCGAATTATCAGGCATGGATTCAAGTGTTATTTTTTCCTTGATTAAAAACATTTGTCAAAAATATCTAAGTACGAGTACCTACATAGGTAGTTTCAATGTTAACATGAAAATCGTGTGTGTATGTGATCAATACTAGATTTACAATCCATTTAGTGAAACATGATCCATCATTTTCTTTTGTGACCGGCTATCTTCATGTAACGTATATTAATATAAACAACATCTCTTTATAAACAGCCTGCATTGGATTCACATAGTTTCAAAGTTAATACAGAAACGTTATAAGAGCAATTTAAGAAATGCATACACGTATAAAAGGTTATGCATATATTCAACATATGTGAGACATCAACACATGAAATAAGACATGAATGCACAAATACTGACATATGTCAGACACTTAAAACAAATGCATAACATCATCATGTGCCATGCCAATAAGTGCGGGCGGTCATGCTTTGCCATCTAGCGCGATCACCAGAGTCGTGGATCAGCTTCGCATTCTTGTCTCGAACATAACACGTGGCCAAGTCATCCCAATGTTTGCTTCTCTGCCTTCCCCTTTTTCTTTTCCCTCAAACTACGACTAATTTCTCTAATCAGGTTACGCTTCTAGTAAGACGTGCTCGTTTGTTTTTCTGTCTGTCCATCGTATTCTTTGTAATTGCCACAGAAACCACATCTCCACAGCCATTAGATGTTTTTCAGCTGTCTGTTAATTGTCCTCGTTTCACATCCATGCAAAAGTACACGTTCTATGTAGAACTTCAACACTCTTTTTCTTGATGCAATTGACATCATTTTATTGCCAGTAGGTTTTCCATCTTGCAAGAGGCTATCTTCGCCAAAGCGATTCTTGTTCTAATCTCTTCAAGGCACCTCCCATCAGATGGTAGGACTGTCCCAAGACTGTTGGACCGATTAATTTGTTTAAGAACATTCCTATTTACCCCTATATTATATTGTGGTATTTTTTCTTCCCAGTGACTATCATAATCTGTTTTATTACAATTTAATTCAAACCCTAGTAGTTCACTGTGTACAACAACTGCATCTACTAAATGTTGCAGATCATGTTAATTGTCAGCAATCAATACATTATCATCCGCATATCTGTTACTAATGTAATGCTCTCCATGATTCCTCCCATATCTTCTAAATTTCTAAGATATGTTCAACGTAAAGGGAAAAAAAACAGGAGACATTAAACATCCCTGTCGCACACCTCTCTTAATACAGAAAGGTTATTAGAGGAATTTAAGAAATACATGCACGTATAAACGGTTATGCACATATTCAAGATATGCGAGACATGAAATAAGACATAAAAGCACCAGTGACAATACTGACATATGTCAAACATTTTAAACAAATGCATAATATGTTATTCTTAATAACATTGCGTCAGCATCTGCTACTTTGGGATAAGTGAAAGCAATCTCACAATTCCCCGACATATCAGGTCGAGGGCTCAAAATCACCCACGAACAATTTGGTAGCCGATCACTTTGATTTTCATGTTGTGAGCATCAGCCATTCAGAAAGCAATGGCAAACTACTTAACATAAGATTGTCTAATGAATCACAACAGCCAATAAATGATACGGTTGATTGCAATGTCTTGTAAAATGACATGCAACTAACTTTTTTAACAACACTTTCTGACTTCGTAAAGCTCCAATTTACACCCACTCTCACAATTGCATGACCGAAGAATTGCTGAATATTTTGGCATTATGTATAACAATATAAAAGTGATGCTAAACATCATGTTTACCGACTTACTAATACACATTATGTATACATAAGGAACACATGTGGAAAAATACTAGATAAAATGGGAGAGGAAAAGGAAGACAGAAATATGTGTTTGGACAGTTGAAATAACTGGGCAACAAATAATATGCTGTCATTCCAGATTACACAACAGTGCACACACTTGTCCTCACAGTCAGAAGTTACTGTCAAAGTATACGTCACAAACCACACTTGGCACATAATTATTTTCTCAAGAGGAAGTCACCGTCACACTTGTCATGACAGCCAGAAATTACTGTCGAAGCATACATCATCAACCACACTTGGCACATTATTATGTTCTCAAGAGGGAGTATCCGTAGCCGAGTGATTTATTCACCCGCCTCACGCTCCGAAGCTTGTGGGTTCGATACCGGACTTTGCCATTAGGTTCACGATGCAATTTACCCATTGACGCGTCCTCGTCGAGCGTCCTGGGCAACAGGTCCCTTCGGGGTCCTGGCTAAAGTCAGTAGGATCGCCGATTCCTCCGAAGTCGGAGAGTGTCTGTCTGTACGGCGAGGAACCACCAGTCTGCACACCAATAAGCCAGACATAGGACAACAGATACTCACGCAAACCTCAGGTCCTGTATGACATCACACTGATGTTGGACAACAGGATGCCTTCATCCGACATACAGGACTTCGCGTTGGAGCTCAAGCCAACGAACACAAGCAAGCAAGCAACGATGCAATTTTCTCGGAAAGTACCGAACGTTGTCGCGGTAACTTCAGAGACCTGTGCAGCACTTTCGACAGGCAGCCTTGTGGAAAGAGACCGAGTCATATGGGATAAAACCCGGTGCGATGAAGTCGACCCTGTCACCTTTAAACCTTTATCTTATCAAGAATAACTTTGTGAGCAGGTCTTCTTCTAGGAGTGAATAATTACACTATGTGACAATTATACGTCTGCTTGACTTTGTGTGCACTTACGGCGGGGTAACGGGATTACCTACATCGGTCAGTTGCACTTCAACATTGAATTCTCCTTTAGGAAGTAATGGCAAACTACTGAACATAAAATTATATTTAACCAATCTGAATAACGAAGACACAACCAATATATTGCACGATTTAATTGCCTGGAATATGTCACTGCATCTCGTCATGTACACACTGCAGAAATCACACAACATAAACTAAAGTAATAAGACAAATCCTTCAAGCTGAAATATACAACACACATGTCCACGCAGTACTTTGAATTCTCTATCACGGCAATTTTAAACTGACTATCATGTCTATTTTATTTGCACAAAGTTAGTTTGTTTTTTTTTGGTTTTAATGAATGGCAATTGCCTCTGCCAACTTTATCATGCGACCATGTTGTGTGTTAAACACCACACGAATCGCATTGTCTCTATCAATCACATGTCCGGTTTCCAAAATGTGCCATCCAATCGATGAGTTAGGAGATTTGCTGTGTGTAGGCTTTAAAAGGTTTTTTTAAATTTTTTTTTAATAGAAAATTCAACCTCAATTTGGAGTTGATTGCAAAGGATATGCAACATTTTTATGTTTTATGGTATTGTTTTTTTCCCCTTTTTAATCGCATACAGCTGCATTACAAATACTGTATCTCAAACCACACAGACAAAAAGTGACTGTTTTACCTGTAAGGTCTATTGACTTATGACCTTGGTCAAGAAATTTCCATTATTTGGGGGAAAGTGTATGCAGCCGAAGTCATATTTCTCCAGAACAACCCCTTCTAATAGTATCTCAATCCTGGCACAGCCAGAGACCTGCAAATCCTTGTAGTCTAGATTGTAGAACCGGATGCAAAAGCTGGTCAGTTGACGGATGTATGGTATTGAATTACAAATTGGAGGTGGGTTTTTTACTGCAAAAACAAAGAATTACAATATTCATTGACACGTTATGTATTGTAATTGAAGAGCCTATATGTGATAAATGTAAGGTAATTATAAACATCATCATCACGCGCTATGCCAGTAAGCATGGGCGGTCATGTTTCACCATCTTACACTATCACCAGAGTCGTGGATTAGCTCTGTCTCTTTGTCTCAACTATGCTATATGGCCAAGCCATCAAGATATTTACTTCTCTGTCTTTCCCCTGGTTCTTTCATTACACCATTTAATTAACAACGGTTTAATAATTGCCGGCTCCGTGGCGAAGTAGTTACGGACGCAGCTCGTAATCCCGCATACCCGCGTTCGAAACACAGCTGTGGGCGATTTAGCAACTGACCGCCTTGCGTTTTTTTTAATGAAATGGTATGGTGCCTGCTGTTCATAAAGCATTGGCGAACTACTGAACATGAACTTGCTCAGGAATCACGAAGAGCCAAAAGATGCTGGGGTTGACTGCTACGTCCTGTAAAGGATATGTAACTAACTAATAACCGACAATCAATCTGGGTTTCAGCATAAATACTGTTACCAAATTGGACTATTATTGTTGTATTATCCACGCTGATATATGCTCGTGAAACCTGGACTGTTTATCAAAGACATGCGAGGAAATTAAACCAATTCCACACAGTCTGCCTTAGGAAGCTTTCGAAGATTAAATGTTAAGACAAGATCTCAGACACTGAAGTTCTAGAAAGAGCGTCCATGCCCAGTATCCGCACTCTGCTAATGAAGAATCAGATTCGCTGTGCTGGTCATTTAACTCGCATTCCAGATCACAGACTCCATAAACGAATTGAATTTTTGACGGCGAGCTGCGTTGTGGTAAACGCTCCAAGGGCGGCCAGAGGAAACGTTATAAAGACACTAAAAATCTCACTGCAAGCTTTCGGAATTCATCCAGACACCTGGGAGACTGCTGGCAAAGACCGAAATTCGTGGCGTACATCAATACGCAAGGGTGCAGTCACTTGTGAAGCAACTAGGACTGCACGAGCTGCAAAGAAAAGACTGGACAGAAAAACCACTGAAGAAGATCCTCCTCCTGGAACGCCAAGCATTCTTTGCCACATTGTCAAAGAACATTTCGAGCCAAAATAGGCCTTATCAGCCATCTTAGTATGGCCATCTGTGTAAGGAAAAAGGAACTGGAGACAGGATCTATATTACGCACTATCATAAAAGAAAGCTGAAAGTACCAGTTGTATTCACAGTATAGAACGATGGTGCTTAATATACTTTCTCATAGAAAGAGGAGATTAAAGGCAGTGAGAGAGAGAGTAAAACTTTACCGTGAACAATTTCTCTGAAATATAAACACATTTTAATTGTGTTTATTTTTTAACACTTTCAGTGTGTTCTGCGTATTGACTTTCATCTCTATCTCTTTGTATACCACCCCTTGTCAAGCTTTAGTATTAATAAAAATAGATTAACTCCCTTACACACTGTTTTATATATATATATATATATATATATATATATATATATATATATATATATATATATATATATATATATATATAACTATACAAATATATATAAATACACACACACACACACACACACACACACACACACACACAAGTGTGAGTCGAATACACCTAGCCACTTTTGTAACATTTTCTAAATTTTTCTAAATTTATTTTTAATCATATCACCTGCATAGTTCGATACCTATTGAAAACAAATTCCAACTGTACCATATGGGTACCATATTGTCTGTGCGTCAATTTTACGCCGAGATATTAATGTTTGTGTGTCAGTTTATCATTTAATATAGACATCTAGAAAAAAATGATTTTGACGTTTTCACTTTTTGTGACCCTACCTAAACAATCACACAACTGTAGGTACACTCGTGCCAAGGGAGATTAAAACCACCAATGTCTAACTCAAGAAAAGATAACTATTGCCAATTTATTATATATTATATATATTATATATTTATTATATATACATACAGATATAT
Source organism: Cepaea hortensis (assembly GCA_963921405.1). Lineage (NCBI taxonomy): Eukaryota > Metazoa > Mollusca > Gastropoda > Stylommatophora > Helicidae > Cepaea > Cepaea hortensis. The sequence goes on along the minus strand of OY992892.1, from coordinate 51,950,549 downwards.
ATACATCTCCAAGTCATGCTGTGATGACGTTAAACCACACGCTGACTGCACGCGCAGTCTTGTCAACGTGAGGCCGCCAGCGTAAATGCATTTTGACAAAAGAAGTTCCGTTGGAGAGATAAAAAATTATCAATGATCCCGACCGAGTAGAGCGAAGAAAAATTACACATAAATACTATAATAGATGTTGAATGCAAACATGTATTTATTATCATTGCTGTCTCTCTGAATAGTCTCTGAATAGTAATAAGAATATTAAATCTTTATGACACGGAAAATGCTATTTCCCGTCATTGAAATATCCCATTAAAGCAACATAACATGCAATCTTCATCATTTCAGATTGGGATGTTACCTACTTCCTAAATAGTCGAAAATTGCACAAAACTAATACAAATGGATGCGCAATTTAATTATTCACATTATATCAATGTTCAAATTCTATATAAAGCGGAATTTACGAGTCTACTTACGTCATAAAAAGACAGTCTATCTCCGTAAGAAGAACAATTTGAGAAGCCAAGGTGTATAGGCTCATAGACAGTGGATGGAACTACAATACTTCGTAATCGGTTTCTGTTTTAATGCAATCTTAAAATAATCGGGGAACGTAACATAACGAGTGCATAACAGTACGCTTACTGTAAACGCCAAAAAAAAAAACATACGGTAAAATTCGGCAAAGTGAAACATAGTGGCTAAATAAACACTCCTCCCACCATCCTCCCTCTCTCTCCCCTCGGGGGGAGGGCCACCCACCCTCTCCCCCCGGGGTAGGGCCACCCACCCTCTCCCCCCGGGGTAGGGCCACCCACCCTCTCCCCCCGGGGTAGGGCCACCCACCCTCTCCCCCCGGGGTAGGGCCACCCACCCTCTCCCCCCGGGGTAGGGCCACCCACCCTCTCCCCCCGGGGTAGGGCCACCCACCCTCTCCCCCCGGGGTAGGGCCACCCACCCTCTCCCCCCGGGGTAGGGCCACCCACCCTCTCCCCCCGGGGTAGGGCCACCCACCCTCTCCCCCCGGGGTAGGGCCACCCACCCTCTCCCCCCGGGGTTAGGGCCTACCTGTTTAGCCTCCGGTTACAAAATTGGGTTTGTCGTCCTACGCAATTTGTAATTTTATTGGATCTATTTATTTGATATTCGTCTATCTACATTCTGTGTTATTTTGTTTTGTTGAGGTTGTATATGCTATGTGTTTTAATCAAAGACATGTGATACTGAAATTTCTATTTGTGATCTAAAATAAGCTGTGTGCTTTGTTTCAATAATGTGTTAGATTTTCTTAAATTTAATTTTATTGATACGAAATATAATGATATTCATAATGATAATTTTCTGTTCAGGTTATATCCCTTTAGATGTTAGTTTTATTACAGGCTCCATGGGAGTTTATTTGTTGTTTGAAATGTATGTCAATATCTTTATCGTAATGGTTAGACGAAAATAATGACCAAGAAAATTTTACAATGTATGAACATTAGAAGAACATTAAACAACAAAAATATAAAATTTATAATATGTCCCACAATATGGTACACCAAAATTCCTTGGTAGACTTATGAATAATATTTCCAGAGATCATCAGACATGTACCCAGTATTGTGGAAGTCAATCAGCACATTGCTTACGACGTCAGTACCATATTTGCAGACTTAAATTTCTTTCACAGTCATGATTACTAGGTCCGAAGATTTACAATTCCTCGTATGTTAGAAAACAACTTCAGCTTCGGCTTTCGATAGAGGTGATCCATCACACTGGTCGTATTTGTTTATAATCTGCAAAGATCATCAAATATCGCTTGTGTAATGTCTTCAAAATTTCCAGCTAACTTCTATTTGTCCAACACTAGTTCATCTATTTTGTTTTCAAACATTTAGTTCCTTAATAAGTGAATTTATGTAGCGCCGTAATCTTTGACTACATCGATTTCGAGACTGCTAGCTACACGACTATCTATCCAGACTTCATTAGTGGCTTATATTGTCAAAATATTTCTCTATATGTTCAGTTTTTTAAATATCATATTTTGTTGTTTAACCTTCTTCTACTAATCATATACTGTACAATTGTCTTGGTCATTATTTTCAACAAACCATTTCGTTAAATATATCGACATACATTTCAAATAAGAAATAATCTCCCATGGAATCTGCAATAAAACTAACAACTAAAGGGATAGAACCTGAACTAAAATAAATCATTATGAAAATCATTATATGTAGTGTCAATATAATTAAATTTAAGTTAATATAAAAGATTATTACAACAAATTGTACAGGTTATTTTAGATCACAAATGCATATTTTCCTATCACATGTGTTTGATTAAAACACAAAGCATATTTAATCCTCAACAACACAAAATACCACAGAATGTAGATTGACCAAATTCGAATAAATGGACCCAGGGTAATCTATATGAAGCTCGACAAATCCAATTCGGTAATCTGAGTCTAAGTCCCGATGGGGAGGAAAAGGAGGTCTCTGGGGGTAGTGGAAAGGAGACCCTGCTCTGGAGGGAGGGGAGGGCCCTGCCCTATGGGTAGGAGGACACTCGGGGTAGCTGCCCTGGGGGAAAGGGAGGGACGGCCCTGCCTTGGTGGTAGATTGAGGGAGGACCCTGCCCTGGAGTTAGGGTCTCCATGGAGGTAGGGGGGTCCGTGGGGGAAGGGTCTCTGCGGGTATGGGGTCCCTGCCCGATGGGTAGGGGGTCCTTGGGTGGTAGGGGGAGGGAGGTGGTCCCTGCCGGTATGGGGTCCCTGCCGGTATGGGGTCCCTGCCGGTATGGGGTCCCTGCCCGATGGGTAGGGGGTGCCTGGGGGTAGGGGGAGGGAGGGGTTTCCTGGGGTAGGGGAAGGATGGGGTCCCTGTCGGTATAGGGTCCCTGTCCGGTGGGTAGGGTGTCCCTGGGTACCTGGTGGTAGGGGGAGGGAGTACCCCGGGGGTAGGGGGAGGGAGGGAGTCCCTGGGGGAAAGGGGTCCATGGGGATAGGGACAAGGAGGGTTCTGGGGAAGGCCTTGCCCTTGGTGTAGGGGGTAAGGGGTCCCTGGGGGTAGGGGGTCCCTGGGAGTAGGGGGTCCCGGGAAGTGGGGGAGGGGGATGGAGGGGTTACTTGGGGGTGGGGGAAGGGTGGGGGAGGGTTTCCCTGGGGGTAGGGGGTCCCTTGGGGTAGAGGGTCCCTGGGGGAAGGGGGTCCCTCAGGGTAGGGGGGTCCCTGGGGGTATACGGATGTCACTGGAAGTGGAGTAGGGGGAGGGTGAGGGACGGGTTCCCTGGGGGTAGGGGAAGAGTGGGCGAGGGAGGGGTTCCCTGGGGGTTGGGGAAGAGTGGAATTATATATATATAACTATGCAAATATATATAAATACAAACACACACACACACACACACACACACACACACACACACACACACACACAAGTGTGAGTCGAATACACCTAGCCACTTTTGTAACATTTTCTAAATTTTTCTAAATTTATTTTTAATCATATCACCTGCATAGTTCGATACCTATTGAAAACAAATTCCAACTGTACCATATGGGTACCATATTTTCTGTGCGTCAATTTTACGCCGAGATATTAATGTTTGTGTGTCAGTTTATCATTTAATATAGACATCTAGAAAAAATGATTTTGACGTTTTCACTTTTTGTGACCCTACCTAAACACTCACACAACTGTAGGTACACTCGTGCCAAGGGAGATTAACACCGCCAATGTCTAACTCAAGAAAAAATAACTATTGCCAGTTTATTATATCTATATATATATAAAAATCTTTGTGTGTATGTATGTATGTATGTATGTATGTATGTATGTATGTATGTATGTATGTATGTATGTATGTATGTATGTATGTATGTATGTATGTATGTCCGTCTTTTATGCGTTCGCGAACGGTCCAACCGATTGAGATGAAATTTTCTACACGTTTTCCTTTCATTCCTGTGCAACCAACTGTGATAGTTTTATCTATCAGCTATCAGCTATTACCTTCCTAAAATTAAATTTTGTAATTACACGACTGAACATAAGAAAATATAAAAATATATGACAAAAAGGGATTTAACTTTTAGTACCATTGTTATATCTTAAGTTACGTCCCCTGGCTATAGATTAAATGAGTTGATTGACGATGAATTAAATGAGATGCTCCACATAGATAGATAGATAGATAGATAGATAGATAGATAGATAGATAGATAGATAGATAGATAGATAGATAGATAGATAGATAGATAGATGGATAGATAGATAGGTAGATAGATAGATAGATAGATAGATAGATACATAGATATGTAGATAGATAGATACATAGATACATAGATAGATCCCCGCCAGAGCCTGGGCGAAGCCGGGCCGGGCAGCTAATATTTATCAAGGGGACTTAACATAAGAAAAGTTATTTCAAGGGTCATAACTTTTAATAACATCACTATTATTTTATGTATAGATTGTTGCATTGTTTTCACAGATTTATAACCTCTTTTCTATAGTTATTTACAGGCATATGAGTTATAATATATATAGTGATATAATCTTTAAGGCATTTTCATAATAATTATCATAAAAGTAATGCATCTATTTAAATAGTGAAAATTTTCTAACACATCTTTTTACGTTTTTAAAACCAGTGTTCATTAAAAATAATGGATTTATTTTAGATACGTCAGAATTTTACTTGTTTTTGGAGTGGAACTTTTGAAGTAATCGAAGCATTTGTATTTTTCGTTCGCTTGGCAGAGAGAAGGTCAGTACACAATTAAATGGGTATATTCTCGATTTTGTTTTTGTTTAAAAAAAAAAGTTGGCCGCGTGTGTGTCAACATCACATTTTTCATTCAATGTTGTGGGTGTGCATACCTTATGCATACCTTACACGCAGCACGCCTGTTAAAATGCAGGTTGTTTTTTTTTTTTTTTTTTGGTCTAAATAAAGAAGAAGCCTATCCTTTGAAGTACCCAGCATTTACGTTTAGTAGTTTCAGGTTGCCCTTTTTCTTTTGGCCATGTACCATATTTCAATATCCTCTACTATATATGTAGACAATATTTGTTTGTGTGTGTGTGCCCTTTATCAGATTCAGATGAAATGCAATAGTTAGTAAAAAATATAATTTTCTATTTTACTGAAAGAGAGCACATGGTGTCTGGAAGGACATTCTTAAGTTAATTTTGTGTGTGTTGTTCATACTTTATGCATACCTTACACGCAGCACGCCTGTTAAAATACTGTTAAAATGCAGGGTATTTTCCCCCCAAAGATTTATAAACTCTTTGTCTATAGTTATTTATAGGCATATGAGTTATCTATATATATAAAAATCTTTGTGTGTATGTATGTATGTATGTATGTATGTATGTATGTATGTATGTCCGTCCTTTATGCGTGCGCGAACGGTCCAACCGATTGAGATGAAATTTTCTACACGTTTTCCTTTCATTCCTGTGCAACCAACTGTGATAGTTTTATCTATCAGCTATCAGCTATTACCTTCCTAAAATTTAATTTTGTAATTACATGACTGAACATAAGAAAATATAAAAATATATGACAAAAGGGGATTTAACTTTTAGTTCCATTGTTATATCTTAAGTTACGTCCCCTGGCTATAGATTAAATGAGTTGATTGACGATGAATTAAATGAGATGCTCCACATAGATAGATAGATAGATAGATAGATAGATAGATAGATAGATACATACATACATACATACATACATAGATACATAGATAGATCCCCGCCAAAGCCTGGGCGAAGCCGGGCCGGGCAGCTAATATTTATCAAGGGGACTTAACATAAGAAAAGTTATTTCAAGGGTCATAACTTTTAATAACATCACTATTATTTTATGTATAGATTGTTGCATTGTTTTCACAGATTTATAAACTCTTTTCTATAGTTATCTACAGGCATATGAGTTATAATATATATATATATATATATATATATATATATATATATATATATATATATATATATATATATAGAGAGAGAGAGAGAGAGAGAGAGAGAGAGAGAGAGAGAGAGAGAGAGAGAGAGAGAGTGATATAATCTTTAAGGCATTTTCATAATAATTATCATAAAAGTAATGCATCTATTTAAATAGTGAAAATTTTCTAACACATCATTTTATGTTTTTAAAACCAGTGTTCATTAAAAATAATGGATTTATTTTAGATACGTCAGAATTTTACTTTTTTACGGACTGTAACTTTTGAAGTAATCGAAGCATTTGTATTTTTCGTTCGCTTGGCAGAGAGAAGGTCAGTACACAATTAAATGGGTATATTCTCGATTTTGTTTTTGTTTAAAAACAAAGTTGGCCGCGTGTGTGTCAACATCACATTTTTCATTCAATGTTGTGGGTGTGCATAACTTATGCATAACTTACACGCAGCACGCCTGTTAAAATGCAGGTTGTTTTTTTTTTTTTTTCTAAAAAAAGAAGAAGCCTATCCTTTGAAGTACCCAGCATTTACGTTTAGTAGTTTCAGGTTGCCCTTTTTCTTTTGGCCATGTACCATATTTCAATATCCTCTACTATATATGTAGACAATATTTGTTTGTGTGTGTGTGCCCTTTATCAGATTCAGATGGAATGCAATAGTTAGTTAAAAATCTAATTTTCTATTTTAGTGAAAGAGAGCACATGGTGTCTGGAAGGACATTCTTAAGTTAATTTTGTGTGTGTTGTTCATACTTTATGCATACCTTACACGCAGCACGCCTGTTAAAATACTGTTAAAATGCAGGGTTTTTTCCCCCCCAAAGATTTATAAACTCTTTGTCTATAGTTATTTACAGGCATATGAGTTATAATAAATAATGATACAATCTTCAAGGCATTTTCATAATTATCATAAAAGTAATGCATCTATTTAAATAGTGAAAATTTTCTAACACATCTTTTTATGTTTTTAAAACCAGTGTTCATTACAAATAATGGATTTATCTTAGACCGCCAGGAGTGGGCGAAACCGGGCCGGGTCAGACAGACAGACAGACAAGCAGACAGACAGACAGATAGATAGATCCCCGCCAGGGGCTGAGCGAAGCCGGGCCGGGTCAGACAGACAGACAGACAGACAGATAGATAGATAGATAGATAGATAGATAGATAGATAGATAGATAGATAGATAGATAGATAGATAGATAGATAGATAGATAGATAGATAGATAGATAGATAGATAGATAGATAGATAGATAGATAGATCCCCGCCAGGGGCTGGCCGAAGCCGGGCCGGGTCAGACAGACAGACAGACAAGCAGACAAACAGACAGACAGACAGATAGATAGAAAGATAGATAGATAGATAGATAGATAGATAGATAGATAGATAGATAGATAGATACATACATACATACATACATACATACATACATACATACATACATACATACATACATACATACATACATACATACATACATACATACATACATACATACATACATACATACATACATACATACATAGATCCCCGCCAGAGCCAGGGCGAAGCCGGGCCGGGCAGCTAGTCTATATCTATAAAAGAGACTGTATGTGGCTGGCTATGTATTGGATGGGTTCGATAACGGTACATCCGATTGAGATGAAATTTTCTACACGTCTTCCTTTCATTCCTATGCAACCGACTATAATAGTTTCATAGTGTAACATCTTCTACTTATTTAATAACATTTACTTTTTCTGTTTTCATTATATAAGTTCTATATAGCAGGAAGACTACACTCTAGAAAAGTTATTTCAAGGGGCATAACTTTTAATAACATTTCTACATACTTTATAGTCATATTGTTGGACTTACTTGCACTATTGTTAAACTCTTTGTCTATAGTTATTTTCAGGCATATGAGTTATAATAAATAATGATATAATCTTTAAGGCATTTTCAAAGTTTGTATAAAAATAATGCATAATACATAACATTGTAACCCATCTTTTACTGCTTAAAGAACTTATAAACTGTCATGTCGGTGATTAAAAACAGTTTTCATTAAAAATAATAAATGGTGTGTGAAAGGACATTCTTTTAAGTTACTGTGCGCCAGGAGCTGGGCGAAACCACGCCGGCCGATAGATAGACAGACAGACTGATAGTCGGGAACGGAAGCTTATTTGACTAGTTATATGAATTAAATGAGATGCTCCCCACCAGGAACTGGGTGAAGCCGGGCCGGGTCAGACAGACAGACAGACAGACAGGTAGACAGACAGACAGATAGTCGGGAACGGGAGAGCTTATATGACTACTTATATGAATTAAATGAGATGCTCCCCACCAGGGACTGGGTGAAGCAGGACCGGGTCAGCCAGACAGACAGACAGACAGACAAACAAGCAGACAGACAGACTGATAGATAGATAGATCCCCTCCAGGGCCTGGGCGAAGCCGGGCCGGGTCAGCTAGTATTATATATATTATATATACATACAGATATATACATCTCCAAGTCATGCTGTGATGACGTCAAACCACACGCTGACTGCACGCGCAGTCTTGTCAACGCGAGGCCACCAGCGTAAATGCATTTTGACAAAAGAAGTTCCGTTGGAGAGATAAAAAATTATCAATGATCCCGACCGAGTAGAGCGAAGAAAAATTACACATAAATACTATAATAGATGTTGAATGCAAACATGTATTTATTATCATGCCGTCTCTCTGAATAGTCTCTGATTAGTAATAAGAATATTAAATCTTCATGACACAGAAAATGCTATTTCCCGTCATTGAAATAAAATTAAAGCAACATAACATGCAATCTTCATCATTTCAGATTGGGATGTTACCTACTTTATAAATAGTCGAAAATTGCACAAAACGAATACAAATGGATGCGCAATTTAATTATTCACATTATATCAATGTTCAAATTCTATATAAAGCGGAATTTATGAGTCTACTTACGTCATAAAAAGACAGTCTATCTCCGTAAGAAGAAAAATTTGAGAAGCCAAGGTGTATAGGCTCATAGACAGTGGATGGAACTACAATACTTCGTAATCGGTTTCTGTTTTAATGCAATCTTAAAATAATCGGGGAACGTAACATACGAGTACATAACAGTACGCTTACTGTAAACGCCAAAAAAAAAAAAAAAATCCGGTAAATATAGTAAAGTATCGGCAAAGTATAGTGGCTAAATAAACACTCCTCCCACCACCCTCCCACTCTCTCCCCTCGGGGGCCACCCTCCCTCACCCCCGGGGCATCCTCCCTCTCCCAGCTCTCACCCCCAGCTCTCCCTCTCCCCCCGGGCCTCCCTCTCATTCCCGGGCCACCCACCCTCTCCCCCCGGGGTAGGGCCACCCACCCTCTCCCCCCGGGGTAGGGCCACCCACCCTCTCCCCCCGGGGTAGGGCCACCCACCCTCTCCCCCGGGGTAGGGCCACCCACCCTCTCCCCCCGGGGTAGGGCCACCCACCCTCTCCCCCCGGGGTAGGGCCACCCACCCTCTCCCCCCGGGGTAGGGCCACCCACCCTCTCCCCCCGGGGTAGGGCCACCCACCCTCTCCCCCCGGGGTAGGGCCACCCACCCTCTCCCCCCGGGGTAGGGCCACCCACCCTCTCCCCCCGGGGTAGGGCCACCCACCCTCTCCCCCCGGGGTAGGGCCACCCACCCTCTCCCCCCGGGGTAGGGCCACCCACCCTCTCCCCCCGGGGTAGGGCCACCCACCCTCTCCCCCCGGGGTAGGGCCACCCACCCTCTCCCCCCGGGGTAGGGCCACCCACCCTCTCCCCCCGGGGTAGGGCCACCCACCCTCTCCCCCCGGGGTAAGGCCACCCACCCTCTCCCCCCGGGGTAAGGCCACCCACCCTCTCCCCCTGGGGTTAGAGCCTACCTGTTCAGCCTCCGGTTACAAAATTGGTTTTGTCTTCCTACGCAATTTGTAATTTTATTGGATCCATTTATTTGATATTCGTCTATCTACATTCTGTGTTATTTTGTTTTGTTGAGGTTGTATATGCTATGTGTTTTAATCAAAGACATGTGATACTGAAATTTCTATTTGTGATCTAAAATAAGCTGTGTGCTTTTTTTGCAATAATGTGTTATATTTACTTAAATTTAATTTTATTGATACGAAATATAATGATATTCATAATGATAATTTTCTGTTCAGGTTATATCCCTTTAGATGTTAGTTTTATTACAGGCTCCATGGAAGTTTATTTGTTGTTTGAAATGTATGTCAATATCTTTATCGTAATGGTTAGACGAAAATAATGACCAAGAAAATTTTACAATGTATGAACATTAGAAGAACATTAAACAACAAAAATATAAAATTAATAATATGTCCCACAATATGGTACACCAAAATTCCTTGGTAGACTTATGAATAATATTTCCAGAGATCATCAGACATGTACCCAGTATTGTGGAAGTCAATCAGCACATTGTTTACGACGTCAGTACCATATTTGCAGACTTAAATTTCTTTCACAGTCATGATTACTAGGTCCAAAGATTTACAATTCCTCGTATGTTAGAAAACTTCAGCTTCGGCTTTCGATAGAGGTGATCCATCACACTGGTCGTATTTGTTTATAATCTGCAAAGATCATCAATTATCGCTTGTGTAATGTCTTCAAAATTCCCAGCTAACTTCTATTTGTCCAACACTAATTCATCTGTTTTGTTTTCAAACATTTAGTTCCTTAATAAGTGAATTTATGTAGCGCAGTAATCTTTGGGTACGTCGATTTCGAGACTGCTAGCTACACGACTATCTATCCAGACTTCATTAGTGGCTTATATTGTCAAAATATTTCTCTATATGTTCAGTTTTTTAAATATCATATTTTGTTGTTTAACGATCTTCTACTAATCATATACTGTACAATTGTCTTGGTCATTATTTTCAACAAACCATTTCGTTAAATATATCGACATACATTTCAAATAAGAAATAATCTCCCATGGAATCTGCAATAAAACTAGCCACTAAAGGGATATAACCTGAACTAAAATACATCATTATGAAAATCATTATATGTAGTGTCAATATAATTCAATTTAAGTTAATATAAAAAATTATTACAACAAATTGCACAGGTTATTTTAGATCACAAATACATATTTTCCTATCACATGTGTTTGATTAAAACACATAGCATATTTAATCCTCAACAACACAAAATACCACAGAATGTAGATTGACCAAATTCGAATAAATGAACCCAGGGTAATCTATATCAAGCTCGACAAATCCAATTCGCTAAACTGAGTCTAAGTCCCGAAGGGGAGGAAAATTGTTTACCACCCTCCCTCACCCTCCGGGCCACCCCCAGGGCCACCCACCCTCTCCCCCCCGGGCCACCCACCCTCTCCCCCCCGGGCCACCCACCCTCTCCCCCCACCCTCTCCCCCCGGGCCAGGGCCACCCACCCTCTCCCCCCGGGGTAGGGCCACCCACCCTCTCCCCCCGGGGTAGGGCCACCCACCCTCTCCCCCCGGGGTAGGGCCACCCACCCCCGGGGTAGGGCCACCCACCCCCGGGGTAGGGCCACCCACCCCCGGGGTAGGTCCACCCACCCTCTCCCCCCGGGGTAGGGCCACCCACCCTCTCCCCCCGGGGTAGGGCCACCCACCCTCTCCCCCCGGGGTAGGGCCACCCACCCTCTCCCCCCGGGGTAGGGCCACCCACCCTCTCCCCCTGGGGTTAGAGCCTACCTGTTCAGCCTCCGGTTACAAAATTGGTTTTGTCTTCCTACGCAATTTGTAATTTTATTGGATCCATTTATTTGATATTCGTCTATCTACATTCTGTGTTATTTTGTTTTGTTGAGGTTGTATATGCTATGTGTTTTAATCAAAGACATGTGATACTGAAATTTCTATTTGTGATCTAAAATAAGCTGTGTGCTTTTTTTGCAATAATGTGTTATATTTACTTAAATTTAATTTTATTGATACGAAATATAATGAAATTCATAATGACAATTTTCTGTTCAGGTTATATCCCTTTAGATGTTAGTTTTATTACAGGCTCCATGGGAGTTTATTTGTTGTTTGAAATGTATGTCAATATCTTTATCGTAATGGTTAGACGAAAATAATGACCAAGAAAATTTTACAATGTATGAACATTAGAAGAACATTAAACAACAAAAATATAAAATTAATAATATGTCCCACAATATGGTACACCAAAATTCCTTGGTAGACTTATGAATAATATTTCCAGAGATCATCAGACATGTACCCAGTATTGTGGAAGTCAATCAGCACATTGTTTACGACGTCAGTACCATATTTGCAGACTTAAATTTCTTTCACAGTCATGATTACTAGGTCCGAAGATTTACAATTCCTCGTATGTTAGAAAACTTCAGCTTCGGCTTTCGATAGAGGTGATCCATCACACTGGTCGTATTTGTTTATAATCTGCAAAGATCATCAAATATCGCTTGTGTAATGTCTTCAAAATTTCCAGCTAACTTCTATTTGTCCAACACTAATTCATCTGTTTTGTTTTCAAACATTTAGTTCCTTAATAAGTGAATTTATGTAGCGCAGTAATCTTTGGGTACGTCGATTTCGAGACTGCTAGCTACACGACTATCTATCCAGACTTCATTAGTGGCTTATATTGTCAAAATATTTCTCTATATGTTCAGTTTTTTAAATATCATATTTTGTTGTTTAACGATCTTCTACTAATCATATACTGTACAATTGTCTTGGTCATTATTTTCAACAAACCATTTCGTTAAATATATCGACATACATTTCAAATAAGAAATAATCTCCCATGGAATCTGCAATAAAACTAGCCACTAAAGGGATATAACCTGAACTAAAATGCATCATTATGAAAATCATTATATGTAGTGTCAATATAATTCAATTTAAGTTAATATAAAAAATTATTACAACAAATTGCACAGGTTATTTTAGATCACAAATACATATTTTCCTATCACATGTGTTTGATTAAAACACATAGCATATTTAATCCTCAACAACACAAAATACCACAGAATGTAGATTGACCAAATTCGAATAAATGAACCCAGGGTAATCTATATCAAGCTCGACAAATCCAATTCGCTAAACTGAGTCTAAGTACCGATGGGGAGGAAAATTGTTTACCACCCTCCCTCACCCCCGGGCCACCCACCCTCTTCCCCCCAGGGCCACTCACCCTCCCCCCCCCTGGGCCACCCACCCTCTCCCCCCGGGATAGGGCCACCCACCCTCTCCCCCGGGATAGGGCCACCCACCCTCTCCCCCCGGGGTAGGGTAGGGCCACCCACCCTCTCCCCCCGGGGTAGGGTAGGGCCACCCACCCTCTCCCCCTGGGGTAGGGCCACCCACCCTCTCCCCCTGGGGTAGGGCCACCCACCCTCTCCCCCTGGGGTTAGAGCCTACCTGTTCAGCCTCCGGTTACAAAACTGGTTTTGTCTTCCTACGCAATTTGTAATTTTATTGGATCCATTTATTTGATATTCGTCTATCTACATTCAGTGTTATTTTGTTTTGTTGAGGTTGTATATGCTATGTGTTTTAATCAAAGACATGTGATACTGAAATTTCTATTTGTGATCTAAAATAAGCTGTGTGCTTTTTTTGCAATAATGTGTTATATTTACTTAAATTTAATTTTATTGATACGAAATATAATGATATTCATAATGATAATTTTCTGTTCAGGTTATATCCCTTTAGATGTTAGTTTTATTACAGGCTCCATGGGAATTTATTTGTTGTTTGAAATGTATGTCAATATCTTTATCGTAATGGTTAGACGAAAATAATGACCAAGAAAATTTTACAATGTATGAACATTAGAAGAACATTAAACAACAAAAATATATAAAATTAATAATATGTCCCACAATATGGTACACCAAAATTCCTTGGTAGACTTATGAATAATATTTCCAGAGATCATCAGACATGTACCCAGTATTGTGGAAGTCAATCAGCACATTGTTTACGACGTCAGTACCATATTTGCAGACTTAAATTTCTTTCACAGTCATGATTACTAGGTCCGAAGATTTACAATTCCTCGTATGTTAGAAAACAACTTCAGCTTCGGCTTTCGATAGAGGTGATCCATCACACTGGTCGTATTTGTTTATAATCTGCAAAGATCATCAAATATCGCTTGTGTAATGTCTTCAAAATTTCCAGCTAACTTCTATTTGTCCAACACTAATTCATCTGTTTTGTTTTCAAACATTTAGTTCCTTAATAAGTGAATTTATGTAGCGTAGTAATCTTTGGGTACGTCGATTTCGAGACTGCTAGCTACACGACTATCTATCCAGACTTCATTAGTGGCTTATATTGTAAAAATATTTCTCTATATGTTCAGTTTTTTAAATATCATATTTTGTTGTTTAACGATCTTCTACTAATCATATACTGTACAATTGTCTTGGTCATTATTTTCAACAAACCATTTCGTTAAATATATTGACATACATTTCAAATAAGAAATAATCTCCCATGGAATCTGCAATAAAACTAGCCACTAAAGGGATATAACCTGAACTAAAATACATCATTATGAAAATCATTATATGTAGTGTCAATATAATTCAATTTAAGTTAATATAAAAAATTATTACAACAAATTGCACAGGTTATTTTAGATCACAAATACATATTTTCCTATCACATGTGTTTGATTAAAACACATAGCATATTTAATCCTCAACAACACAAAATACCACAGAATGTAGATTGACCAAATTCGAATAAATGAACCCAGGGTAATCTATATCAAGCTCGACAAATCCAATTCGATAAACTGAGTCTAAGTCCCGATGGGGAGGACAATTGTTTACCACCCTCCCTCACCCCGAGGGCACCCACCCTCACCCCCCGGGCCACCCAACCTCTCGCCCCGGGCCACCCCCCGGGCCACCCACCCTCTCCCCCCGGGCCACCCACCCTCTCCCCCCGGGCCACCCACCCTCTCCCCCCGGGGTAGGGCCACCCACCCTCTCCCCCCGGGGTAGGGCCACCCACCCTCTCCCCCCGGGTAAGGGCCACCCATCCGCTCCCCCGGGGTAGGGCCACCCACCCGCTCCCCCGGGGTAGGGCAACCCACCCGTTCCCCCCGGGGTAGGGCCACCCACCCTCTCCCCCTGGGGTTAGAGCCTACCTGTTCAGCCTCCGGTTACAAAATTGGTTTTGTCTTCCTACGCAATTTGTAATTTTATTGGATCCATTTATTTGATATTCGTCTATCTACATTCTGTGTTATTTTGTTTTGTTGAGGTTGTATATGCTATGTGTTTTAATCAAAGACATGTGATACTGAAATTTCTATTTGTGATCTAAAATAAGCTGTGTGCTTTTTTTGCAATAATGTGTTATATTTACTTAAATTTAATTTTATTGATACGAAATATAATGATATTCATAATGATAATTTTCTGTTCAGGTTATATCCCTTTAGATGTTAGTTTTATTACAGGCTCCATGGGAGTTTATTTGTTGTTTGAAATGTATGTCAATATCTTTATCGTAATGGTTAGACGAAAATAATGACCAAGAAAATTTTACAATGTATGAACATTAGAAGAACATTAAACAACAAAAATATAAAATTTATAATATGTCCCACAATATGGTACACCAAAATTCCTTGGTAGACTTATGAATAATATTTCCAGAGATCATCAGACATGTACCCAGTATTGTGGAAGTCAATCAGCACATTGCTTACGACGTCAGTACCATATTTGCAGACTTAAATTTCTTTCACAGTCATGATTACTAGGTCCGAAGATTTACAATTCCTCGTATGTTAGAAAACAACTTCAGCTTCGGCTTTCGATAGAGGTGATCCATCACACTGGTCGTATTTGTTTATAATCTGCAAAGATCATCAAATATCGCTTGTGTAATGTCTTCAAAATTTCCAGCTAACTTCTATTTGTCCAACACTAATTCATCTGTTTTGTTTTCAAACATTTAGTTCCTTAATAAGTGAATTTATGTAGCGCAGTAATCTTTGGGTACGTCGATTTCGAGACTGCTAGCTACACGACTATCTATCCAGACTTCATTAGTGTCTTATATTGTCAAAATATTTCACTATATGTTCAGTTTTTTAAATATCATATTTTGTTGTTTAACGATCTTCTACTAATCATATACTGTACAATTGTCTTGGTCATTATTTTCAACAAACCATTTCGTTAAATATATCGACATACATTTCAAATAAGAAATAATCTCCCATGGAATCTGCAATAAAACTAGCCACTAAAGGGATATAACCTGAACTAAAATACATCATTATGAAAATCATTATATGTAGTGTCAATATAATTCAATTTAAGTTAATATAAAAAATTATTACAACAAATTGCACAGGTTATTTTAGATCACAAATACATATTTTCCTATCACATGTGTTTGATTAAAACACATAGCATATTTAATCCTCAACAACACAAAATACCACAGAATGTAGATTGACCAAGTTCGAATAAATGGACCCAGGGTAATCTATATCAAGCTCGACAAATCCAATTCGCTAAACTGAGTCGAAGTCCCGATGGGGAGGAAAATTGTTTACCACCCTCCCTCACCCCCCGGGCCACCCAACCTCTCGCCCCGGGCCACCCACCCTCTCCCCCGGGCCACCCTCCCTCTCCCCCCGGGGTAGGGCCACCCACCCTCTCCCCCCGGGGTAGGGCCACCCACCCTCTCCCCCCGGGGTAGGGCCACCCACCCTCTCCCCCCGGGGTAGGGCCACCCACCCTCTCCCCGCGGGGTAGGGCCACCCACCCTCTCCCCCGGGGTAGGGCCACCCACCCTCTCCCCCCGGGGTAGGGCCACCCACCCTCTCCCCCCGGGGTAGGGCCACCCACCCTCTCCCCCCGGGGTAGGGCCACCCTCTCCCCCTGGGGTTAGAGCCTACCTGTTCAGCCTCCGGTTACAAAATTGGTTTTGTCGTCCTACGCAATTTGTAATTTTATTGGATCCATTTATTTGATATTCGTCTATCTACATTCTGTGTTATTTTGTTTTGTTGAGGTTGTATATGCTATGTGTTTTAATCAAAGACATGTGATACTGAAATTTCTATTTGTGATCTAAAATAAGCTGTGTGCTTTTTTTGCAATAATGTGTTATATTTACTTAAATTTAATTTTATTGATACGAAATATAATGATATTCATAATGACAATTTTCTGTTCAGGTTATATCCCTTTAGATGTTAGTTTTATTACAGGCTCCATGGGAGTTTATTTGTTGTTTGAAATGTATGTCAATATCTTTATCGTAATGGTTAGACGAAAATAATGACCAAGAAAATTTTACAATGTATGAACATTAGAAGAACATTAAACAACAAAAATATAAAATTAATAATATGTCCCACAATATGGTACACCAAAATTCCTTGGTATACTTATGAATAATATTTCCAGAGATCATCAGACATGTACCCAGTATTGTGGAAGTCAATCAGCACATTGTTTACGACGTCAGTACCATATTTGCAGACTTAAATTTCTTTCACAGACATGATTACTAGGTCCGAAGATTTACAATTCCTCGTATGTTAGAAAACTTCAGCTTCGGCTTTCGATAGAGGTGATCCATCGCACTGGTCGTATTTGTTTATAATCTGCAAAGATCATCAAATATCGCTTGTGTAATGTCTTCAAAATTTCCAGCTAACTTCTATTTGTCCAACACTAATTCATCTGTTTTGTTTTCAAACATTTAGTTCCTTAATAAGTGAATTTATGTAGCGCAGTAATCTTTGGGTACGTCGATTTCGAGACTGCTAGCTACACGACTATCTATCCAGACTTCATTAGTGGCTTATATTGTCAAAATATTTCTCTATATGTTCAGTTTTTTAAATATCATATTTTGTTGTTTAACGATCTTCTACTAATCATATACTGTACAATTGTCTTGGTCATTATTTTCAACAAACCATTTCGTTAAATATATCGACATACATTTCAAATAAGAAATAATCTCCCATGGAATCTGCAATAAAACTAGCCACTAAAGGGATATAACCTGAACTAAAATGCATCATTATGAAAATCATTATATGTAGTGTCAATATAATTCAATTTAAGTTAATATAAAAAATTATTACAACAAATTGCACAGGTTATTTTAGATCACAAATACATATTTTCCTATCACATGTGTTTGATTAAAACACATAGCATATTTAATCCTCAACAACACAAAATACCACAGAATGTAGATTGACCAAATTCGAATAAATGAACCCAGGGTAATCTATATCAAGCTCGACAAATCCAATTCGCTAAACTGAGTCTAAGTACCGATGGGGAGGAAAATTGTTTACCACCCTCCCTCACCCCCGGGCCACTCACCCTCCCCCCCCCCTGGGCCACCCACCCTCTCCCCCCGGGGTAGGGCCACCCACCCTCTCCCCCCGGGGTAGGGCCACCCACCCTCTCCCCCCGGGGTAGGGCCACCCACCCTCTCCCCCCGGGGTAGGGCCACCCACCCTCTCCCCCCGGGGTAGGGCCACCCACCCTCTCCCCCCGGGGTAGGGCCACCCACCCTCTTCCCCCGGGGTAGGGCCACCCACCCTCTCCCCCCGGGGTAGGGCCACCCACCCTCTCCCCCCGGGGTAGGGCCACCCACCCGCTCCCCCTGGGGTAGGGCCACCCACCCGCTCCCCCTGGGGTAGGGCCACCCACCCGCTCCCCCTGGGGTAGGGCCACCCACCCTCTCCCCCTGGGGTAGGGCCACCCACCCTCTCCCCCTGGGGTAGGGCCACCCACCCTCTCCCCCTGGGGTTAGAGCCTACCTGTTCAGCCTCCGGTTACAAAACTGGTTTTGTCTTCCTACGCAATTTGTAATTTTATTGGATCCATTTATTTGATATTCGTCTATCTACATTCTGTGTTATTTTGTTTTGTTGAGGTTGTATATGCTATGTGTTTTAATCAAAGACATGTGATACTGAAATTTCTATTTGTGATCTAAAATAAGCTGTGTGCTTTTTTTGTAATAATGTGTTATATTTACTTAAATTTAATTTTATTGATACGAAATATAATGAAATTCATAATGACAATTTTCTGTTCAGGTTATATCCCTTTAGATGTTAGTTTTATTACAGGCTCCATGGGAGTTTATTTGTTGTTTGAAATGTATGTCAATATCTTTATCGTAATGGTTAGACGAAAATAATGACCAAGAAAATTTTACAATGTATGAACATTAGAAGAACATTAAACAACAAAAATATAAAATTAATAATATGTCCCACAATATGGTACACCAAAATTCCTTGGTAGACTTATGAATAATATTTCCAGAGATCATCAGACATGTACCCAGTATTGTGGAAGTCAATCAGCACATTGTTTACGACGTCAGTACCATATTTGCAGACTTAAATTTCTTTCACAGTCATGATTACTAGGTCCGAAGATTTACAATTCCTCGTATGTTAGAAAACTTCAGCTTCGGCTTTCGATAGAGGTGATCCATCACACTGGTCGTATTTGTTTATAATCTGCAAAGATCATCAAATATCGCTTGTGTAATGTCTTCAAAATTTCCAGCTAACTTCTATTTGTCCAACACTAATTCATCTGTTTTGTTTTCAAACATTTAGTTCCTTAATAAGTGAATTTATGTAGCGCAGTAATCTTTGGGTACGTCGATTTCGAGACTGCTAGCTACACGACTATCTATCCAGACTTCATTAGTGGCTTATATTGTCAAAATATTTCTCTATATGTTCAGTTTTTTAAATATCATATTTTGTTGTTTAACGATCTTCTACTAATCATATACTGTACAATTGTCTTGGTCATTATTTTCAACAAACCATTTCGTTAAATATATCGACATACATTTCAAATAAGAAATAATCTCCCATGGAATCTGCAATAAAACTAGCCACTAAAGGGATATAACCTGAACTAAAATGCATCATTATGAAAATCATTATATGTAGTGTCAATATAATTCAATTTAAGTTAATATAAAAAATTATTACAACAAATTGCACAGGTTATTTTAGATCACAAATACATATTTTCCTATCACATGTGTTTGATTAAAACACATAGCATATTTAATCCTCAACAACACAAAATACCACAGAATGTAGATTGACCAAATTCGAATAAATGAACCCAGGGTAATCTATATCAAGCTCGACAAATCCAATTCGCTAAACTGAGTCTAAGTACCGATGGGGAGGAAAATTGTTTACCACCCTCCCTCACCCCCGGGCCACCCACCCTCTTCCCCCCAGCGCCACTCACCCTCCCCCCCCCTGGGCCACCCACCCTCTCCCCCCGGGATAGGGCCACCCACCCTCTCCCCCGGGATAGGGCCACCCACCCTCTCCCCCCGGGGTAGGGTAGGGCCACCCACCCTCTCCCCCTGGGGTAGGGCCACCCACCCTCTCCCCCTGGGGTAGGGCCACCCACCCTCTCCCCCTGGGGTAGGGCCACCCACCCTCTCCCCCTGGGGTAGGGCCACCCACCCTCTCCCCCTGGGGTAGGGCCACCCACCCTCTCCCCCTGGGGTAGGGCCACCCACCCTCTCCCCCTGGGGTTAGAGCCTACCTGTTCAGCCTCCGGTTACAAAACTGGTTTTGTCTTCCTACGCAATTTGTAATTTTATTGGATCCATTTATTTGATATTCGTCTATCTACATTCAGTGTTATTTTGTTTTGTTGAGGTTGTATATGCTATGTGTTTTAATCAAAGACATGTGATACTGAAATTTCTATTTGTGATCTAAAATAAGCTGTGTGCTTTTTTTGCAATAATGTGTTATATTTACTTAAATTTAATTTTATTGATACGAAATATAATGATATTCATAATGATAATTTTCTGTTCAGGTTATATCCCTTTAGATGTTAGTTTTATTACAGGCTCCATGGGAATTTATTTGTTGTTTGAAATGTATGTCAATATCTTTATCGTAATGGTTAGACGAAAATAATGACCAAGAAAATTTTACAATGTATGAACATTAGAAGAACATTAAACAACAAAAATATATAAAATTAATAATATGTCCCACAATATGGTACACCAAAATTCCTTGGTAGACTTATGAATAATATTTCCAGAGATCATCAGACATGTACCCAGTATTGTGGAAGTCAATCAGCACATTGTTTACGACGTCAGTACCATATTTGCAGACTTAAATTTCTTTCACAGTCATGATTACTAGGTCCGAAGATTTACAATTCCTCGTATGTTAGAAAACAACTTCAGCTTCGGCTTTCGATAGAGGTGATCCATCACACTGGTCGTATTTGTTTATAATCTGCAAAGATCATCAAATATCGCTTGTGTAATGTCTTCAAAATTTCCAGCTAACTTCTATTTGTCCAACACTAATTCATCTGTTTTGTTTTCAAACATTTAGTTCCTTAATAAGTGAATTTATGTAGCGTAGTAATCTTTGGGTACGTCGATTTCGAGACTGCTAGCTACACGACTATCTATCCAGACTTCATTAGTGGCTTATATTGTAAAAATATTTCTCTATATGTTCAGTTTTTTAAATATCATATTTTGTTGTTTAACGATCTTCTACTAATCATATACTGTACAATTGTCTTGGTCATTATTTTCAACAAACCATTTCGTTAAATATATTGACATACATTTCAAATAAGAAATAATCTCCCATGGAATCTGCAATAAAACTAGCCACTAAAGGGATATAACCTGAACTAAAATACATCATTATGAAAATCATTATATGTAGTGTCAATATAATTCAATTTAAGTTAATATAAAAAATTATTACAACAAAATGCACAGGTTATTTTAGATCACAAATACATATTTTCCTATCACATGTGTTTGATTAAAACACATAGCATATTTAATCCTCAACAACACAAAATACCACAGAATGTAGATTGACCAAATTCGAATAAATGAACCCAGGGTAATCTATATCAAGCTCGACAAATCCAATTCGATAAACTGAGTCTAAGTCCCGATGGGGAGGACAATTGTTTACCACCCTCCCTCACCCCGAGGGCACCCACCCTCACCCCCCGGGCCACCCAACCTCTCGCCCCGGGCCACCCCCCGGGCCACCCACCCTCTCCCCCCGGCACCCTCTCCCCCCGGGTAAGGGCCACCCACCCGCTCCCCCGGGGTAGGGCCACCCACCCGCTCCCCCGGGGTAGGGCCACCCACCCGTTCCCCCCGGGGTAGGGCCACCCACCCTCTCCCCCTGGGGTTAGAACCTACCTGTTCAGCCTCCGGTTACAAAATTGGTTTTGTCTTCCTACGCAATTTGTAATTTTATTGGATCCATTTATTTGATATTCGTCTATCTACATTCTGTGTTATTTTGTTTTGTTGAGGTTGTATATGCTATGTGTTTTAATCAAAGACATGTGATACTGAAATTTCTATTTGTGATCTAAAATAAGCTGTGTGCTTTTTTTTGCAATAATGTGTTATATTTACTTAAATTTAATTTTATTGATACGAAATATAATGATATTCATAATGATAATTTTCTGTTCAGGTTATATCCCTTTAGATGTTAGTTTTATTACAGGCTCCATGGGAGTTTATTTGTTGTTTGAAATGTATGTCAATATCTTTATCGTAATGGTTAGACGAAAATAATGACCAAGAAAATTTTACAATGTATGAACATTAGAAGAACATTAAACAACAAAAATATACAATTTATAATATGTCCCACAATATGGTACACCAAAATTCCTTGGTAGACTTATGAATAATATTTCCAGAGATCATCAGACATGTACCCAGTATTGTGGAAGTCAATCAGCACATTGCTTACGACGTCAGTACCATATTTGCAGACTTAAATTTCTTTCACAGTCATGATTACTAGGTCCGAAGATTTACAATTCCTCGTATGTTAGAAAACAACTTCAGCTTCGGCTTTCGATAGAGGTGATCCATCACACTGGTCGTATTTGTTTATAATCTGCAAAGATCATCAAATATCGCTTGTGTAATGTCTTCAAAATTTCCAGCTAACTTCTATTTGTCCAACACTAATTCATCTGTTTTGTTTTCAAACATTTAGTTCCTTAATAAGTGAATTTATGTAGCGCAGTAATCTTTGGGTACGTCGATTTCGAGACTGCTAGCTACACGACTATCTATCCAGACTTCATTAGTGTCTTATATTGTCAAAATATTTCACTATATGTTCAGTTTTTTAAATATCATATTTTGTTGTTTAACGATCTTCTACTAATCATATACTGTACAATTGTCTTGGTCATTATTTTCAACAAACCATTTCGTTAAATATATCGACATACATTTCAAATAAGAAATAATCTCCCATGGAATCTGCAATAAAACTAGCCACTAAAGGGATATAACCTGAACTAAAATACATCATTATGAAAATCATTATATGTAGTGTCAATATAATTCAATTTAAGTTAATATAAAAAATTATTACAACAAATTGCACAGGTTATTTTAGATCACAAATACATATTTTCCTATCACATGTGTTTGATTAAAACACATAGCATATTTAATCCTCAACAACACAAAATACCACAGAATGTAGATTGACCAAGTTCGAATAAATGGACCCAGGGTAATCTATATCAAGCTCGACAAATCCAATTCGCTAAACTGAGTCGAAGTCCCGATGGGGAGGAAAATTGTTTACCACCCTCCCTCACCCCCCGGGCCACCCACCCTCTCCCCCGGGCCACCCTCCCTCTCCCCCCGGGGTAGGGCCACCCACCCTCTCCCCCCGGGGTAGGGCCACCCACCCTCTCCCCCCGGGGTAGGGCCACCCACCCTCTCCCCCCGGGGTAGGGCCACCCACCCTCTCCCCGCGGGGTAGGGCCACCCACCCTCTCCCCCGGGGTAGGGCCACCCACCCTCTCCCCCCGGGGTAGGGCCACCCACCCTCTCCCCCCGGGGTAGGGCCACCCACCCTCTCCCCCTGGGGTTAGAGCCTACCTGTTCAGCCTCCGGTTACAAAATTGGTTTTGTCGTCCTACGCAATTTGTAATTTTATTGGATCCATTTATTTGATATTCGTCTATCTACATTCTGTGTTATTTTGTTTTGTTGAGGTTGTATATGCTATGTGTTTTAATCAAAGACATGTGATACTGAAATTTCTATTTGTGATCTAAAATAAGCTGTGTGCTTTTTTTGCAATAATGTGTTATATTTACTTAAATTTAATTTTATTGATACGAAATATAATGATATTCATAATGACAATTTTCTGTTCAGGTTATATCCCTTTAGATGTTAGTTTTATTACAGGCTCCATGGGAGTTTATTTGTTGTTTGAAATGTATGTCAATATCTTTATCGTAATGGTTAGACGAAAATAATGACCAAGAAAATTTTACAATGTATGAACATTAGAAGAACATTAAACAACAAAAATATAAAATTAATAATATGTCCCACAATATGGTACACCAAAATTCCTTGGTATACTTATGAATAATATTTCCAGAGATCATCAGACATGTACCCAGTATTGTGGAAGTCAATCAGCACATTGTTTACGACGTCAGTACCATATTTGCAGACTTAAATTTCTTTCACAGACATGATTACTAGGTCCGAAGATTTACAATTCCTCGTATGTTAGAAAACTTCAGCTTCGGCTTTCGATAGAGGTGATCCATCACACTGGTCGTATTTGTTTATAATCTGCAAAGATCATCAAATATCGCTTGTGTAATGTCTTCAAAATTTCCAGCTAACTTCTATTTGTCCAACACTAATTCATCTGTTTTGTTTTCAAACATTTAGTTCCTTAATAAGTGAATTTATGTAGCGCAGTAATCTTTGGGTACGTCGATTTCGAGACTGCTAGCTACACGACTATCTATCCAGACTTCATTAGTGGCTTATATTGTCAAAATATTTCTCTATATGTTCAGTTTTTTAAATATCATATTTTGTTGTTTAACGATCTTCTACTAATCATATACTGTACAATTGTCTTGGTCATTATTTTCAACAAACCATTTCGTTAAATATATCGACATACATTTCAAATAAGAAATAATCTCCCATGGAATCTGCAATAAAACTAGCCACTAAAGGGATATAACCTGAACTAAAATGCATCATTATGAAAATCATTATATGTAGTGTCAATATAATTCAATTTAAGTTAATATAAAAAATTATTACAACAAATTGCACAGGTTATTTTAGATCACAAATACATATTTTCCTATCACATGTGTTTGATTAAAACACATAGCATATTTAATCCTCAACAACACAAAATACCACAGAATGTAGATTGACCAAATTCGAATAAATGAACCCAGGGTAATCTATATCAAGCTCGACAAATCCAATTCGCTAAACTGAGTCTAAGTACCGATGGGGAGGAAAATTGTTTACCACCCTCCCTCACCCCCGGGCCACTCACCCTCCCCCCCCCTGGGACACCCACCCTCTCCCCCCGGGGTAGGGCCACCCACCCTCTCCCCCCGGGGTAGGGCCACCCACCCTCTCTCCCCGGGGTAGGGCCACCCACCCTCTCCCCCCGGGGTAGGGCCACCCACCCTCTCCCCCCGGGGTAGGGCCACCCACCCTCTCCCCCCGGGGTAGGGCCACCCACCCTCTCCCCCCGGGGTAGGGCCACCCAGCCTCTCCCCCCCCCGGGGTAGGGCCACCCTCCCTCTCCCCCCGGGGTAGGGCCACCCACCCTCTCCCCCCGGGGTAGGGCCACCCACCCTCTCCCCCTGGGGTAGGGCCACCCACCCGCTCCCCCTGGGGTAGGGCCACCCACCCGCTCCCCCTGGGGTAGGGCCACCCACCCTCTCCCCCTGGGGTAGGGCCACCCACCCTCTCCCCCTGGGGTAGGGCCACCCACCCTCTCCCCCTGGGGTTAGAGCCTACCTGTTCAGCCTCCGGTTACAAAACTGGTTTTGTCTTCCTACGCAATTTGTAATTTTATTGGATCCATTTATTTGATATTCGTCTATCTACATTCTGTGTTATTTTGTTTTGTTGAGGTTGTATATGCTATGTGTTTTAATCAAAGACATGTGATACTGAAATTTCTATTTGTGATCTAAAATAAGCTGTGTGCTTTTTTTTGCAATAATGTGTTATATTTACTTAAATTTAATTTTATTGATACGAAATATAATGATATTCATAATGATAATTTTCTGTTCAGGTTATATCCCTTTAGATGTTAGTTTTATTACAGGCTCCATGGGAGTTTATTTGTTGTTTGAAATGTATGTCAATATCTTTATCGTAATGGTTAGACGAAAATAATGACCAAGAAAATTTTACAATGTATGAACATTAGAAGAACATTAAACAACAAAAATATACAATTTATAATATGTCCCACAATATGGTACACCAAAATTCCTTGGTAGACTTATGAATAATATTTCCAGAGATCATCAGACATGTACCCAGTATTGTGGAAGTCAATCAGCACATTGCTTACGACGTCAGTACCATATTTGCAGACTTAAATTTCTTTCACAGTCATGATTACTAGGTCCGAAGATTTACAATTCCTCGTATGTTAGAAAACAACTTCAGCTTCGGCTTTCGATAGAGGTGATCCATCACACTGGTCGTATTTGTTTATAATCTGCAAAGATCATCAAATATCGCTTGTGTAATGTCTTCAAAATTTCCAGCTAACTTCTATTTGTCCAACACTAATTCATCTGTTTTGTTTTCAAACATTTAGTTCCTTAATAAGTGAATTTATGTAGCGCAGTAATCTTTGGGTACGTCGATTTCGAGACTGCTAGCTACACGACTATCTATCCAGACTTCATTAGTGTCTTATATTGTCAAAATATTTCACTATATGTTCAGTTTTTTAAATATCATATTTTGTTGTTTAACGATCTTCTACTAATCATATACTGTACAATTGTCTTGGTCATTATTTTCAACAAACCATTTCGTTAAATATATCGACATACATTTCAAATAAGAAATAATCTCCCATGGAATCTGCAATAAAACTAGCCACTAAAGGGATATAACCTGAACTAAAATACATCATTATGAAAATCATTATATGTAGTGTCAATATAATTCAATTTAAGTTAATATAAAAAATTATTACAACAAATTGCACAGGTTATTTTAGATCACAAATACATATTTTCCTATCACATGTGTTTGATTAAAACACATAGCATATTTAATCCTCAACAACACAAAATACCACAGAATGTAGATTGACCAAGTTCGAATAAATGGACCCAGGGTAATCTATATCAAGCTCGACAAATCCAATTCGCTAAACTGAGTCGAAGTCCCGATGGGGAGGAAAATTGTTTACCACCCTCCCTCACCCCCCGGGCCACCCACCCTCTCCCCCGGGCCACCCTCCCTCTCCCCCCGGGGTAGGGCCACCCACCCTCTCCCCCCGGGGTAGGGCCACCCACCCTCTCCCCCCGGGGTAGGGCCACCCACCCTCTCCCCCCGGGGTAGGGCCACCCACCCTCTCCCCGCGGGGTAGGGCCACCCACCCTCTCCCCCGGGGTAGGGCCACCCACCCTCTCCCCCCGGGGTAGGGCCACCCACCCTCTCCCCCCGGGGTAGGGCCACCCACCCTCTCCCCCTGGGGTTAGAGCCTACCTGTTCAGCCTCCGGTTACAAAATTGGTTTTGTCGTCCTACGCAATTTGTAATTTTATTGGATCCATTTATTTGATATTCGTCTATCTACATTCTGTGTTATTTTGTTTTGTTGAGGTTGTATATGCTATGTGTTTTAATCAAAGACATGTGATACTGAAATTTCTATTTGTGATCTAAAATAAGCTGTGTGCTTTTTTTGCAATAATGTGTTATATTTACTTAAATTTAATTTTATTGATACGAAATATAATGATATTCATAATGACAATTTTCTGTTCAGGTTATATCCCTTTAGATGTTAGTTTTATTACAGGCTCCATGGGAGTTTATTTGTTGTTTGAAATGTATGTCAATATCTTTATCGTAATGGTTAGACGAAAATAATGACCAAGAAAATTTTACAATGTATGAACATTAGAAGAACATTAAACAACAAAAATATAAAATTAATAATATGTCCCACAATATGGTACACCAAAATTCCTTGGTATACTTATGAATAATATTTCCAGAGATCATCAGACATGTACCCAGTATTGTGGAAGTCAATCAGCACATTGTTTACGACGTCAGTACCATATTTGCAGACTTAAATTTCTTTCACAGACATGATTACTAGGTCCGAAGATTTACAATTCCTCGTATGTTAGAAAACTTCAGCTTCGGCTTTCGATAGAGGTGATCCATCACACTGGTCGTATTTGTTTATAATCTGCAAAGATCATCAAATATCGCTTGTGTAATGTCTTCAAAATTTCCAGCTAACTTCTATTTGTCCAACACTAATTCATCTGTTTTGTTTTCAAACATTTAGTTCCTTAATAAGTGAATTTATGTAGCGCAGTAATCTTTGGGTACGTCGATTTCGAGACTGCTAGCTACACGACTATCTATCCAGACTTCATTAGTGGCTTATATTGTCAAAATATTTCTCTATATGTTCAGTTTTTTAAATATCATATTTTGTTGTTTAACGATCTTCTACTAATCATATACTGTACAATTGTCTTGGTCATTATTTTCAACAAACCATTTCGTTAAATATATCGACATACATTTCAAATAAGAAATAATCTCCCATGGAATCTGCAATAAAACTAGCCACTAAAGGGATATAACCTGAACTAAAATGCATCATTATGAAAATCATTATATGTAGTGTCAATATAATTCAATTTAAGTTAATATAAAAAATTATTACAACAAATTGCACAGGTTATTTTAGATCACAAATACATATTTTCCTATCACATGTGTTTGATTAAAACACATAGCATATTTAATCCTCAACAACACAAAATACCACAGAATGTAGATTGACCAAATTCGAATAAATGAACCCAGGGTAATCTATATCAAGCTCGACAAATCCAATTCGCTAAACTGAGTCTAAGTACCGATGGGGAGGAAAATTGTTTACCACCCTCCCTCACCCCCGGGCCACTCACCCTCCCCCCCCCCCTGGGACACCCACCCTCTCCCCCCGGGGTAGGGCCACCCACCCTCTCCCCCCGGGGTAGGGCCACCCACCCTCTCTCCCCGGGGTAGGGCCACCCACCCTCTCCCCCCGGGGTAGGGCCACCCACCCTCTCCCCCCGGGGTAGGGCCACCCACCCTCTCCCCCCGGGGTAGGGCCACCCACCCTCTCCCCCCGGGGTAGGGCCACCCAGCCTCTCCCCCCCCCGGGGTAGGGCCACCCTCCCTCTCCCCCCGGGGTAGGGCCACCCACCCTCTCCCCCCGGGGTAGGGCCACCCACCCGCTCCCCCTGGGGTAGGGCCACCCACCCGCTCCCCCTGGGGTAGGGCCACCCACCCGCTCCCCCTGGGGTAGGGCCACCCACCCTCTCCCCCTGGGGTAGGGCCACCCACCCTCTCCCCCTGGGGTAGGGCCACCCACCCTCTCCCCCTGGGGTAGGGCCACCCACCCTCTCCCCCTGGGGTAGGGCCACCCACCCTCTCCCCCTGGGGTTAGAGCCTACCTGTTCAGCCTCCGGTTACAAAACTGGTTTTGTCTTCCTACGCAATTTGTAATTTTATTGGATCCATTTATTTGATATTCGTCTATCTACATTCTGTGTTATTTTGTTTTGTTGAGGTTGTATATGCTATGTGTTTTAATCAAAGACATGTGATACTGAAATTTCTATTTGTGATCTAAAATAAGCTGTGTGCTTTTTTTGTAATAATGTGTTATATTTACTTAAATTTAATTTTATTGATACGAAATACAATGATATTCATAATGATAATTTTCTGTTCAGGTTATATCCCTTTAGATGTTAGTTTTATTACAGGCTCCATGGGAATTTATTTGTTGTTTGAAATGTATGTCAATATCTTTATCGTAATGGTTAGACGAAAATAATGACCAAGAAAATTTTACAATGTATGAACATTAGAAGAACATTAAACAACAAAAATATATAAAATTAATAATATGTCCCACAATATGGTACACCAAAATTCCTTGGTAGACTTATGAATAATATTTCCAGAGATCATCAGACATGTACCCAGTATTGTGGAAGTCAATCAGCACATTGTTTACGACGTCAGTACCATATTTGCAGACTTAAATTTCTTTCACAGTCATGATTACTAGGTCCGAAGATTTACAATTCCTCGTATGTTAGAAAACAACTTCAGCTTCGGCTTTCGATAGAGGTGATCCATCACACTGGTCGTATTTGTTTATAATCTGCAAAGATCATCAAATATCGCTTGTGTAATGTCTTCAAAATTTCCAGCTAACTTCTATTTGTCCAACACTAATTCATCTGTTTTGTTTTCAAACATTTAGTTCCTTAATAAGTGAATTTATGTAGCGTAGTAATCTTTGGGTACGTCGATTTCGAGACTGCTAGCTACACGACTATCTATCCAGACTTCATTAGTGGCTTATATTGACAAAATATTTCTCTATATGTTCAGTTTTTTAAATATCATATTTTGTTGTTTAACGATCTTCTACTAATCATATACTGTACAATTGTCTTGGTCATTATTTTCAACAAACCATTTCGTTAAATATATCGACATACATTTCAAATAAGAAATAATCTCCCATGGAATCTGCAATAAAACTAGCCACTAAAGGGATATAACCTGAACTAAAATACATCATTATGAAAATCATTATATGTAGTGTCAATATAATTCAATTTAAGTTAATATAAAAAATTATTACAACAAATTGCACAGGTTATTTTAGATCACAAATACATATTTTCCTATCACATGTGTTTGATTAAAACACATAGCATATTTAATCCTCAACAACACAAAATACCACAGAATGTAGATTGACCAAATTTGAATAAATGAACCCAGGGTAATCTATATCAAGCTCGACAAATCCAATTCGATAAACTGAGTCTAAGTCCCGATGGGGAGGACAATTGCTTACCACCCTCCCCCACCCCCCGGGCCACCCAACCTCTCGCCCCGGGCCACCCCTCGGGCCACCCACCCTCTCCCCCCGGGCCACCCACCCTCTCCCCCCCGGGCCACCCACCCTCTCCCCCCGGGCCACCCACCCTCTCCCCCCGGGCCACCCACCCTCTCCCCCCCGGGCCACCCACCCTCTCCCCCCGGGCCACCCACCCTCTCCCCCCGGGGGAGAGGGTGGCCCGGGCCACCCACCCTCTCCCCCCGGGCCACCCTCTCCCCCGGGGTAGGGCCACCCACCCTCTCCCCCGGGGTAGGGCCACCCACCCTCTCCCCCGGGGTAGGGCCACCCACCCTCTCCCCCCGGGGTAGGGCCACCCACCCGCTCCCCCCGGGGTAGGGCCACCCACCCTCTCCCCCTGGGGTTAGAGCCTACCTGTTCAGCCTCCGGTTACAAAATTGGTTTTGTCTTCCTACGCAATTTGTAATTTTATTGGATCCATTTATTTGATATTCGTCTATCTACATTCTATGTTATTTTGTTTTGTTGAGGTTGTATATGCTATGTGTTTTAATCAAAGACATGTGATACTGAAATTTCTATTTGTGATCTAAAATAAGCTGTGTGCTTTTTTTGCAATAATGTGTTATATTTACTTAAATTTAATTTTATTGATACGAAATATAATGATATTCATAATGATAATTTTCTGTTCAGGTTATATCCCTTTAGATGTTAGTTTTATTACAGGCTCCATGGGAGTTTATTTGTTGTTTGAAATGTATGTCAATATCTTTATCGTAATGGTTAGACGAAAATAATGACCAAGAAAATTTTACAATGTATGAACATTAGAAGAACATTAAACAACAAAAATATAAAATTTATAATATGTCCCACAATATGGTACACCAAAATTCCTTGGTAGACTTATGAATAATATTTCCAGAGATCATCAGACATGTACCCAGTATTGTGGAAGTCAATCAGCACATTGCTTACGACGTCAGTACCATATTTGCAGACTTAAATTTCTTTCACAGTCATGATTACTAGGTCCGAAGATTTACAATTCCTCGTATGTTAGAAAACAACTTCAGCTTCGGCTTTCGATAGAGGTGATCCATCACACTGGTCGTATTTGTTTATAATCTGCAAAGATCATCAAATATCGCTTGTGTAATGTCTTCAAAATTTCCAGCTAACTTCTATTTGTCCAACACTAGTTCATCTATTTTGTTTTCAAACATTTAGTTCCTTAATAAGTGAATTTATGTAGCGCCGTAATCTTTGACTACATCGATTTCGAGACTGCTAGCTACACGACTATCTATCCAGACTTCATTAGTGGCTTATATTGTCAAAATATTTCTCTATATGTTCAGTTTTTTAAATATCATATTTTGTTGTTTAACCTTCTTCTACTAATCATATACTGTACAATTGTCTTGGTCATTATTTTCAACAAACCATTTCGTTAAATATATCGACATACATTTCAAATAAGAAATAATCTCCCATGGAATCTGCAATAAAACTAACAACTAAAGGGATAGAACCTGAACTAAAATAAATCATTATGAAAATCATTATATGTAGTGTCAATATAATTAAATTTAAGTTAATATAAAAGATTATTACAACAAATTGTACAGGTTATTTTAGATCACAAATGCATATTTTCCTATCACATGTGTTTGATTAAAACACAAAGCATATTTAATCCTCAACAACACAAAATACCACAGAATGTAGATTGACCAAATTCGAATAAATGGACCCAGGGTAATCTATATGAAGCTCGACAAATCCAATTCGGTAATCTGAGTCTAAGTCCCGATGGGGAGGAAAAGGAGGTCTCTGGGGGTAGTGGAAAGGAGACCCTGCTCTGGAGGGAGGGGAGGGCCCTGCCCTATGGGTAGGAGGACACTCGGGGTAGCTGCCCTGGGGGAAAGGGAGGGACGGCCCTTCCTTGGTGGTAGATTGAGGGAGGACCCTGCCCTGGAGTTAGGGTCTCCATGGAGGTAGGGGGGTCCGTGGGGGAAGGGTCTCTGCGGGTATGGGGTCCCTGCCCGATGGGTAGGGGGTCCTTGGGTGGTAGGGGGAGGGAGGTGGTCCCTGCCGGTATGTGGTCCCTGCCGGTATGGGGTCCCTGCCGGTATGGGGTCCCTGCCCGATGGGTAGGGGGTGCCTGGGGGTAGGGGGAGGGAGGGGTTTCCTGGGGTAGGGGAATGATGGGGTCCCTGTCGGTATAGGGTGTCCCTGGGTACCTGGTGGTAGGGGGAGGGAGTACCCCGGGGGTAGGGGGAGGGAGGGAGTCCCTGGGGGAAAGGGGTCCATGGGGATAGGGACAAGGAGGGTTCTGGGGAAGGCCTTGCCCTTGGTGTAGGGGGTAAGGGGTCCCTGGGGGTAGGGGGTCCCTGGGAGTAGGGGGTCCCGGGAAGTGGGGGAGGGGGATGGAGGGGTTACTTGGGGGTGGGGGAAGGGTGGGGGAGGGTTTCCCTGGGGGTAGGGGGTCCCTTGGGGTAGAGGGTCCCTGGGGGAAGGGGGTCCCTCAGGGTAGGGGGGTCCCTGGGGGTATACGGATGTCACTGGAAGTGGAGTAGGGGGAGGGTGAGGGACGGGTTCCCTGGGGGTAGGGGAAGAGTGGGCGAGGGAGGGGTTCCCTGGGGGTTGGGGAAGAGTGGAATTATATATATATAACTATGCAAATATATATAAATACAAACACACACACACACACACACACACACACACACACACACACACACACACAAGTGTGAGTCGAATACACCTAGCCACTTTTGTAACATTTTCTAAATTTTTCTAAATTTATTTTTAATCATATCACCTGCATAGTTCGATACCTATTGAAAACAAATTCCAACTGTACCATATGGGTACCATATTTTCTGTGCGTCAATTTTACGCCGAGATATTAATGTTTGTGTGTCAGTTTATCATTTAATATAGACATCTAGAAAAAATGATTTTGACGTTTTCACTTTTTGTGACCCTACCTAAACACTCACACAACTGTAGGTACACTCGTGCCAAGGGAGATTAACACCGCCAATGTCTAACTCAAGAAAAAATAACTATTGCCAGTTTATTATATCTATATATATATAAAAATCTTTGTGTGTATGTATGTATGTATGTATGTATGTATGTATGTATGTATGTATGTATGTATGTATGTATGTATGTATGTATGTATGTATGTATGTATGTATGTCCGTCTTTTATGCGTTCGCGAACGGTCCAACCGATTGAGATGAAATTTTCTACACGTTTTCCTTTCATTCCTGTGCAACCAACTGTGATAGTTTTATCTATCAGCTATCAGCTATTACCTTCCTAAAATTAAATTTTGTAATTACACGACTGAACATAAGAAAATATAAAAATATATGACAAAAAGGGATTTAACTTTTAGTACCATTGTTATATCTTAAGTTACGTCCCCTGGCTATAGATTAAATGAGTTGATTGACGATGAATTAAATGAGATGCTCCACATAGATAGATAGATAGATAGATAGATAGATAGATAGATAGATAGATAGATAGATAGATAGATAGATAGATAGATAGATAGATAGATAGATAGATAGATAGATAGATGGATAGATAGATAGGTAGATAGATAGATAGATAGATAGATAGATACATAGATATGTAGATAGATAGATACATAGATACATAGATAGATCCCCGCCAGAGCCTGGGCGAAGCCGGGCCGGGCAGCTAATATTTATCAAGGGGACTTAACATAAGAAAAGTTATTTCAAGGGTCATAACTTTTAATAACATCACTATTATTTTATGTATAGATTGTTGCATTGTTTTCACAGATTTATAACCTCTTTTCTATAGTTATTTACAGGCATATGAGTTATAATATATATAGTGATATAATCTTTAAGGCATTTTCATAATAATTATCATAAAAGTAATGCATCTATTTAAATAGTGAAAATTTTCTAACACATCTTTTTACGTTTTTAAAACCAGTGTTCATTAAAAATAATGGATTTATTTTAGATACGTCAGAATTTTACTTGTTTTTGGAGTGGAACTTTTGAAGATCATACTTTTAGGGATCATTTCTAAAGGTCGTCTTTGCGGAGTAAATCGTGTGTTTTATTTGCATTCATTGTGTTTATTCCGGATTTCATCAATACTTTCCAAGAATGGCACCAGTCGACAAAATGGATTCCATCGACATTGATCATTTCCTGGAGGGAAGACCACTGCACAACAAAGGTACGTTGGTCATTACATTTACCGGCCCTGGCGCGGCGGCCAAGGCCACGCCTTCGTTAATCTACAGCACGCTGCTGGGCCCATGTGGTGTACCACATGGCGGCATTACTGACGTATACCGGTATGAAGTACCTACTCGGTGGTATGTCAACCTGACACAGGCGGCCCATGTGGCAGTATACAAAGGCCTTCATGGCAAAACAGTTAAGCTGCCGGCGGAGGGACTGGAGCTATCAATAGAGCACCTAGAACGAGAAAGGGACCGAGTTACGATTCATTGGCTTCCCAACACTATTTCTCTACAGGGAGTAAAGTTCATAGTCGAGAAGACGATTGGAGACGAAAACGCGGAAGTCTTCAGAATCCAGTACGGTGGCGGCAAGTGGGGCGTGCTGTGTACCCCCACAAAACCGGTGCCGCATTACGCAAAGATCACGGCGCCAGGGAAAATAACAGGCGACCACCGCATAATGTTCTCTATGCCCGGTCGCCGGACTCAGTGCCCATATTGCAGCCTAGACGATCACTGGTCTAACAAATGCCCGACAAGGCGGCAGAAGAAAGAACATAATAAGAAACCATCCGAACTAGCACAAGAGGAATTCCCGGCAATCATGGGGAAGGCCCACACACAGAAAAACAACGCTGTCCAAAATGTCGTCGAAGTAACTGGCAGACCGGTGACCACGGAGCCAGCCGTAGAAACTGCTCAAACAAAAACAGCTCCACAAGAAGCCAACAACGACGGATTCCAAACCGTCAGCTACGGCAGAAAAAGGCAGTATACAGAGAGAAAGAATTCCTCAAACAACAAAGACATAGGAGAAGAGGAAGGAAGATCTTCCCCTTCCCCTTCCAAACCATGCAAGAAAGCTGCTACAAAACAGCATGAAAACAGTGACAATGAAGGACCACTTTATATCAACACCGACGAAGACACCGACGAAGACCACGAGGAGAACGAAAACCACAAAACTATCACCAAAACCGAAGACACAGCCCAGATTTGAAGTATTTTGTACAAAGGTAATCACGTAAATTCAACCACCATGTTTTTATTCTATTTTTAAAATGGCTGACAACCTATGTATAATTAGCGTTAATATTCGTGGCATGAAAACGAAATTACAATACATAATCACACTCATACACAAACACAAACCAGATTTCATCCTATTACAAGAAACTAACATCAAAACAGACTTTGAAGCAGTAGAACTAGTAACACGGTTAGGATTAAAGAATTCATCTTTCAGTTTAGCGAAACAAAACAATGGGTCAGGGACAGCCATACTGCAAACATCCGACACGTGGGATATTGTTAGAACGCACAGAGACGAACACGGTAGAGTTAGCACGGTTCAACTAAAGAACGACACACACGCCTACACAATAGTTAACATACATGCACCACCAAATTACCAATACCAACCCTTATTTTATGAACAGTTAGACGATTTATTAACACAGACATACAGGGGACAAAATATCGTTCTTGCCGGCGATTACAACTGCGTGCTTGAAGAAATAGACGTGCTAGGGGGAGAAGTAAGAACACAGCTGAGGAGGGCCGGCGGGGACGGTATACATCAACTAGATACACTACGAAACATCATCGATACTCACAACCTCACAGACGCATTCAGGCATACACACCCCGACAGTAGAGAAACGACATACACAAGCAAAACACACAACAGGTCATCTAGATTAGATAGGATTTACACACCCGCAACACACCACATCATACAGACCAAACATCTACCGGAAACATTAGATTACACAGACCACAAAGGCATACTAGTACACATCACCACAAACAGCACAGACACGCAGACATACAAACGGTCACCTCACTGGAAATACAATAATTCATTATTGAAACACCCAGAATATGTAAAATATATGACACAGCTCATACACACGTACACAGACAATATACCGACTGAGAACATCACACAATACTGGGACTTACTAAAAAGCACCATACGAAGCAGAACACAACACTTAGCAACCATGATTCACAAAGACAGAATAAGACAGGAACGTATCATACAAACAGCCATACGGCTAACAAAACAGACAGACAGGAATGCATCACACTTACACATACTAGAAACACAACTAGAAGAACACCAACAACACAGATATCTGGGTGCTCTTCTCAGAACAAAGCTCGACACAATCACACAAGAGACACCTACGAGACAACATTTAGCAATGGAGCAGAGTGTACAACGTAACAGACAAATAAGCAAAATATCAGACATGCAAGGAAACATGCAGACAGAAACACCACACATAGAGACTGCTTTCCAGCAACACTATACACAACTATTCACAGCAGAGACAGTCGACACACAGATACAAGACAACTTCTTACGGTATGCAAAGAAATTATCTGACACAGACAGAGACACAATGGACACAGAACTGACACTGAAAGACATAACACAGGCACTGAGCACAATGAACAAAGACAAAACCCCAGGACCAGACGGTTTGACAGTAGAATTCTACCAACACTTCTTTCCTATCCTAGGCAATCTCCTCCTCAAAGTCTATCAGGAAGCCTTTGACAAAAAACAACTTCCAGAGAGCTGCAACATGTCCTACATTACACTCATATGCAAAGACAAAACT
Organism: Cepaea hortensis; assembly: GCA_963921405.1. NCBI lineage: Eukaryota > Metazoa > Mollusca > Gastropoda > Stylommatophora > Helicidae > Cepaea > Cepaea hortensis. The sequence goes on along the minus strand of OY992892.1, from coordinate 51,912,622 downwards.
GACAAGACACAACTGAAGAACTACAGACCAATCTCCTTACTAAACACAGACTACAAGATACTTGCCAAAACACTCACCAACAAACTTAAACCTTTCATGCAAACACTAATACACCCTGACCAACAGTGCAGTGTCAAAGACAGAAATATACATAACCACACCCATCTAATTAGAGACATTATCACCTACACACACGGGAAAGACTGTCCATCCTCCATCTTGTCCCTGGATCAGGAAAAGGCCTTCGACAGAATTTCCCACACATACCTGCATAGAACACTAGAACACTGTAATATAGGACAGTATTACAGGCAGTGGATACAGATCTTGTACAAAAATCCTGAAAGCAAGGTGTTAGTGAACCATTCACTGACAGACAGCTTCAGGCTCACGAGATCTGTAAGGCAGGGATGTCCCCTATCACCACTACTGTATGTGCTCACCCTAGAGCCTTTATTAGAGAAGATAAGACAAGACACTAGTATTAAAGGCACCTTCCTGCATGGAATAGGAGAGCAGAAGCTCATCGCTTATGCAGATGACACTGCTTTCTTTCCCACTAGCAACACATCCATAAGGAACATACTCCACACCTTTACCCATTTTGGAAAAGGCAGTGGAGCCAAAGTAAATGTACAGAAATCATATATAACGGGTCTGGGAAAGTGGAAACAAAAGTCTGATTTCCCTCCAGATCTGAGACACACAGACACCATGAAACTGTATGGGATCACATTTCCATGTGATCCCACAAAAACACACACACAGACATGGCACGCACTGACCCAAAAGATCACAGACATGTTACATAGGTATAGGTACAAAACATCCACAATATTTGGTAGAAGCACAGTAGTCAACACATTCATAATACCCAAAATAATATACTTAGCGACAGTACTGGACCCTCCCAAACAGACCATCACAAACATAAACAAACAAATCAGATGCTTTATCTTCACCAACACGATACACTGCATTAAACACAAAACTCTCATACAAGACAGGAAACAGGGGGGAATTGGACTACAAGACATCCACACAAAAATACTGTCACTTAGGATTAGTTACATAGGTAAAATCATCAGACACCCAGAACAGCACAGACTAGCACTATACTACATAGCCCACAACATCAAACACCTAACACCACTTAACAATGCAACTGCACACTATCAGGGAACACTGCCAACATTCTATCAGACATGCATACAGGCAATACAAGGACATGAACAGTTTATACAGCAAACAACACACACAATATACAAACAGTTAGTTAGAGAGCAAGCACCACCACTCAAACTTAGAATCAAAAGAGGATACAAATACTTCATGTCTGACTTCACATGCACCTTTTCAAACCTACACAACAAACACATAACACCAACAGCTAGAGAAATCACATATAGGTTATTATACAGCATGACTCCAACAACACAGGGACAATACATAGACAAACAATGCCAGCTATGTAGAAACAACACACAAGAGACAGAGGAACACATTTATTTTACATGTCCAACAATTACTGCCACACGCGCAACACTCCAACACCTCATACAAACACACACAGGCAAACAAACCGACATATATAAAGCAATATTTCTCAACACTTTACCAAAGTCAGCAAAAGACATACACACAAAACTACTTATAGCTCTTTCTTACTATAGACATCTCATATGGACATGCAGAAACTCAGCCAGACACAAACACTACACATATAACACACACTTAATATCATTTATGTACACGCGCAAAATATCACAACTATTTCCAGATTAAAACCACATGTATTCCTTATTGTATTACAAATTTGGTATACATGAGCGCGAGAAAGAAAGAAGAAACTGTGAGTGAATGATGAGTAAATGATTAAAAAGATCACATATGGTCAAAAGACAAATGACAATCCCTTATGTAAAGAATAGTAGAAATATAAATGCTTGTTTTATTTGTTTCAAAATGATGGTTTTAACACTTATAGATAAGGGGAAAAGAAAAAAGGAGAAAAGAAAATCAAATCCTCCCATTCCAAATTACTATCTATGGAATGAACTTGTCTTATACTACCACCACTACTAAGATTATCACCTTAGTAAATAGAATCACATATCTATTATACTATTTATTATTATTATTATTATTATTATTTTTATTATTACTATTATTATTAATATATGTTTGTTGTTGTTTACTATTTTTATTATTATGAAAATGTCTACTATTATTATGATCATCATTATTATTACTATCATCATCTTACCCTTATTATCTTTAGTATCATTAATTTGAAAAGTATTAAGGATATCATCATTATTAATTTACAACTTCATCTCCAATGTTCCCCCCCCCACCTTTGCTTAAGGTTTGTTGCTTTTGCTACTACCCCCACTATTTTGTTTCAAACATTTGTCCAGCCTGTACCATCATAAAGAGTGGTCATGTCCCTTCCTTTCTGTATCACCCCCTTTGAATCATGTGAGTGAGTGTTGAATGAATGAATACAAAATCACAAATGGTTACCAAACCAATGATACTGTAAACACTTGTGTCAATACAAATGCTTGGTTAAACTTTTATTACAAAACAAAAGAAAGAGAGAACACAGAGGAAAATATGAATGAACCCCTACATTTAGGAAAATAAAAACAAGTAGGAAAATATAACCCACTCCTTTACTCCAAGTATTACTAAAAACTGCAGTCTGCAAGTGTATGTACCTGCTAGGCTATGTTAACACCATTCCAAAGAAAATCATCCTAGCAAATGGAATCACATATTGTAAAAATGTTATCATTTTCATAACTATTAGTACCCTTGCTATTTTTCTAAAATTGCTGTTATTACCCTCAGTATGCCTCTTCTTACCATTATTATTACTGTCATCATTAGTAATAAACAAAAAAAAAACTTTCCCATGTGCCCCCCTCCCCTTGCTCATGGTTTGTGTTTGCCTTTGCTGATACCCACACCGGTTTGGTTCAAATAATTATCCTGCCTTTACCATCATTGCCCGGATAAGGTTGATGAAGGCATTGGTGGAATGAAACAAATTGGTGAGGAGATGGCAAGGGAAACAAAAATGTAAAGATTGTAAAAAAGTTTGTGCTAATACTGATGCTTGTTTTACTTTTTACAAAAAGAAAAAAAAAAAAAAAAAGAGGAAGGGAAAAAATGAATGAACCCTTACAAATATGACCAAAAAATAAGCAAGGAGAAAAAGAAAACCAACTCCTTTTACTTCTACTATTATTGAACATTGCATGCATATGTAAAAAAAATAAAAAAAAAAAAAAAAAAATAAGCAAGGAGAAAAAAGATAACCAACTCCTTTTTACACCTACTATATTATTTAACAGTGCATGATGCAATTGTTCATTGTATGTACCTGCCATGTTTTAACACCATTCCTAAGAAAATCATTTAGCAAATGGAATCACATGTTTGGAAATGTGATCATTATTGTGTTTATTAGCATTGCTGTTATCACTTTTAGTAGTTCTATTCTTTGTCATAATTATTATAAGATGTATTTTATGTAAACACAATTCCTAAGAAAATCAATTTAGCACATGGAATCACATGTTAAAACTATTAATACTATTATTATTATCATTGAGTCTATCACTATCACCCTTAGGCCTTATCAGTGTTATTCCTTGTCACTATTAATATTATATTTATTTACGTATTTGGTTGTTACTTTGCATTATTATCACTGTAATCACTTTTAATATATATGGCTTTGTAAACGCGTATACTATCACATCCCCCTTTCCCACATTTTTGATACTGTGATTGTTGTCTCTGCTGCCACCCTCACCGGTTGTTTGTAAACAGTTTTGCACCGCCATGTTTTATCATCACCGAGCGGTGGTGATGGTACTTGGTAGGAGTTTTTGGAGCTGACAGGAGAGCGGGGCGGCAGCGGAAATAAAAACAGCCTGCTACCATCACGCTTTTGATTAAAAATATTCCCTTACAACAATGTCAATGGAGAAATGTTTAAATGTATAAAATAATTGTAATTTTTGCGCATATGTCACCTACACGCCCACATGCAACGCTCTGTAAAAACACGCACACAAACACTGAACACACAGTACGCATGTAACAACACAAACAATGCAATAGTTACAAATGCAACAACTACCCCTCCTGCATTGTAAACTAGGATACTCCTTGACAACCCCCCCCCCCTTCCCCCCCCCCACCTTTTTCGATACTGTCTGTTTTGATACTGCTGCTGCCTTCACCGGTCGGTTCTAACAAGTTTTACTGCCATTTTCCTCATTACCAAGTGGTGATGATGGTATTGGTGGGGTTGGAGCTGACAGGTGAAAGGGTGGCAGAGGGAAAATAATGGTATACTACCGTCTTGTTGTCGTTTGTACTCGTTTTTCGTTACCCCCCATTTCAAATGTAAAAAGGTTGAAACAAATGTTGTAAAAATTTGCGCATATGTCACCTACACTTCCACATGCAACGCTCTGTAACAACACGAACAATACAAATGCAAATGTTTCTTAACACTCAATAAAAGTTTTTAAAAAAAAAAAAAAAGGAACTTTTGAAGTAATCGAAGCATTTGTATTTTTCGTTCGCTTGGCAGAGAGAAGGTCAGTACACAATTAAATGGGTATATTCTCGATTTTGTTTTTGTTTAAAAAAAAAAGTTGGCCGCGTGTGTGTCAACATCACATTTTTCATTCAATGTTGTGGGTGTGCATACCTTATGCATACCTTACACGCAGCACGCCTGTTAAAATGCAGGTTTTTTTTTTTTTTTTTTTTGGTCTAAATAAAGAAGAAGCCTATCCTTTGAAGTACCCAGCATTTACGTTTAGTAGTTTCAGGTTGCCCTTTTTCTTTTGGCCATGTACCATATTTCAATATCCTCTACTATATATGTAGACAATATTTGTTTGTGTGTGTGTGCCCTTTATCAGATTCAGATGAAATGCAATAGTTAGTAAAAAATATAATTTTCTATTTTACTGAAAGAGAGCACATGGTGTCTGGAAGGACATTCTTAAGTTAATTTTGTGTGTGTTGTTCATACTTTATGCATACCTTACACGCAGCACGCCTGTTAAAATACTGTTAAAATGCAGGGTATTTTCCCCCCAAAGATTTATAAACTCTTTGTCTATAGTTATTTATAGGCATATGAGTTATCTATATATATAAAAATCTTTGTGTGTATGTATGTATGTATGTATGTATGTATGTATGTATGTATGTATGTATGTATGTCCGTCCTTTATGCGTGCGCGAACGGTCCAACCGATTGAGATGAAATTTTCTACACGTTTTCCTTTCATTCCTGTGCAACCAACTGTGATAGTTTTATCTATCAGCTATCAGCTATTACCTTCCTAAAATTTAATTTTGTAATTACATGACTGAACATAAGAAAATATAAAAATATATGACAAAAGGGGATTTAACTTTTAGTTCCATTGTTATATCTTAAGTTACGTCCCCTGGCTATAGATTAAATGAGTTGATTGACGATGAATTAAATGAGATGCTCCACATAGATAGATAGATAGATAGATAGATAGATAGATAGATAGATAGATAGATAGATACATACATACATACATAGATACATAGATACATAGATAGATCCCCGCCAAAGCCTGGGCGAAGCCGGGCCGGGCAGCTAATATTTATCAAGGGGACTTAACATAAGAAAAGTTATTTCAAGGGTCATAACTTTTAATAACATCACTATTATTTTATGTATAGATTGTTGCATTGTTTTCACAGATTTATAAACTCTTTTCTATAGTTATCTACAGGCATATGAGTTATAATATATATATATATATATATATATATATATATATATATATATATATATATATATATATATATATATATAGAGAGAGAGAGAGAGAGAGAGAGAGAGAGAGAGAGAGAGAGAGAGAGAGAGAGAGAGAGAGTGATATAATCTTTAAGGCATTTTCATAATAATTATCATAAAAGTAATGCATCTATTTAAATAGTGAAAATTTTCTAACACATCATTTTATGTTTTTAAAACCAGTGTTCATTAAAAATAATGGATTTATTTTAGATACGTCAGAATTTTACTTTTTTACGGAGTGTAACTTTTGAAGTAATCGAAGCATTTGTATTTTTCGTTCGCTTGGCAGAGAGAAGGTCAGTACACAATTAAATGGGTATATTCTCGATTTTGTTTTTGTTTAAAAACAAAGTTGGCCGCGTGTGTGTCAACATCACATTTTTCATTCAATGTTGTGGGTGTGCATAACTTATGCATAACTTACACGCAGCACGCCTGTTAAAATGCAGGTTGTTTTTTTTTTTTTTTTCTAAAAAAAGAAGAAGCCTATCCTTTGAAGTACCCAGCATTTACATTTAGTAGTTTCAGGTTGCCCTTTTTCTTTTGGCCATGTACCATATTTCAATATCCTCTACTATATATGTAGACAATATTTGTTTGTGTGTGTGTGCCCTTTATCAGATTCAGATGGAATGCAATAGTTAGTTAAAAATCTAATTTTCTATTTTAGTGAAAGAGAGCACATGGTGTCTGGAAGGACATTCTTAAGTTAATTTTGTGTGTGTTGTTCATACTTTATGCATACCTTACACGCAGCACGCCTGTTAAAATACTGTTAAAATGCGGGGTTTTTTCCCCCCAAAGATTTATAAACTCTTTGTCTATAGTTATTTACAGGCATATGAGTTATAATAAATAATGATACAATCTTCAAGGCATTTTCATAATTATCATAAAAGTAATGCATCTATTTAAATAGTGAAAATTTTCTAACACATCTTTTTATGTTTTTAAAACCAGTGTTCATTACAAATAATGGATTTATCTTAGACCGCCAGGAGTGGGCGAAACCGGGCCGGGTCAGACAGACAGACAGACAAGCAGACAGACAGACAGATAGATAGATCCCCGCCAGGGGCTGAGCGAAGCCGGGCCGGGTCAGACAGACAGACAGACAGATAGATAGATAGATAGATAGATAGATAGATAGATAGATAGATAGATAGATAGATAGATAGATAGATAGATAGATAGATAGATAGATAGATAGATAGATAGATAGATAGATAGATAGATAGATAGATAGATCCCCGCCAGGGGCTGGCCGAAGCCGGGCCGGGTCAGACAGACAGACAGACAAGCAGACAAACAGACAGACAGACAGATAGATAGAAAGATAGATAGATAGATAGATAGATACATACATACATACATACATACATACATACATACATACATACATACATACATACATACATACATACATACATACATACATACATACATACATACATACATACATACATACATACATACATACATACATACATACATAGATCCCCGCCAGAGCCAGGGCGAAGCCGGGCCGGGCAGCTAGTCTATATCTATAAAAGAGACTGTATGTGGCTGGCTATGTATTGGATGGGTTCGATAACGGTACATCCGATTGAGATGAAATTTTCTACACGTCTTCCTTTCATTCCTATGCAACCGACTATAATAGTTTCATAGTGTAACATCTTCTACTTATTTAATAACATTTACTTTTTCTGTTTTCATTATATAAGTTCTATATAGCAGGAAGACTACACTCTAGAAAAGTTATTTCAAGGGGCATAACTTTTAATAACATTTCTACATACTTTATAGTCATATTGTTGGACTTACTTGCACTATTGTTAAACTCTTTGTCTATAGTTATTTTCAGGCATATGAGTTATAATAAATAATGATATAATCTTTAAGGCATTTTCAAAGTTTGTATAAAAATAATGCATAATACATAACATTGTAACCCATCTTTTACTGCTTAAAGAACTTATAAACTGTCATGTCGGTGATTAAAAACAGTTTTCATTAAAAATAATAAATGGTGTGTGAAAGGACATTCTTTTAAGTTACTGTGCGCCAGGAGCTGGGCGAAACCACGCCGGCCGATAGATAGACAGACAGACTGATAGTCGGGAACGGAAGCTTATTTGACTAGTTATATGAATTAAATGAGATGCTCCCCACCAGGAACTGGGTGAAGCCGGGCCGGGTCAGACAGACAGACAGACAGACAGGTAGACAGACAGACAGATAGTCGGGAACGGGAGAGCTTATATGACTACTTATATGAATTAAATGAGATGCTCCCCACCAGGGACTGGGTGAAGCAGGACCGGGTCAGCCAGACAGACAGACAGACAGACAAACAAGCAGACAGACAGACTGATAGATAGATAGATCCCCTCCAGGGACTGGGCGAAGCCGGGCCGGGTCAGCTAGTATTATATATATTATATATACATACAGATATATACATCTCCAAGTCATGCTGTGATGACGTCAAACCACACGCTGACTGCACGCGCAGTCTTGTCAACGCGAGGCCACCAGCGTAAATGCATTTTGACAAAAGAAGTTCCGTTGGAGAGATAAAAAATTATCAATGATCCCGACCGAGTAGAGCGAAGAAAAATTACACATAAATACTATAATAGATGTTGAATGCAAACATGTATTTATTATCATGCCGTCTCTCTGAATAGTCTCTGATTAGTAATAAGAATATTAAATCTTCATGACACAGAAAATGCTATTTCCCGTCATTGAAATAAAATTAAAGCAACATAACATGCAATCTTCATCATTTCAGATTGGGATGTTACCTACTTTATAAATAGTCGAAAATTGAACAAAACGAATACAAATGGATGCGCAATTTAATTATTCACATTATATCAATGTTCAAATTCTATATAAAGCGGAATTTATGAGTCTACTTACGTCATAAAAAGACAGTCTATCTCCGTAAGAAGAAAAATTTGAGAAGCCAAGGTGTATAGGCTCATAGACAGTGGATGGAACTACAATACTTCGTAATCGGTTTCTGTTTTAATGCAATCTTAAAATAATCGGGGAACGTAACATACGAGTACATAACAGTACGCTTACTGTAAACGCCAAAAAAAAAAAAAAATCCGGTAAATATAGTAAAGTATCGGCAAAGTATAGTGGCTAAATAAACACTCCTCCCACCACCCTCCCTCTCTCTCCCCTCGGGGGCCACCCTCCCTCACCCCCGGGGCATCCTCCCTCTCCCAGCTCTCACCCCCAGCTCTCCCTCTCCCCCCGGGCCTCCCTCTCATTCCCGGGCCACCCACCCTCTCCCCCCGGGGTAGGGCCACCCACCCTCTCCCCCCGGGGTAGGGCCACCCACCCTCTCCCCCCGGGGTAGGGCCACCCACCCTCTCCCCCCGGGGTAGGGCCACCCACCCTCTCCCCCCGGGGTAGGGCCACCCACCCTCTCCCCCCGGGGTAGGGCCACCCACCCTCTCCCCCGGGGTAGAGCCACCCACCCTCTCCCCCGGGGTAGGGCCACCCACCCTCTCCCCCCGGGGTAGGGCCACCCCCCCCGGGGTAGGGCCACCCCCCCCCCCGGGGTAGGGCCACCCACCCTCTCCCCCCGGGGTAGGGCCACCCACCCTCTCCCCCCGGGGTAGGGCCACCCACCCTCTCCCCCCGGGGTAGGGCCACCCACCCTCTCCCCCCGGGGTAGGGCCACCCACCCTCTCCCCCTGGGGTTAGAGCCTACCTGTTCAGCCTCCGGTTACAAAATTGGTTTTGTCTTCCTACGCAATTTGTAATTTTATTGGATCCATTTATTTGATATTCGTCTATCTACATTCTGTGTTATTTTGTTTTGTTGAGGTTGTATATGCTATGTGTTTTAATCAAAGACATGTGATACTGAAATTTCTATTTGTGATCTAAAATAAGCTGTGTGCTTTTTTTGCAATAATGTGTTATATTTACTTAAATTTAATTTTATTGATACGAAATATAATGATATTCATAATGATAATTTTCTGTTCAGGTTATATCCCTTTAGATGTTAGTTTTATTACAGGCTCCATGGGAGTTTATTTGTTGTTTGAAATGTATGTCAATATCTTTATCGTAATGGTTAGACGAAAATAATGACCAAGAAAATTTTACAATGTATGAACATTAGAAGAACATTAAACAACAAAAATATAAAATTTATAATATGTCCCACAATATGGTACACCAAAATTCCTTGGTAGACTTATGAATAATATTTCCAGAGATCATCAGACATGTACCCAGTATTGTGGAAGTCAATCAGCACATTGCTTACGACGTCAGTACCATATTTGCAGACTTAAATTTCTTTCACAGTCATGATTACTAGGTCCGAAGATTTACAATTCCTCGTATGTTAGAAAACAACTTCAGCTTCGGCTTTCGATAGAGGTGATCCATCACACTGGTCGTATTTGTTTATAATCTGCAAAGATCATCAAATATCGCTTGTGTAATGTCTTCAAAATTTCCAGCTAACTTCTATTTGTCCAACACTAATTCATCTGTTTTGTTTTCAAACATTTAGTTCCTTAATAAGTGAATTTATGTAGCGCAGTAATCTTTGGGTACGTCGATTTCGAGACTGCTAGCTACACGACTATCTATCCAGACTTCATTAGTGTCTTATATTGTCAAAATATTTCACTATATGTTCAGTTTTTTAAATATCATATTTTGTTGTTTAACGATCTTCTACTAATCATATACTGTACAATTGTCTTGGTCATTATTTTCAACAAACCATTTCGTTAAATATATCGACATACATTTCAAATAAGAAATAATCTCCCATGGAATCTGCAATAAAACTAGCCACTAAAGGGATATAACCTGAACTAAAATACATCATTATGAAAATCATTATATGTAGTGTCAATATAATTCAATTTAAGTTAATATAAAAAATTATTACAACAAATTGCACAGGTTATTTTAGATCACAAATACATATTTTCCTATCACATGTGTTTGATTAAAACACATAGCATATTTAATCCTCAACAACACAAAATACCACAGAATGTAGATTGACCAAGTTCGAATAAATGGACCCAGGGTAATCTATATCAAGCTCGACAAATCCAATTCGCTAAACTGAGTCGAAGTCCCGATGGGGAGGAAAATTGTTTACCACCCTCCCTCACCCCCCGGGCCACCCAACCTCTCGCCCCGGGCCACCCACCCTCTCCCCCGGGCCACCCTCCCTCTCCCCCCGGGGTAGGGCCACCCACCCTCTCCCCCCGGGGTAGGGCCACCCACCCTCTCCCCCCGGGGTAGGGCCACCCACCCTCTCCCCCCGGGGTAGGGCCACCCACCCTTTCCCCCCGGGGTAGGGCCACCCACCCTCTCCCCGCGGGGTAGGGCCACCCACCCTCTCCCCCGGGGTAGGGCCACCCACCCTCTCCCCCCGGGGTAGGGCCACCCACCCTCTCCCCCCGGGGTAGGGCCACCCACCCTCTCCCCCCGGGGTAGGGCCACCCACCCTCTCCCCCCGGGGTAGGGCCACCCTCTCCCCCTGGGGTTAGAGCCTACCTGTTCAGCCTCCGGTTACAAAATTGGTTTTGTCGTCCTACGCAATTTGTAATTTTATTGGATCCATTTATTTGATATTCGTCTATCTACATTCTGTGTTATTTTGTTTTGTTGAGGTTGTATATGCTATGTGTTTTAATCAAAGACATGTGATACTGAAATTTCTATTTGTGATCTAAAATAAGCTGTGTGCTTTTTTTGCAATAATGTGTTATATTTACTTAAATTTAATTTTATTGATACGAAATATAATGATATTCATAATGACAATTTTCTGTTCAGGTTATATCCCTTTAGATGTTAGTTTTATTACAGGCTCCATGGGAGTTTATTTGTTGTTTGAAATGTATGTCAATATCTTTATCGTAATGGTTAGACGAAAATAATGACCAAGAAAATTTTACAATGTATGAACATTAGAAGAACATTAAACAACAAAAATATAAAATTAATAATATGTCCCACAATATGGTACACCAAAATTCCTTGGTATACTTATGAATAATATTTCCAGAGATCATCAGACATGTACCCAGTATTGTGGAAGTCAATCAGCACATTGTTTACGACGTCAGTACCATATTTGCAGACTTAAATTTCTTTCACAGACATGATTACTAGGTCCGAAGATTTACAATTCCTCGTATGTTAGAAAACTTCAGCTTCGGCTTTCGATAGAGGTGATCCATCACACTGGTCGTATTTGTTTATAATCTGCAAAGATCATCAAATATCGCTTGTGTAATGTCTTCAAAATTTCCAGCTAACTTCTATTTGTCCAACACTAATTCATCTGTTTTGTTTTCAAACATTTAGTTCCTTAATAAGTGAATTTATGTAGCGCAGTAATCTTTGGGTACGTCGATTTCGAGACTGCTAGCTACACGACTATCTATCCAGACTTCATTAGTGGCTTATATTGTCAAAATATTTCTCTATATGTTCAGTTTTTTAAATATCATATTTTGTTGTTTAACGATCTTCTACTAATCATATACTGTACAATTGTCTTGGTCATTATTTTCAACAAACCATTTCGTTAAATATATCGACATACATTTCAAATAAGAAATAATCTCCCATGGAATCTGCAATAAAACTAGCCACTAAAGGGATATAACCTGAACTAAAATGCATCATTATGAAAATCATTATATGTAGTGTCAATATAATTCAATTTAAGTTAATATAAAAAATTATTACAACAAATTGCACAGGTTATTTTAGATCACAAATACATATTTTCCTATCACATGTGTTTGATTGAAACACATAGCATATTTAATCCTCAACAACACAAAATACCACAGAATGTAGATTGACCAAATTCGAATAAATGAACCCAGGGTAATCTATATCAAGCTCGACAAATCCAATTCGCTAAACTGAGTCTAAGTACCGATGGGGAGGAAAATTGTTTACCACCCTCCCTCACCCCCGGGCCACTCACCCTCCCCCCCCCTGGGCCACCCACCCTCTCCCCCCGGGGTAGGGCCACCCACCCTCTCCCCCCGGGGTAGGGCCACCCACCCTCTCCCCCCGGGGTAGGGCCACCCACCCTCTCCCCCCGGGGTGGAGCCACCCACCCTCTCCCCCCGGGGTGGGGCCACCCACCCTCTCCCCCCGGGGTGGGGCCACCCACCCTCTCCCCCCGGGGTAGGGCCACCCACCCTCTTCCCCCGGGGTAGGGCCACCCACCCTCTTCCCCCGGGGTAGGGCCACCCACCCTCTCCCCCCGGGGTAGGGCCACCCACCCTCTCCCCCCGGGGTAGGGCCACCCACCCTCTCCCCCGGGGTAGGGCCACCCTCCCTCTCCCCCCGGGGTAGGGCCACCCACCCTCTCCCCCTGGGGTAGGGCCACCCACCCGCTCCCCCTGGGGTAGGGCCACCCACCCTCTCCCCCCGGGGTAGGGCCACCCACCCTCTCCCCCCGGGGTAGGGCCACCCACCCTCTCCCCCCGGGGTAGGGCCACCCACCCTCTCCCCCCGGGGTAGGGCCACCCACCCTCTCCCCCCGGGGTAGGGCCACCCACCCTCTCCCCCCGGGGTAGAGCCACCCACCCTCTCCCCCGGGGTAGGGCCACCCACCCTCTCCCCCCGGGGTAGGGCCACCCCCCCCCGGGGTAGGGCCACCCCCCCCCCGGGGTAGGGCCACCCACCCTCTCCCCCCGGGGTAGGGCCACCCACCCTCTCCCCCCGGGGTAGGGCCACCCACCCTCTCCCCCCGGGTAAGGGCCACCCACCCGCTCCCCCGGGGTAGGGCCACCCACCCGCTCCCCCGGGGTAGGGCCACCCACCCGTTCCCCCCGGGGTAGGGCCACCCACCCTCTCCCCCTGGGGTTAGAGCCTACCTGTTCAGCCTCCGGTTACAAAATTGGTTTTGTCTTCCTACGCAATTTGTAATTTTATTGGATCCATTTATTTGATATTCGTCTATCTACATTCTGTGTTATTTTGTTTTGTTGAGGTTGTATATGCTATGTGTTTTAATCAAAGACATGTGATACTGAAATTTCTATTTGTGATCTAAAATAAGCTGTGTGCTTTTTTTGCAATAATGTGTTATATTTACTTAAATTTAATTTTATTGATACGAAATATAATGATATTCATAATGATAATTTTCTGTTCAGGTTATATCCCTTTAGATGTTAGTTTTATTACAGGCTCCATGGGAGTTTATTTGTTGTTTGAAATGTATGTCAATATCTTTATCGTAATGGTTAGACGAAAATAATGACCAAGAAAATTTTACAATGTATGAACATTAGAAGAACATTAAACAACAAAAATATAAAATTTATAATATGTCCCACAATATGGTACACCAAAATTCCTTGGTAGACTTATGAATAATATTTCCAGAGATCATCAGACATGTACCCAGTATTGTGGAAGTCAATCAGCACATTGCTTACGACGTCAGTACCATATTTGCAGACTTAAATTTCTTTCACAGTCATGATTACTAGGTCCGAAGATTTACAATTCCTCGTATGTTAGAAAACAACTTCAGCTTCGGCTTTCGATAGAGGTGATCCATCACACTGGTCGTATTTGTTTATAATCTGCAAAGATCATCAAATATCGCTTGTGTAATGTCTTCAAAATTTCCAGCTAACTTCTATTTGTCCAACACTAATTCATCTGTTTTGTTTTCAAACATTTAGTTCCTTAATAAGTGAATTTATGTAGCGCAGTAATCTTTGGGTACGTCGATTTCGAGACTGCTAGCTACACGACTATCTATCCAGACTTCATTAGTGTCTTATATTGTCAAAATATTTCACTATATGTTCAGTTTTTTAAATATCATATTTTGTTGTTTAACGATCTTCTACTAATCATATACTGTACAATTGTCTTGGTCATTATTTTCAACAAACCATTTCGTTAAATATATCGACATACATTTCAAATAAGAAATAATCTCCCATGGAATCTGCAATAAAACTAGCCACTAAAGGGATATAACCTGAACTAAAATACATCATTATGAAAATCATTATATGTAGTGTCAATATAATTCAATTTAAGTTAATATAAAAAATTATTACAACAAATTGCACAGGTTATTTTAGATCACAAATACATATTTTCCTATCACATGTGTTTGATTAAAACACATAGCATATTTAATCCTCAACAACACAAAATACCACAGAATGTAGATTGACCAAGTTCGAATAAATGGACCCAGGGTAATCTATATCAAGCTCGACAAATCCAATTCGCTAAACTGAGTCGAAGTCCCGATGGGGAGGAAAATTGTTTACCACCCTCCCTCACCCCCCGGGCCACCCAACCTCTCGCCCCGGGCCACCCACCCTCTCCCCCGGGCCACCCTCCCTCTCCCCCCGGGGTAGGGCCACCCACCCTCTCCCCCCGGGGTAGGGCCACCCACCCTCTCCCCCCGGGGTAGGGCCACCCACCCTCTCCCCCCGGGGTAGGGCCACCCACCCTTTCCCCCCGGGGTAGGGCCACCCACCCTCTCCCCGCGGGGTAGGGCCACCCACCCTCTCCCCCGGGGTAGGGCCACCCACCCTCTCCCCCCGGGGTAGGGCCACCCACCCTCTCCCCCCGGGGTAGGGCCACCCACCCTCTCCCCCCGGGGTAGGGCCACCCACCCTCTCCCCCCGGGGTAGGGCCACCCTCTCCCCCTGGGGTTAGAGCCTACCTGTTCAGCCTCCGGTTACAAAATTGGTTTTGTCGTCCTACGCAATTTGTAATTTTATTGGATCCATTTATTTGATATTCGTCTATCTACATTCTGTGTTATTTTGTTTTGTTGAGGTTGTATATGCTATGTGTTTTAATCAAAGACATGTGATACTGAAATTTCTATTTGTGATCTAAAATAAGCTGTGTGCTTTTTTTGCAATAATGTGTTATATTTACTTAAATTTAATTTTATTGATACGAAATATAATGATATTCATAATGACAATTTTCTGTTCAGGTTATATCCCTTTAGATGTTAGTTTTATTACAGGCTCCATGGGAGTTTATTTGTTGTTTGAAATGTATGTCAATATCTTTATCGTAATGGTTAGACGAAAATAATGACCAAGAAAATTTTACAATGTATGAACATTAGAAGAACATTAAACAACAAAAATATAAAATTAATAATATGTCCCACAATATGGTACACCAAAATTCCTTGGTATACTTATGAATAATATTTCCAGAGATCATCAGACATGTACCCAGTATTGTGGAAGTCAATCAGCACATTGTTTACGACGTCAGTACCATATTTGCAGACTTAAATTTCTTTCACAGACATGATTACTAGGTCCGAAGATTTACAATTCCTCGTATGTTAGAAAACTTCAGCTTCGGCTTTCGATAGAGGTGATCCATCACACTGGTCGTATTTGTTTATAATCTGCAAAGATCATCAAATATCGCTTGTGTAATGTCTTCAAAATTTCCAGCTAACTTCTATTTGTCCAACACTAATTCATCTGTTTTGTTTTCAAACATTTAGTTCCTTAATAAGTGAATTTATGTAGCGCAGTAATCTTTGGGTACGTCGATTTCGAGACTGCTAGCTACACGACTATCTATCCAGACTTCATTAGTGGCTTATATTGTCAAAATATTTCTCTATATGTTCAGTTTTTTAAATATCATATTTTGTTGTTTAACGATCTTCTACTAATCATATACTGTACAATTGTCTTGGTCATTATTTTCAACAAACCATTTCGTTAAATATATCGACATACATTTCAAATAAGAAATAATCTCCCATGGAATCTGCAATAAAACTAGCCACTAAAGGGATATAACCTGAACTAAAATGCATCATTATGAAAATCATTATATGTAGTGTCAATATAATTCAATTTAAGTTAATATAAAAAATTATTACAACAAATTGCACAGGTTATTTTAGATCACAAATACATATTTTCCTATCACATGTGTTTGATTGAAACACATAGCATATTTAATCCTCAACAACACAAAATACCACAGAATGTAGATTGACCAAATTCGAATAAATGAACCCAGGGTAATCTATATCAAGCTCGACAAATCCAATTCGCTAAACTGAGTCTAAGTACCGATGGGGAGGAAAATTGTTTACCACCCTCCCTCACCCCCGGGCCACTCACCCTCCCCCCCCTGGGCCACCCACCCTCTCCCCCCGGGGTAGGGCCACCCACCCTCTCCCCCCGGGGTAGGGCCACCCACCCTCTCCCCCCGGGGTGGAGCCACCCACCCTCTCCCCCCGGGGTGGGGCCACCCACCCTCTCCCCCCGGGGTGGGGCCACCCACCCTCTCCCCCCGGGGTGGGGCCACCCACCCTCTCCCCCCGGGGTAGGGCCACCCACCCTCTTCCCCCGGGGTAGGGCCACCCACCCTCTTCCCCCGGGGTAGGGCCACCCACCCTCTCCCCCCGGGGTAGGGCCACCCACCCTCTCCCCCGGGGTAGGGCCACCCTCCCTCTCCCCCCGGGGTAGGGCCACCCACCCGCTCCCCCTGGGGTAGGGCCACCCACCCGCTCCCCCTGGGGTAGGGCCACCCACCCGCTCCCCCTGGGGTAGGGCCACCCACCCTCTCCCCCTGGGGTAGGGCCACCCACCCTCTCCCCCTGGGGTAGGGCCACCCACCCTCTCCCCCTGGGGTTAGAGCCTACCTGTTCAGCCTCCGGTTACAAAACTGGTTTTGTCTTCCTACGCAATTTGTAATTTTATTGGATCCATTTATTTGATATTCGTCTATCTACATTCTGTGTTATTTTGTTTTGTTGAGGTTGTATATGCTATGTGTTTTAATCAAAGACATGTGATACTGAAATTTCTATTTGTGATCTAAAATAAGCTGTGTGCTTTTTTTGTAATAATGTGTTATATTTACTTAAATTTAATTTTATTGATACGAAATACAATGATATTCATAATGATAATTTTCTGTTCAGGTTATATCCCTTTAGATGTTAGTTTTATTACAGGCTCCATGGGAATTTATTTGTTGTTTGAAATGTATGTCAATATCTTTATCGTAATGGTTAGACGAAAATAATGACCAAGAAAATTTTACAATGTATGAACATTAGAAGAACATTAAACAACAAAAATATATAAAATTAATAATATGTCCCACAATATGGTACACCAAAATTCCTTGGTAGACTTATGAATAATATTTCCAGAGATCATCAGACATGTACCCAGTATTGTGGAAGTCAATCAGCACATTGTTTACGACGTCAGTACCATATTTGCAGACTTAAATTTCTTTCACAGTCATGATTACTAGGTCCGAAGATTTACAATTCCTCGTATGTTAGAAAACAACTTCAGCTTCGGCTTTCGATAGAGGTGATCCATCACACTGGTCGTATTTGTTTATAATCTGCAAAGATCATCAAATATCGCTTGTGTAATGTCTTCAAAATTTCCAGCTAACTTCTATTTGTCCAACACTAATTCATCTGTTTTGTTTTCAAACATTTAGTTCCTTAATAAGTGAATTTATGTAGCGTAGTAATCTTTGGGTACGTCGATTTCGAGACTGCTAGCTACACGACTATCTATCCAGACTTCATTAGTGGCTTATATTGACAAAATATTTCTCTATATGTTCAGTTTTTTAAATATCATATTTTGTTGTTTAACGATCTTCTACTAATCATATACTGTACAATTGTCTTGGTCATTATTTTCAACAAACCATTTCGTTAAATATATCGACATACATTTCAAATAAGAAATAATCTCCCATGGAATCTGCAATAAAACTAGCCACTAAAGGGATATAACCTGAACTAAAATACATCATTATGAAAATCATTATATGTAGTGTCAATATAATTCAATTTAAGTTAATATAAAAAATTATTACAACAAATTGCACAGGTTATTTTAGATCACAAATACATATTTTCCTATCACATGTGTTTGATTAAAACACATAGCATATTTAATCCTCAACAACACAAAATACCACAGAATGTAGATTGACCAAATTTGAATAAATGAACCCAGGGTAATCTATATCAAGCTCGACAAATCCAATTCGATAAACTGAGTCTAAGTCCCGATGGGGAGGACAATTGCTTACCACCCTCCCTCACCCCCGGGCCACCCAACCTCTCGCCCCGGGCCACCCCTCGGGCCACCCACCCTCTCCCCCCGGGCCACCCACCCTCTCCCCCCCGGGCCACCCACCCTCTCCCCCCGGGCCACCCACACTCTCCCCCCGGGCCACCCACCCTCTCCCCCCGGGCCACCCTCTCCCCCGGGGTAGGGCCTCTCCCCCGGGGTAGGGTCACCCACCCGCTTCCCCCCGGGGTAGGGCCACCCACCCGCTCCCCCCGGGGTAGGGCCACCCACCCTCTCCCCCGGGCCACCCTCCCTCTCCCCCCGGGGTAGGGCCACCCACCCTCTCCCCCCGGGGTAGGGCCACCCACCCTCTCCCCCCGGGGTAGGGCCACCCACCCTCTCCCCGCGGGGTAGGGCCACCCACCCTCTCCCCCGGGGTAGGGCCACCCACCCTCTCCCCCCGGGGTAGGGCCACCCACCCTCTCCCCCCGGGGTAGGGCCACCCACCCTCTCCCCCCGGGGTAGGGCCACCCACCCTCTCCCCCCGGGGTAGGGCCACCCTCTCCCCCTGGGGTTAGAGCCTACCTGTTCAGCCTCCGGTTACAAAATTGGTTTTGTCGTCCTACGCAATTTGTAATTTTATTGGATCCATTTATTTGATATTCGTCTATCTACATTCTGTGTTATTTTGTTTTGTTGAGGTTGTATATGCTATGTGTTTTAATCAAAGACATGTGATACTGAAATTTCTATTTGTGATCTAAAATAAGCTGTGTGCTTTTTTTGCAATAATGTGTTATATTTACTTAAATTTAATTTTATTGATACGAAATATAATGATATTCATAATGACAATTTTCTGTTCAGGTTATATCCCTTTAGATGTTAGTTTTATTACAGGCTCCATGGGAGTTTATTTGTTGTTTGAAATGTATGTCAATATCTTTATCGTAATGGTTAGACGAAAATAATGACCAAGAAAATTTTACAATGTATGAACATTAGAAGAACATTAAACAACAAAAATATAAAATTAATAATATGTCCCACAATATGGTACACCAAAATTCCTTGGTATACTTATGAATAATATTTCCAGAGATCATCAGACATGTACCCAGTATTGTGGAAGTCAATCAGCACATTGTTTACGACGTCAGTACCATATTTGCAGACTTAAATTTCTTTCACAGACATGATTACTAGGTCCGAAGATTTACAATTCCTCGTATGTTAGAAAACTTCAGCTTCGGCTTTCGATAGAGGTGATCCATCACACTGGTCGTATTTGTTTATAATCTGCAAAGATCATCAAATATCGCTTGTGTAATGTCTTCAAAATTTCCAGCTAACTTCTATTTGTCCAACACTAATTCATCTGTTTTGTTTTCAAACATTTAGTTCCTTAATAAGTGAATTTATGTAGCGCAGTAATCTTTGGGTACGTCGATTTCGAGACTGCTAGCTACACGACTATCTATCCAGACTTCATTAGTGGCTTATATTGTCAAAATATTTCTCTATATGTTCAGTTTTTTAAATATCATATTTTGTTGTTTAACGATCTTCTACTAATCATATACTGTACAATTGTCTTGGTCATTATTTTCAACAAACCATTTCGTTAAATATATCGACATACATTTCAAATAAGAAATAATCTCCCATGGAATCTGCAATAAAACTAGCCACTAAAGGGATATAACCTGAACTAAAATGCATCATTATGAAAATCATTATATGTAGTGTCAATATAATTCAATTTAAGTTAATATAAAAAATTATTACAACAAATTGCACAGGTTATTTTAGATCACAAATACATATTTTCCTATCACATGTGTTTGATTGAAACACATAGCATATTTAATCCTCAACAACACAAAATACCACAGAATGTAGATTGACCAAATTCGAATAAATGAACCCAGGGTAATCTATATCAAGCTCGACAAATCCAATTCGCTAAACTGAGTCTAAGTACCGATGGGGAGGAAAATTGTTTACCACCCTCCCTCACCCCCGGGCCACTCACCCTCCCCCCCCCTGGGCCACCCACCCTCTCCCCCCGGGGTAGGGCCACCCACCCTCTCCCCCCGGGGTAGGGCCACCCACCCTCTCCCCCCGGGGTAGGGCCACCCACCCTCTCCCCCCGGGGTGGGGCCACCCACCCTCTCCCCCCGGGGTGGGGCCACCCACCCTCTCCCCCCGGGGTGGGGCCACCCACCCTCTCCCCCCGGGGTGGGGCCACCCACCCTCTCCCCCCGGGGTAGGGCCACCCACCCTCTTCCCCCGGGGTAGGGCCACCCACCCTCTCCCCCCGGGGTAGGGCCACCCACCCTCTCCCCCCGGGGTAGGGCCACCCTCCCTCTCCCCCCGGGGTAGGGCCACCCACCCGCTCCCCCTGGGGTAGGGCCACCCACCCGCTCCCCCTGGGGTAGGGCCACCCACCCTCTCCCCCTGGGGTAGGGCCACCCACCCTCTCCCCCTGGGGTAGGGCCACCCACCCTCTCCCCCTGGGGTAGGGCCACCCACCCTCTCCCCCTGGGGTTAGAGCCTACCTGTTCAGCCTCCGGTTACAAAACTGGTTTTGTCTTCCTACGCAATTTGTAATTTTATTGGATCCATTTATTTGATATTCGTCTATCTACATTCTGTGTTATTTTGTTTTGTTGAGGTTGTATATGCTATGTGTTTTAATCAAAGACATGTGATACTGAAATTTCTATTTGTGATCTAAAATAAGCTGTGTGCTTTTTTTGTAATAATGTGTTATATTTACTTAAATTTAATTTTATTGATACGAAATACAATGATATTCATAATGATAATTTTCTGTTCAGGTTATATCCCTTTAGATGTTAGTTTTATTACAGGCTCCATGGGAATTTATTTGTTGTTTGAAATGTATGTCAATATCTTTATCGTAATGGTTAGACGAAAATAATGACCAAGAAAATTTTACAATGTATGAACATTAGAAGAACATTAAACAACAAAAATATATAAAATTAATAATATGTCCCACAATATGGTACACCAAAATTCCTTGGTAGACTTATGAATAATATTTCCAGAGATCATCAGACATGTACCCAGTATTGTGGAAGTCAATCAGCACATTGTTTACGACGTCAGTACCATATTTGCAGACTTAAATTTCTTTCACAGTCATGATTACTAGGTCCGAAGATTTACAATTCCTCGTATGTTAGAAAACAACTTCAGCTTCGGCTTTCGATAGAGGTGATCCATCACACTGGTCGTATTTGTTTATAATCTGCAAAGATCATCAAATATCGCTTGTGTAATGTCTTCAAAATTTCCAGCTAACTTCTATTTGTCCAACACTAATTCATCTGTTTTGTTTTCAAACATTTAGTTCCTTAATAAGTGAATTTATGTAGCGTAGTAATCTTTGGGTACGTCGATTTCGAGACTGCTAGCTACACGACTATCTATCCAGACTTCATTAGTGGCTTATATTGACAAAATATTTCTCTATATGTTCAGTTTTTTAAATATCATATTTTGTTGTTTAACGATCTTCTACTAATCATATACTGTACAATTGTCTTGGTCATTATTTTCAACAAACCATTTCGTTAAATATATCGACATACATTTCAAATAAGAAATAATCTCCCATGGAATCTGCAATAAAACTAGCCACTAAAGGGATATAACCTGAACTAAAATACATCATTATGAAAATCATTATATGTAGTGTCAATATAATTCAATTTAAGTTAATATAAAAAATTATTACAACAAATTGCACAGGTTATTTTAGATCACAAATACATATTTTCCTATCACATGTGTTTGATTAAAACACATAGCATATTTAATCCTCAACAACACAAAATACCACAGAATGTAGATTGACCAAATTTGAATAAATGAACCCAGGGTAATCTATATCAAGCTCGACAAATCCAATTCGATAAACTGAGTCTAAGTCCCGATGGGGAGGACAATTGCTTACCACCCTCCCTCACCCCCGGGCCACCCAACCTCTCGCCCCGGGCCACCCCTCGGGCCACCCACCCTCTCCCCCCGGGCCACCCACCCTCTCCCCCCCGGGCCACCCACCCTCTCCCCCCGGGCCACCCACACTCTCCCCCCGGGCCACCCACCCTCTCCCCCCGGGCCACCCTCTCCCTCGGGGTAGGGCCTCTCCCCCGGGGTAGGGTCACCCACCCGCTTCCCCCCGGGGTAGGGCCACCCACCCGCTCCCCCCGGGGTAGGGCCACCCACCCTCTCCCCCGGGCCACCCTCCCTCTCCCCCCGGGGTAGGGCCACCCACCCTCTCCCCCCGGGGTAGGGCCACCCACCCTCTCCCCCCGGGGTAGGGCCACCCACCCTCTCCCCCCGGGGTAGGGCCACCCACCCTCTCCCCGCGGGGTAGGGCCACCCACCCTCTCCCCCGGGGTAGGGCCACCCACCCTCTCCCCCCGGGGTAGGGCCACCCACCCTCTCCCCCCGGGGTAGGGCCACCCACCCTCTCCCCCCGGGGTAGGGCCACCCACCCTCTCCCCCCGGGGTAGGGCCACCCTCTCCCCCTGGGGTTAGAGCCTACCTGTTCAGCCTCCGGTTACAAAATTGGTTTTGTCGTCCTACGCAATTTGTAATTTTATTGGATCCATTTATTTGATATTCGTCTATCTACATTCTGTGTTATTTTGTTTTGTTGAGGTTGTATATGCTATGTGTTTTAATCAAAGACATGTGATACTGAAATTTCTATTTGTGATCTAAAATAAGCTGTGTGCTTTTTTTGCAATAATGTGTTATATTTACTTAAATTTAATTTTATTGATACGAAATATAATGATATTCATAATGACAATTTTCTGTTCAGGTTATATCCCTTTAGATGTTAGTTTTATTACAGGCTCCATGGGAGTTTATTTGTTGTTTGAAATGTATGTCAATATCTTTATCGTAATGGTTAGACGAAAATAATGACCAAGAAAATTTTACAATGTATGAACATTAGAAGAACATTAAACAACAAAAATATAAAATTAATAATATGTCCCACAATATGGTACACCAAAATTCCTTGGTATACTTATGAATAATATTTCCAGAGATCATCAGACATGTACCCAGTATTGTGGAAGTCAATCAGCACATTGTTTACGACGTCAGTACCATATTTGCAGACTTAAATTTCTTTCACAGACATGATTACTAGGTCCGAAGATTTACAATTCCTCGTATGTTAGAAAACTTCAGCTTCGGCTTTCGATAGAGGTGATCCATCACACTGGTCGTATTTGTTTATAATCTGCAAAGATCATCAAATATCGCTTGTGTAATGTCTTCAAAATTTCCAGCTAACTTCTATTTGTCCAACACTAATTCATCTGTTTTGTTTTCAAACATTTAGTTCCTTAATAAGTGAATTTATGTAGCGCAGTAATCTTTGGGTACGTCGATTTCGAGACTGCTAGCTACACGACTATCTATCCAGACTTCATTAGTGGCTTATATTGTCAAAATATTTCTCTATATGTTCAGTTTTTTAAATATCATATTTTGTTGTTTAACGATCTTCTACTAATCATATACTGTACAATTGTCTTGGTCATTATTTTCAACAAACCATTTCGTTAAATATATCGACATACATTTCAAATAAGAAATAATCTCCCATGGAATCTGCAATAAAACTAGCCACTAAAGGGATATAACCTGAACTAAAATGCATCATTATGAAAATCATTATATGTAGTGTCAATATAATTCAATTTAAGTTAATATAAAAAATTATTACAACAAATTGCACAGGTTATTTTAGATCACAAATACATATTTTCCTATCACATGTGTTTGATTGAAACACATAGCATATTTAATCCTCAACAACACAAAATACCACAGAATGTAGATTGACCAAATTCGAATAAATGAACCCAGGGTAATCTATATCAAGCTCGACAAATCCAATTCGCTAAACTGAGTCTAAGTACCGATGGGGAGGAAAATTGTTTACCACCCTCCCTCACCCCCGGGCCACTCAACCTCCCCCCCCCCCTGGGCCACCCACCCTCTCCCCCCGGGGTAGGGCCACCCACCCTCTCCCCCCGGGGTAGGGCCACCCACCCTCTCCCCCCGGGGTAGGGCCACCCACCCTCTCCCCCCGGGGTGGGGCCACCCACCCTCTCCCCCCGGGGTGGGGCCACCCACCCTCTCCCCCCGGGGTGGGGCCACCCACCCTCTCCCCCCGGGGTAGGGCCACCCACCCTCTTCCCCCGGGGTAGGGCCACCCACCCTCTCCCCCCGGGGTAGGGCCACCCACCCTCTCCCCCCGGGGTAGGGCCACCCTCCCTCTCCCCCCGGGGTAGGGCCACCCACCCGCTCCCCCTGGGGTAGGGCCACCCACCCGCTCCCCCTGGGGTAGGGCCACCCACCCTCTCCCCCTGGGGTAGGGCCACCCACCCTCTCCCCCTGGGGTAGGGCCACCCACCCTCTCCCCCTGGGGTAGGGCCACCCACCCTCTCCCCCTGGGGTTAGAGCCTACCTGTTCAGCCTCCGGTTACAAAATTGGTTTTGTCTTCCTACGCAATTTGTAATTTTATTGGATCCATTTATTTGATATTCGTCTATCTACATTCTATGTTATTTTGTTTTGTTGAGGTTGTATATGCTATGTGTTTTAATCAAAGACATGTGATACTGAAATTTCTATTTGTGATCTAAAATAAGCTGTGTGCTTTTTTTGCAATAATGTGTTATATTTACTTAAATTTAATTTTATTGATACGAAATATAATGATATTCATAATGATAATTTTCTGTTCAGGTTATATCCCTTTAGATGTTAGTTTTATTACAGGCTCCATGGGAGTTTATTTGTTGTTTGAAATGTATGTCAATATCTTTATCGTAATGGTTAGACGAAAATAATGACCAAGAAAATTTTACAATGTATGAACATTAGAAGAACATTAAACAACAAAAATATAAAATTTATAATATGTCCCACAATATGGTACACCAAAATTCCTTGGTAGACTTATGAATAATATTTCCAGAGATCATCAGACATGTACCCAGTATTGTGGAAGTCAATCAGCACATTGCTTACGACGTCAGTACCATATTTGCAGACTTAAATTTCTTTCACAGTCATGATTACTAGGTCCGAAGATTTACAATTCCTCGTATGTTAGAAAACAACTTCAGCTTCGGCTTTCGATAGAGGTGATCCATCACACTGGTCGTATTTGTTTATAATCTGCAAAGATCATCAAATATCGCTTGTGTAATGTCTTCAAAATTTCCAGCTAACTTCTATTTGTCCAACACTAATTCATCTGTTTTGTTTTCAAACATTTAGTTCCTTAATAAGTGAATTTATGTAGCGCAGTAATCTTTGGGTACGTCGATTTCGAGACTGCTAGCTACACGACTATCTATCCAGACTTCATTAGTGTCTTATATTGTCAAAATATTTCACTATATGTTCAGTTTTTTAAATATCATATTTTGTTGTTTAACGATCTTCTACTAATCATATACTGTACAATTGTCTTGGTCATTATTTTCAACAAACCATTTCGTTAAATATATCGACATACATTTCAAATAAGAAATAATCTCCCATGGAATCTGCAATAAAACTAGCCACTAAAGGGATATAACCTGAACTAAAATACATCATTATGAAAATCATTATATGTAGTGTCAATATAATTCAATTTAAGTTAATATAAAAAATTATTACAACAAATTGCACAGGTTATTTTAGATCACAAATACATATTTTCCTATCACATGTGTTTGATTAAAACACATAGCATATTTAATCCTCAACAACACAAAATACCACAGAATGTAGATTGACCAAGTTCGAATAAATGAACCCAGGGTAATCTATATCAAGCTCGACAAATCCAATTCGCTAAACTGAGTCGAAGTCCCGATGGGGAGGAAAATTGTTTACCACACTCCCTCACCCCCCGGGCCACCCAACCTCTCGCCCCGGGCCACCCACCCTCTCCCCCCGGGTCACCTACCCTCTCCCCCCGGGGTAGGGCCACCCACCCTCTCCCCCGGGCCACCCACCCTCTCCCCCCGGGCCACCCACCCTCTCCCCCCGGGGTAGGGCCACCCACCCTCTCCCCCCCGGGGTAGGGCCACCCACCCTCTCCCCCGGGGTAGGGCCACCCTCTCCCCCGGGGTAGGGCCACCCACCCTCTCCCCCCGGGGTTAGAGCCTACCTGTTCAGCCTCCGGTTACAAAATTGGTTTTGTCTTCCTACGCAATTTGTAATTTTATTGGATCCATTTATTTGATATTCGTTTATCTACATTCTGTGTTATTTTGTTTTGTTGAGGTTGTATATGCTATGTGTTTTAATCAAAGACATGTGATACTGAAATTTCTATTTGTGATCTAAAATAAGCTGTGTGCTTTTTTTTTTGCAATAATGTGTTATATTTACTTAAATTTAATTTTATTGATACGAAATATAATGATATTCATAATGATAATTTTCTGTTCAGGTTATATCCCTTTAGATGTTAGTTTTATTACAGGCTCCATGGGAGTTTATTTGTTGTTTGAAATGTATGTCAATATCTTTATCGTAATGGTTAGACGAAAATAATGACCAAGAAAATTTTACAATGTATGAACATTAGAAGAACATTATTGCTTGTTGTCGTATACTATTAGTTGGTAATCTAGTAGCATGGCCAAACCATTTAACTTGCTGTTTTCTTATCTAAATCTAGCGCTGCTAAAACCCCCACTTTAGTCCTGATTTCTTCATTTCTGATCGTATCTCTTCTTGTTACACTGAGTATTTTTCTCGGGAATCTCATTTCTGCTGTTGTGATTTTTCTTTTCTCCTTTTCTTTCATTGTCCAGGTTTGGCATTAGTAATATAGTTTTGGTAGGAAGATTGTGTTGTAGAGTTCTTTCTTAGTAACTATTGATACATATTTGTTCTTTAGTATTGGTGCTATTTATCCAATGATTTGGTTTGCCTTATTGCATCTATTTTCGATCTCTTCTTCTGATTTACCATTTGATGATATTATACTTCCCAAGTACTTGAAGCTCTTTACTTGTTTCAGGGGGTGATCGTTTAGGTGAATCGTTGTTGTTGTTGTTGTTGTTTTTTTGTTTTTTTTCAATGTGCTGGATAATTAGCATTCAACATCTGCTTGGGGAAACTGCGCACTAACAAGTGTGTCTAGTGTGCAAAGGTGATGATTCTGTTAACAACAGAAAACACAAACCAATAATTCAGAGAATTATCCAGGTAAGCAAATATGTAGACAGATACAAGTAGTTTATCTTACCTGAAACTTTGTAGTCAATAAGGACTTTCTTGTTGAATGTAAACATAAACTGGAACCCATATTCGTCCGGAAGGTAACTGATATTCATGCTAACTGGGACAGACAATCATAATAATATCAATTAACTCAAGATGATTATTAATAATTCTACTATGAACAATAAAAGCGGAATTGTACCATTAAGCTTTAATCATAGTCAGGTAAGATGTAAACATAATCATGTAAGGTGTAATTATAGTTTGGTAAGATGTAATCATAGTCAGGTAAGATGTAATCATAATCATGTAAGATGTAATCATAGTTAAGCAAGATGTAAGTCATGTAAGATGTAAACATAATCATGTAAGATGTAATTATAGTTTGGAAATATGTAATCATAGTCAGGCAAGATGTAATCATATTCAGGTAAGATGTAAACATAATCATGTAAGATGTAATTACAGTTTGGAAATATGTAATCATAGTCAGGCAAGATGTAATCATATTCAGGTAAGATGTAAACATAACCATGTAAGATGTAATAATAATCAGGTAAGATGTAATCATGTTCAGGTAAGATGTAAACATAATCACGTAAGATGCAATCATAGTTAGGCAAGATGTGATCATAGTCAGGCAAGATGTAATAATATTCAGGTAAGATGTAAACATAATCATGTAAGATGTAATTAAAGTTTGGAAATATGTAATCATAATCCTGTAAGATGTAATCAGTCAAGAAAGATATCATCAAAGTCAGGTAAGATGCCATCACAGTCATCAACACCATCACCATCACGTAAGATGTAATCATTGTCACATAAGATGTAATCAGGTAAGATGTAATCATTTATGTGACATGTAATCATAATCAAGTAAGGATTTACTCAGTCAGATAAGATGCAATCAGTCAGATCAGATTTAATGTTATCAGCAGCACTTTCAGAGACACCCATGTGCAAAGAAAGTGATTCTCAACCATCACCAGATCAAAGTCAATGAAATAAGTTACTTTGTGATGTATTTTGAGTAGAGTTTCTAATGAATAAATGTATTTTCTTGTCTCCTCTTTATATCATCAAAGATTCTTCACAAGATGAAGCACAGTCAACTGGCATTGTCAATAGACTTAACCTCTCACAATCTGAGCTTAAAACTACTCTCAAATGGAGCTACAAACGCCCATATCTCAGAGCTGCAGTTGGGGATACACTGGCTTCTTTACCATAAGCTGTAAATAGAGAGTATACTCTGAACTATTCTCATCTGTAGGTGCTGAATATGGCCAGGCCAATACATTTAGTTCTACATATACACTCGTTGCACATACAGTGTGTACCCATACTGTGTAGAAGCAAAGAAACATCCGAGGAAAATGCAAAGAAAACAATAGGTACTCACAAAAACACAGTGAATTACATCCAAGAAGTAAACGGATGCCGCAAAAAGATAATAGAAATTAGATGCTGACAATCAAGATTTATTTTGAAACATTATACGAGATGAGATATTTTTTTTTTTTTTTTTTATTTGCGTTAGCATGCTTTGAACTCAAGCGTAGTCCCTATATTGCTACTACTTCTAGTTCACTGGACTTATTTTTGCACGTGTATTAGCTTTCTTTATTATCAGTGTCCTTCGCCATCAGGCGAACCCACTCCGGCTTCTGAGGTACTTGTAATTTATGTTCCCACGTCAAGGATGAGAAGCTAAAATTTTAGTCCAACTGACCGGTTGTGACATATTCACCTATCCATCATTTTCAGCGCGTCAACGTTACACAGCAACCCAGAGATTATCAAAACAATTACAGCACCGTAGAACATCGAACGCACTAAGCGATACTAATGACAGACAGATGCCAGGATAAGAATAGAAAAGGTAGCGTCAACAGAATAGAATGTGACTGGTAGAGACACATCACGTGGATATAGCGTCCCCCAGCTTGGGCGCCGCTTTAATAAAACCGCGCACTTCTATGACTTCAGAGCGAGCGAGCAGTCGCCAAAGCTATGTGTTGTCCAACTTTCAAACTTTTACAACGGGCAGTTTGATCTAGTCTGAGGTAAGCGTGTGATTCTCAGATCTAAGTGGTACCAAGATGTATATCGTAAAGGTATCCAGTGTTGTGCGTCCAATGAATTGTATTTTTGATAAAATAAATCTCTGAAAATGTGAAAAACTGCCGATCGCAACTTCAATACTGGTGCCACTTCCCCGGCGAAACCGACATCTTATAATTTCTCAAAACTGCAAAACTCTGACTTTCTACACTACATCTAACAACTTCACTATGTGCATATGACTATAATCTATCACAGAATAATGTACGAGATGAAATTTCCAATGCACTCAAATGCTTTTCATCAAAAACTTCTAGGAAAACGTTTCTGCAGAGATAGTCAGCTGGTGCAAACGAAACACTACCTTGCTTAAAAATGTACTTAATTCTGTCTATTTTGCAATCTAAAGAACTGAAACAGGAATTATACTCTTCCTTTTCTCTTTACGAATTGAAAACAAATAGTATTTGATAGAAATTAGTTTATTCATGTGTCAGATTTTATTTAGACAACGCACTACATCAACTGCATTGCTTAAAATAGGTTTATGTTCACAAACACCATTTGTGATAGCCGACCTACTTAATCTGCTCAGACTAACGGGTGATAATTACCTTGGTCTATAGCCAACTGTGTCGCCAACAGAATGGACATGATATGCACTGGTAAAAGATGTAGGAGAAGTATAAGTAGACAGAGAGGAGGAGAGTATTAGGGAAAAATACTTTAAGTAATAATTTTTTTTCTAATATATTGTGTCATGACCTTGTATAGATTACATTTTGTAACAAATACACATCAGAAATTCGGTATGTTGGACATGAACCACAATAAAAGCACACTAGATGAGTTAAACTCATATTAACTGATGTAGATGTGAGGACAATTAGTACAAGCTATGGAACCCCACACAACAGAAGTTAACTCAACACAATACACTTCACACCACACAACTCCACACCACAACAGCAGGAACAAGGAAATGATTTAGAATAGGAAGTAGTTGCCTTGGAAAGTACAGATAAACAATTATATACACAATGTAGAACAAATAGAGTAATGTGGATGTTTAAATGTATGCCATTTATACAAATGCATCTCATACTTGTGTTGATCTTGCCTGTCAGCTTGATTACCATGATTCAGGGAACATCGCATTATCACTCTTATCTGTGTCTGACTGTACACTACTCACTGAACTACAGGTCCACTGAGGAAATGCATACAGCAGGTACCAGACAACAGAAGCTGCATCCAGTGTAATAATCTCTGACCCACCCCAAAGTAACACAACAATACTTCTTCTGATCTTATCATTTTTGTTTTGTTATGTTGTGTTCACACTATGAACATGCTGTAAAGGATTATACATACCTGTATGAATTTTAAACAGTGATGTCTTGGTGCCACACCTAACCAACAAGGAGGGAAGAGGAGTGAATGAGATGATCAACACCTGTGATGGCAGATGACTCCAGCCTTAAGCAGAGAATGAGAAGTCTTCAGTGAAGCTAAACTGGCCCAACCTGAAGTGGATCCATCAGACCATGGACCCAGGCTTATCCACATCTCATCACACCAGGTTTTCTTATCACTCCCACAAACTTCACCCTCTCAGAAAATGATTTTCTTGAATTATTGTTGGATGTAGAAATTGTTAACTATAACACATTTTGGTAGTTAAAATATCTCACTATACAATGAATGTTATTATTTATTGACTGACTATACTTGGTCCTATGAAAGTTTTTTTTTTTTCTATTTCATTCTGTAAATGTCAACAGCTGATGAAAAAACGAAGAAAATGTCAAATAGGCCAAAAGAAACTGGCACAGTCAATAAATTTGTTTAAATGTGAAGATCTCTTCCACTTAATTTGTCAGTCCAAACTATCTGTGGGAAAATCTCTATCTTGTGTGTAGAACATGTCTCAATGCTCCCTTGTGTTTGTTGAATGTTTAATTAACAGATACACATTCACATAAGATAAATTCTTAGTTGGAGAGAGAGAACAGGAGACTCTTCATCTTTAACTGTTCCAAATCCATATTATATTGCACCTGATTCTTATTGAGAAAGTCTTTTCAGACAATTTCTTAAGATGGAAGAAGGGGGTTCGTGAGCTATACCATTAAATACCAGGTGGAAAGACAGGGGACAAACCTAGTGATGACTTTTCTATTAAAAGAGGACCACACACCCTTAGACGAATAACCAAATCCGAGTCTGTAAATCTTTCAAGGGTCGTATTCTTGATCTATTTACATATAAGAAGAGGATGGGGCCCAGCTACCTTTAACAGAGATGGGTCATGCACTTTAGTGATTGCCAGTCCCTTCAAAATATACGACACCGGTGTAGGGGTTAACCCCGCGACCTCAGCATCAGCACACCGGAGGTTTAAGAAAGAGATGTCCTATATATTCAGCCATGCTGAACTCCACGATATAAGATCAACTTGAAGCTTTAGTGATAACTGGCAAACAAAACATGAAAACGTAAAACAGAGATAAATACATGGATGGCTTCATCCAATGGCATAATTAGAACAAGAGCAGACCTGATATAAATCATTTTGTTGTCCATACATGTTTTTGAAACTGAATTTTTCATATTTTTATTATTAATATTTAAAATTTCCAACATTATTTTTTATCTTCATGAAATACTTTTGTATTGTCTGTCATTTAAACTGTCATTTACTGCCAATATAGTACCTTGCGGTGTATGGCAGAGGGGTCTTTGAGCCTGAGGAATAAAGACCGCCTGGCGAGTGCAGTCGCCGCGAACTGTGCAGGTTAGGATTTTCTTTTGCCCCAGACAGAAAAAAATCCGACACCTTACCGAGGGATCGAACCCGGGCCTCCCGAATGAGAGTCTAGCGTTCTAGCCTCTCGGCCAGCCGCTTAATCATAAATATAGACCTTTGTTTATTTCAATTGTTCTATCGTTTAATCTTCTGTAGATGTGAATTGCGTTGATTCTATCATTACATTGCACAAGTTCACACTGCTAATCCTCAATCTGTGGTTTCATGTTACTTCTTATTCTTCTTATTATATTTCTCATCACTATTTTAGTCACATTAACCCATTAAACTAATTGTGCGATGTTCTCCACAATCCGCTAGATTGCACTAGATTTCTTTGGTAGAACTATTAAAGACCTCAATATCAGGTATATTTTTACTGTTATAGATTCAACAATATTGTTGTCAGTTCTGTACCCAATTCACCAACAGTTTAAATTTCTTCAACAGTGATGTTTTATGGTACCGGGGATTGAACGTACTTCGTGTGTTGCATAGCATCTTCAATTTCTGCTTTCAATCTTGGTGGTCTTTTACATTGATCGTGTTTGTTTCTGATCTACCATTGTCATCACATAACTCTTTTGTATATATTCTATTTTTCAATTACCTGTCCTTTGTCCATTAATATTTTACCTTCTTTGTTTTCAAATAATTACTTGCTGTATGCATTCTGATGTCCGATAATCCCTGCATCTTTTTATACATAGATTGTGTGTCTTCTCATTGTTCTTCAATCTCCTTGAACTGATTATTTAGCCAGACTTATACCACTGCCTTAGATTTCGATATTATTTCTCAGGGCATAACTTGTATTTTTTTTTTTTTTTGCATGTCCTTTACAGGACGTTGCAGTCAACACCAGTATTTTTCAGCTGCTATTGATGTACTAGGCAATATTACACTCAGTAGTTTGCAATTGCTTTCTGAGCGGCCGGCTCACTTTCGTGCTTAATGCGGCGCGTTCGCCGGGTCGCCCTGCGGATAGAGACAGAGCCATGTGTGAAAACCCGGGTCAATGAGGTCTTTCTGGTGACTGCCGATTCCATCGACGATGAATTGTGGTTTTCGTGGATGACTTTTGTGTTGGCATTCTGGCGGCGGCATTATGCACAGTGTACCTGTGCGGGCTGTTGGATTGCTGGGACTCCTGTCTGTTCCACTTTTTACATTGGACAGTGGGGAGCATTTTGTGTGATATTCACTGGAACAGGAACGAAGCTTAATGGGGACGACCCGTCGCCGTGAAGTTGGAACCTCGACTAACTAACTAACTAACTAACTAACTAACTAACTAACTAGCTAGCTAGCTAGCTAGCTAACTAACTAACTAACTAACTAATTACCAACGCGGGGAGAACCGCTTCCAATTCTCGCGCACTGTGTTATCCTACGTGGATAAACGGGATTACGGAGAAAGTCGTTTAACATCTCGGCCATCTTGATTATTTTTACTTTTTCTTCTAATGGCCAACAGGTGGATAGTTTCTTCTGTCATGCATTATTTCTTTATTTCTGGGAATGATTTCCTTTCATGTCTGTTACATTGACTCCTTTATCCTTTTCCTCTGTTCGTCTACACTATTTTTTTCTACAGCTTTGAACCTATTTTGTAAAATAATGACATATTACCCACACATCTCCTGATTTGTTTCAAGTATTGCCAAATCTAGCTAGATATTTCTCGGATCCCTCTTTTATTTCTTCAGTTGTAATCTTAGTTTTCCAGTTATTGGTATATGGTCACTATTGCAACGCGCTCCTGAATTTGCTAACAGTAAGCTGTTTCATTGAGTTTCTTTACCACTATTATCATCATAAGATGAGTTAGAAAACTGACTTTGAAGTCGTATGATAATTTCATCCAGTGTCCTCTTTTCTCGGTGATTTCCTTAAGTCCAGCTTTAAACTCACAATGTCCTTGTCTGTCTGCATGAATTAGCCGTTATTTTACCATCAATTATTTCTTTTCCTCTTTGATATTTTCTGAATAATGTTTTTGTTTTTTAACACCTGCTATCTCTTTTCCTCTTTCCCATTATCTTACCATTCTGTACTTCTTTTCCAGTATTTTTTCCCTGCTTGATGCAATTGTTTAGTTAAAAAGACTCTATTTCTTTTTCTTTGGATTCTTCTCGCCATTATTTTAGTAGTATGTGTCTACATCTCAGAATTCATAATTAAATAATCAAATAAATAGGATACCTATTTCAGTAAGAGACAGTTTCTCCACGTCAATCTGCAGGCTGCACCCACACGTGTAGTTGACACAATGACATGAAGGATCCACCTTGACTTGTGAAGTACAAAAAAAAATGCATAGCTACCAGTAAATCATAACAACAATAGAAATCCTTAAGTAGAACATGAGAAGCATGTTGTATGTTGCATAATATCAATTACTGTGCTAAATAAAATTGCATGCGTGCTTTGAGTAGAGTAAATAATCAACATCACAGCACTTGAGAAATTCCCATACACGCTACGATTTTATGTTCAACAACCAGCGAAGAGTCCCATTACTAATTGTTTTAGGTGCAGTCTGATTATATATTCGTCTGGCCTTTATGAGTAGAGTTTCAGCCAGTTCCTCAACTCGCTGCCGGCGACACCATTTTCTACATGGGGATTTATCTGTTCTTCAACACTACACACGATCTCAAATATCCCTGACAACATCTGCCATATCATGCACCAATACCCCACTCAGACCCAGTCAATTCCCCTGCAAATCCCTCAGCGTGTAGCGGCTCACGACACCAGTTCTGTGTTGGTTCATTACTCTTCTGTGGCGTCCTGCGGAGTGTTATTGTTTGGCACACCTCTTTTAACTTGCTGTTCTCGCAGCTTGACAATGGTTGTAGATTCCCAGTCATCGTGTGGTTCTCGTAAACGACTTACTTCTCGTACAGCATTCAGAATGTCTGTCTGGTCCATGGATAGTCCGCCTTCCATAGTAGCCCTACCTGCAAGCCTGTCAGCCTGCTCATTCCCTGTACACCCGCATGCCCTGGCACGAAGATGAAACTAATCTGTGCAAGCCGAGACCGCTCCAGAGACCGCAGTAACTTTCTTCGAACCCACCCCATCTCTATCCTCCTGAGCATACTCATTGAGCCACTAAGGACATATGCCCGATTGAATGTCTGTGTCTCGAGCCATGTTATTACTTTACTCACTGCCATGACTTCCATAGTCAGGCTGCTTGTGGTCGAAGCAAAAGCGCCAGACTCTTCCTTCACAATTCTTCCTCCGGCCTGAGCCGTAAAGGCCCATGAACTTCTCACTCTTCGGACGACCGACCCATCCGTGTAAATGACAGCAACATCCTCAAAAAAATTCTCGCAGATGAGAGCCCGTACTTCCGCCTCCACAGCAGCTGGATTTTCTTGTCTGCATTTCCTGTCTAGTTGGATGCAAACTGAAAAGGATGTACAGAACCCTGTTGGCACTTGTACCCACCCCTCGCCAGACTCTAAGTCCTCAAGTGAACACACCTGTTGAAGAATGTCTTCTGCTTGACCCATCCACGACCGTCCTCTTTTTAACCTGCTGCCCTTCACCTTCATAATTTCACTATGTTTGCGTGGACTCTGAGATAAGCACGTGCTTGGCAAATTCGTATTCTTCCCCTCATGGTTGAAATTCAAGAAGGTAGCGCATCGCCCTGCGTGCTGTTTCTCTTGTACATCTAGGAATAATGCGCATAGCTTCGTTCTGTAACCTTTCCATCCTTTCTATCTGTTTATGGCTGAGAGTCAGGATCACCATCGCATACTCTAAAAAGGAAAGGACCAGACATCGTCTGCATACGACAAAATCCTCCCCGGTCCTATGATTTGCTCGCTGGTGATTCTCACAGTGTATTCGTTGAACAGCACCGAAGATAATGGTGAGTTCCGAAGTCCAACTGCCACATCTAAAAACTACTTTCCGTTGAAAGGGGGCTGCAGCGATCCAACTAAGGAGGAAACGACTTATCTTGAGTTCAAGAAGATGAAGCATTAAAAACATTCACTGGTACTCTGTTGTACGCGTCCTCGAGATCAACCGCTGCAGTAAATGTTTCAATACCTGAGTGGAAACCTTCATAGACATCTTGGGCAAAAACTGCTGCATTGGTCCAGGTTTCTCTTCTTGGACGGTAACCTCCCAAGGTAGGTGGGGGAAAAGCCTTGCCTCTCTAGCTGGCTTGATATTTTTGCTGTCAATTAACTTCTCCAGCAGCTTGCCTATTGTATTCTGCATGGTTATTACTCGATGTCCCTGAATTTGAGTGTGGTCTTTGTCAGGCTTCGGCAAGGGAATTAGATAGTTGTGTAACCATCTTTCCTTGATGCTAGCACTCCCTATACTTTTGCTGTACATGTCTGCTAGTTCCTCTAGCTCGTTGTCATTGATCAATTGTTACACATCTCATTCAGAGTGGCCTGCTAGCCAATGCCTGCACTCCGGGTCTAATGTGATTATGATCCAACGTAGGTCAGACTTTTCCTGTGGCATCCTGACCCAATCCTCTCCTCTCTCAATGTTTTCAAGCATACACACTTTTCTGATTGTGACCTATGCTTGAACCATCTATGACTTTCCTCTGCTCAGTCTGTGGCTCTTAACTGTGACCGGTGCTTCATGCAAGGGGTGATCCTTGTCTGCTGCCACTCATAGATATGATTTAGTCTGCAGTACCGTGAGCCTCTATGCAAATGTTGGTAAAGATAGAATGTATCGCATGCTCACTACCGGTTTTTCCTTTCTGCATCTCAGGATCGCCTGCATAGCTTCATTCTGTGTGTCCTCTTATTTCACTAGCTCATTCTTTGACACTGTGAACACCCCAATCCATATTCAGTTACTGAGATGATTCAAAGCTATGTATACCTCTAGTGAATTTAAACACATAAGTCCCACATTTGAACAATATCAGTGTTTCGAGTATGTCAGCCAAAGTATAATTTATTTATTCACTTCATATGATATAAACCTGCAGTATGCACCTGATGAGATGCAGTGAAATATGCCAGGCAATAAATCTTGCAACTTTTAGTCTGTGGCTTTTGTGTTTAAATACTGAGATAACGGTTGATGAGCTAATCAAATACTGATAGAGTATGAACAACATGTTTTACTCCATGTACACTGCTGCCATAATTTTCACTGCATCATGTCCATTTTTAGATCGTATAACAACTCCGTGTGTGTGTGTGTGTGTGTGTGTGTGTGTGTGTGTGTGTGTGAGAGAGAGAGAGAGAGTGTCTGTGTGCGCGCGCGTGTACAGAGACAACAGGTAAAGGTTGATACTGCCATTGTGGTTTAAAGGGCAAGGTCTTTGCACATTCCAGCCATGGCGTAAGGAGGTAGGGCTACCTAACAACAAAACAAATAAAAATGATAATTTCTAATTCAAGACATAGCGCGAAGGTCCATCACAGTTTCAATTAATATATTGACTGGCACCTTGCCGTCTTGACAGACGATAGTTTGTGAAATGGGGTTATCTCTCCATAACACAAAGCCTGGGCTGAATTTAGATACCATGTGTTGCCCATGCAGCATGATCCCTCTCTCGGCCTGTCTAGTTTACTCTAGAGGAAAGGTGACACCAATACATCTGGAACAAGACAAGCTGCAGAAGCTGCCGTATCAGCAAAGCAATGCTCTAAATGCCCGCCTGTCGGAGCTTCGATCCTAGACCAGTTACCAACCATGGCTTGGGGCCTGTTCTGCCCTGCCATGACATTTAGTCTTTAGGATGCATTTCCTCACACCAGGATACGGCTTGTACCCTCCTAATTGCGCTATACCGCCCGAAGCCGTTGGCACATTGTGGGGTGTCGGGTTTGATAAGCGCCGCCCAACATTCAGCGCTAACAGAAGCAGGTAGTTCCGTCTACTGTCATACGGTAGCTCAGTCATGTCTGACTAAGACCTGGCACAATTACGATACACACAAATACAAAACAATGAAATCAGAAAGCAATGTCGACGTTGTATGTATGTACAAGACCTCCTCTCATGAAATAAAGTAAATCCCCGTTGAAATGGGATTTCTTTTCTCCCAAATATATACTGTCCTGGAGTCAATACAGTCTTAAGCAATAAGTACGAGAGAGTTTTCAGTGGAAAAAAAAAGATAACAAGGAAGAAGGCAGGTGACTACAAAACAAAATGTAATACCTGTGTTTAGCAGCATGACAAAATCTTCAGCTGTCTTCACTGTGTCGGCAATCCCCTTTTCAACAATGTTCAGGATGAGGGCACCTTCTTTCCCAATAGTCTCCACTTCGTCACCAACCCAATTTCCAACAATGTTCAAGGTTTGGGCACCTTCTTTCCCAATAGTTTCCACTTCGTCACCAACCCATTTTCCAACAGTGTTCAGGGTTTGGGCACCTTCCTTCTCAATAGTGTCCACTTCGTCACCAACCCAATTTCCAACAATGTTCAAGGTTTTGGCACCTTCTTTCCTAATAGTCTTCACTGTCTCATCAACCCATTTCCCAACGCTGTTCAAGGTTTTGGCACCTTCCTTCTCAATCGTCTCCAATTCGTCACCAATCCAATTTCCAACAGAGTTGATTATGTCAGCAGACCTTTTTTTAACAATCTTCTTTGTGCCGCCAGCCCATTTTTCAACAATCTGCTTTGTGTTTCCAGTCTCTTTTCTAACAATCGTTATTGTGTTGCCAGCCCTTTTCTCAAGAATCGCCATTAGGTGGGTGCCTTCTTTTCTGAAAGAACAGATATTATTGGAGAATGTAATTAGATTCAAATGCAAGTATTAACAGGTTTATAAATCATCATACATTCTTAATGCAAACATTGGTAACTAAATGCTTTCTATAATCAAACAGACCCTGACTGCCAACCAGAATATCTTTTAAGACTGTGAAACCAGCTGTCTCTATTAAATGATACAAAAAGTAATAACTGTGGAGTTTCAGAATCTTTAATAAAGACCTTATAATATGAAATATTTACTCATAATAAATCAAGGTATCAACCTCAAAAGTATAAACCAAGAATTCAAAATGTGGTAACCGTGGGTGACTTAAACAGCCATTATTCGGCCATGCAACACTGCAGTATGAAACGTTGAAGAAGAAGAGTAGAAACTGTAATTTAAAGGTCACGGCTTCAGGCTGACTTGCATTAGACAGTTCAACCACGTGTCACAACATGGATTACCAGCAGTGACTGGTAGAAATACTTGAATGGACTACTGGAAAGCCGTATACGTAACGTAACCTGGACCTGAAGAAATACTGGAATGGACTACTGGAAACCCCTATATGTGACGTCACCTGGACTTGAAGAAATACTGGAATGGACTACTGGAAACCCCTATATGTGACGTCACCTGGACCTGAAGAAATACTGGAATGGACTACTGGAAACCCCTATATATGACGTCACCTAGACCTAAAGAAATACTGGAATGGATTACAGGAAACCCCTATATGTGACGTCACCTGGACCTGAAGAAATACTGGAATGGACTATTGGAAACCCCTATATGTGACGTCACCTGAACCTGAAGAAATACTGGAATGGACTACTGGAAATCCCTATATGTGACGTCACCTGGACCTGAAGAAATACTGGAATGGACTATTGGAAACTCATATATGTGACGTCACCTGGACCTAAAGAGTCTCAGCTACAAAACAAAAAACTGAAGAGTCAACTTGTAGCGAGTAATTCTACGTCGAGCGTGCCGTAGACTGTCTAATGCAAACTTCCAACCAAGTTGTAGACACTGTTTTACCTCAGCAGTTACAGTTGTTTCATCAACTTCATCAGTCCAAGTTCGAAGTAAAACTTTTAAATGGTCCCTTGACTGGTCGACCAAACAACAGAGTTGCTGGTGCAATTTCAGTTGAGTGATGGGCTACCTCCCTGTAAGCAAACAATGCTGCTAGTACATAAGTATCCCATGTCTAAGGTTTTTCATGAGCTAATTTTCACAAGATACTGATCAGTGTACCGTTAAATCGTTCCATTGTCCCATTCGACGCAGGGATATACGGAAACGTGTGAATCTGACGAGAATGGAAAAGTCTGAAAACTTCCTCCATAAGCTTCCCTCGCAACTGTGATCCATTATTACTTAGAATTCTTAGTGAAAATCCTAAACTTTTAAATATGCCAAGCAAAGCTTCGGCTACATGCTTCGAATCGCTTGATGGCATAGGATCCGACCAACATCGATCAAGTGTCCACAAGAGTAAGTATAAACAGTTCCTTCTCTTCGTTCTGTTGAGGGGTCCCACAGTATCCACAGCCCCTCTTTCAAATGGTGTACCAGCGATGGGCATTTCCCTTAAGGGCTCTGGTGCTGTCCAGTGCTTTGGGGCAACTATCTGACACTGGGGACATGAATTGACAAAACGAACTATGTCCGAATTCATTCCAGGCCAGTAGTAATGTGTAGAACTCCTACGTGGTTTTAGCATTGATTCAGATGTGTCCACTAAATAGTAGACTACGGTGCATATCCAGAATTTGAGCTCTATAAGAAGAACGGACAACGAGTTGCGCATGTTCCTGTCCTTTTTTCACTGCCCTTCTATGGAGAAGTCCATTCTTCATATACATTTCACATTTATGTGTGGGTGAATGTGCTTTGGGCATTTTATGAAAACATGCCGCTAAGGTGATGCTGATGCTGCCAGTGCTTGTTTTAATTACTCAGAATGAGCATTTATCGGAGATGATGACGCCCGATCCTCATAAGCTTGCTGTCTAATCGTCATATTTGAGACTATCCGAGGTTTTGCAGGAATTTCCTAAACAGACGTAGTGACATTCCAACATCACAGGATAGATTGGGTCATCTATGACCGCTGCTCTTATTTCGTTATTCATATAACGTGAAAATATATTTACCTTCGTCACTGGTAATTACATCGGGACTGTGCTTTTTAAAGGACCCTGGAGTTCAATTGTTTCCTCAGTGACTTGATCAGAGTTTACTAACGAGGTAACAACAATTTCATTAAATTGAAGACCAGTGTCGTATAAATACATGTTATTGAAACTGATAAGTGTAACTGATTCTACTACTGAAAGTTTGGTGCTGGTGTCTTTATGTTCCTCCCTCCATGGATGGTCATCAGTGATTACCTTTCGCGCTTCCGTTTTTGCCATACATGCAACAATATGAGGAGGGATTTTGCACCATCAGTCCTTCGTGTGGTGTCCTAAAGTATTGCATCTCAGACAATATTGTTTCCCGTCTCTAAATGCACGTTAAGCTAAATTGTGTGTGGTGGTCTTATTCTTATCCAATGGCTTACTATTACTGTTGCCATTATTTTCCTTGAGCTTCTAAGAGTTGTCATGTGAGGCAACCCCTGTCTTCTGATGAGCACCTCCAGATTCCTTCTGTTACTTTTCAAATCTCTCTGCCATGGTAGTAATAGCATCTAGTTTTTCAGCTCCATGCTTAGTAAGGAATGCCTTCATGTCAAATGACATCCTATATTTCAGTAGATCAATTATAAACATTTCATGCAATCCTTCATGTTTCCTCAAATTTGCCTAATGTTCGCCTCTTGTGTAAATATTTTTAACCTATCAATAAACTGTGCATAATTTTCTCCTGGCTCTTTCCTAGCATTCTTGAATTTCTTCTTATAACTTTCTGCATCCACTTCAAATCTGGCAAGCAATGCCTGTTTGAGAACTTCATAGTTGTAAAGTTCCTCCGGGCGCAGTCTGAAAAACACCTCATATGTAATACCACATAAGCACTGAGTAAATTTTATGCTCCATTTAGTTTCCTCCAATCCACACATAGCACACATCCGTTCGAATATGTGAAGATGACTTTCAATCGTGTCGCTTTGCTTTGAAAATAGTTCCAGAGGAAAAGCCATGACACCTGTCTGATGAGAGGTCGCTTCTGCATTTGCTTCGACTATCGGGCTAGCATTAGGTGTGGAAGTCGTTGGATTGATTCCTAACTCCATTCTACTAAGCTCAAGCTCATTATTCATCTTCTACATTTCCATGGCATTGTGGCGCTCTTTTCCTTTATTGGCTAATTCAGCCTGCAACCTTTTCTCTTCTAATGCAATAGCATGCCGCGATCTTTCTCTTTGTTCTCTAATTCAGCCTGTAGCTTTTTCTCTTTTAATTATCTTTTCATCCTCAGCCTTTCATGTTTTTCAAATTCATCTTACATAAACTTTGCTAATTCTATGCCTTAGAGACCACAGTTTTCCCATTTCCATATAATGGGCTCTTAGCTGTGTCTGCCATTCTCTAATTGTTTCTTCTAGTAAC
Organism: Cepaea hortensis; assembly: GCA_963921405.1. Classification (NCBI taxonomy): domain Eukaryota; kingdom Metazoa; phylum Mollusca; class Gastropoda; order Stylommatophora; family Helicidae; genus Cepaea; species Cepaea hortensis. Next base: position 51,869,159 of record OY992892.1, on the reverse strand, counting down.
AATATGTGAGATATGCTTATAGTTAACCCCAAAGATAGATACTTTAGAGACCGAGTTAGCACTTAAGATTAAGCAGGCAAGATGAGTAACAGCTAATTAAACTAATACTTGATTACACAGTGTATATGACATGCACATGCAAATAAAATATTCTGTCGGCCAAAAACAGGGTCATAAAAATTAACCTCTGCTTAATGATTCACTGTTCTAGGGGTATAGAATATGATGGTAATTGCAAATGTGTAAATTAACAACTATAATATCCCGGACCGTGTCATCACCACACGTGGTATTTAAAAAAAAACATAAATGGGAGATCGATATCCTAAATTATAAGTTGCTCACTATTATAGGAAAAACAGGAATCGGCTTGTAAGATTTCATAATGATAAAACAGGTTTTCTAATAGAAGGCCAAGAGAGCACAAGGAAGTCACTGCTTTAGAGAGAAAATAAGATCACGCTGATTAGAAGGCAAGCGAGTTGTTTCCCTGCCGCCAGCAGTCTCTTTGGAACTTGTTTTCAAATGAAGTAACCCTATAGCATTAATATTAAACACCGGAATTCACATATGACACTGATGAAATTACAGAACACCATAGGAGACGTTTACAATATTGTAATTAACAAAGTGGTGGGGGTATGCACCATGGGCATAACAATTTACATAAATATTACATACTTGGTATCTTTATGCCTACTTATCTAATAAATAATACTGTACCACTTGTCCGATCGTTGAAAAAATTTCAATAACTGTCAAAAACTGTCATTTACTGCCAATATAGTACCTTGCGGTGTATGGCAGAGGGGTCTTTGAGCCTGAGGAATAAAGGCCGCCTGGCAAGTGCAGTCGCCGCAAACTGTGCAGGTTAGGATTTTCTTTTTGCCCCCGACAGAAAAAAATCCGACACCTTACCGAGGGATCGAACCCGGGCCTCCCGAATGAGAGTTCGGCGTTCTAGCCTCTCGGCCAACCGCTCCTCAATTTCAATAACACCAGACACAATTCTAGCACAATTAATTAAGAAGTATTGTTAGTGTGACTCTGGGTAAGTAAAGCACCGATAGTACAGTTCCTTTTCTGGATAGGTATTGTAAATACTGGTTCATCCAGTTCTCTGCACTATGGCGGTCAATGATTCTGTTCTTGAAGGGAAACTGGATATCTGAGGTGACTATACAGTTGACTAGCTGTTGACTTCAGGTAATTATTTAGGATACATGTTTTCGGCATGAAACGTAACTTTATTATGGAGTGCAGCTGACAATCTTGAGTGGCAATTTTCAAAGAACGGTCCTCTGCTTTTACGACATCACCAAAACGACGACCCACCCTTCCGGATGAACTCGACACTCATTACATGGACGTTCCCAGCTCATGGCGTCATATGTAAGCTCAAGACCACCTCCCATATATGTTTTAATATAATGGACAACATAATTGTACTCCTCCATACAAAAAAAATAGAAAACCCTCCTCCAAAAAACTTGGAACAAACGCACCTATACTACTACTACTACTACTACTACTACTACTACTACTACTACTACTACTACTACTACTACCACCACTACTACAACAACACAGGGATAAGTCAGCCAGGCCTTTGTCTGCTGCATGTATTGCCACTTACATGATTGGGCATGACCAATATCCCATATGATTTAGGAGACCTCTAGCATTTCTGCATAGGACGATGTCAAGGCACGTCTGAACTCTTTCGTGCACCGAGTCTCATAGTAGTACATTCGATCACCCAGTGGTTTATTTCTACTGGTCGAACTCCGACTATGAGTTACATATCACCCTGGTCTTTGCGCTTATTTCCTTTCCTCGAGATAAGGGATCACAAAAAATCATCGCGCACATAAGGTACATATATTCGTATACATAGAGTCATAACGTTAAGAGCATACATATAAAGATTAGATAATAATAATGCAGAAAAATACATCTTGAATAAGGAAAGTAGACACTTAAGAAATGATAAGTATACCCTTCCCAAAACGCTGGAATTTTTCAATAAGAAAATGAAGATGTCCCATGATGTATTTCAGAATACGTCTCTTAGACGTAAGTCACCAATCACTATCATGACTTAAAGAATGATACTTAACGGGTGTTCCACCGATACAAACAGGGTACATTTACAAGCATTTCTCAACTTTTGTTTCCAGTGATTCAGTATATTATCCATTGAAATATCACATCCCGTTAAAATCACTTCTTCATGGGGACTGCACTTAAACTGAATTCGTGACGCCCTATATGATATCGATTATCCCCCTGTCACGTTAATTGTGTACTTTGTCTACACGCTATGGCGTCGGAAATACATGGTTTTCCCGTACATGCGACAGGTATGGCAAATAATCTAATTACCCTGTTTATCAAACGTCCTGTTTATTCAATCAGTGCAATTTAGGGCATCGTGAATTATATTCTCTCCGTGGCCTGTTTTGATAACTATATGTCAACAGGCTAAAACTAAAATAATAACTAGCGTTTACATTATGTAGTGAGAATAATGTGCTGTGCTAGAAAATAATATCTCGTCTGAGAATATTCTAGTTCTCGATTGGTCTCAAGTGGCAGTTAAGGGAAACTTGAAAACGTCACAGGATGTAAACATAAACCCACCTACAGGCGAATAGAGTCCACTCTATCCACACAGTGTATTCGCACCTTGCGAATAGCGTCCACTCCCTTGGATGGGATCCGCATAGAAGAGCTAAACCTTACACATATGAGTGCTGAAGTCACAGACAGTGACCAGTGGTGTAGCATAAGTTAAAAAAAAGGAACAAAGAAGAAGATAAGCACTCATTACATCCAGAACAGAAAATATTAGCTTCCACTACTCAATAGAACATATGTGAACAATAGATTGCACGATTTGTTGTCTGGCATATTTCGCTGCATCTCGTCAGGTATTCTGTAACTGAAGAGATGCAGCGAAATATGCCAGGCAGTAAATCATGCAATCTATTGTTCGTGTCTTAGTTATTCAAATTCACTACGGGAAAACATTGTTTTAATGTGTGAACCAAATACTTTACTATTTTTTTTTTCAAAAACAAAAAGGTAACAGTAAAATAAAATATAAAATACTCTATAGCAGTGGTTCTCAACCATTTTTGGCCCGTGTCCCCCTTTACCATATTTTCAGAACGTCATCTCCCCCCCCCCCCCTCGTATTTCCTACCTAAAAATGTGGCTGTGCCCCCTCCCCCCCCCCCCTTTCGTATTTCCTACCTAAGAATCCCCATAGTCAATGCTATTTCGCAGTCCGGATATTGTGGGGTTAGAAAACAACAGCTTGTGATCTAGGAGCAGATCGTTTCGCGTTGATTTTCAGTGATATGAGCGTTGGCTGTTCAGAAAATATTTACAAACTACTGAACGCAAAATTACCTTTAAAAACACAAACAGCCAATAAATGCTGGGGTTGACTGCGATGCCCTGTAAAAGGCATGCAGCTAGTTTTAACTGTAACAAAAGGCAGGCAAAGTAGATGATAAAACAGTATATCATGTAGACATAACTAATATATACATAGTAAGTTGCTTGTAAACGAATAAGTTAACAAATTTTTAAACATGGTTAAAATCGCTGGTTTGGCTTACCTGACATTCTGCACAATGGATCCAATGTGCATGCATGATACTAAGCCGACGCCAGCAGCAAGCATAAGGCACACTTTAAGCATCATTGTCACTGTTTTAGTCACTGGCAATAGTGATGTATGACTGTGGAAAACATGAATATATAAACTTATATTGTTTCTGGATTCACATAATTGATATGCTAAAATATAATTAGAATAGCATAGACAAACCTGACCCATTGAGTGCCAACTGGTCTCTAGCAATGTGTGTCTAGCTGTGATATATCTACCATCACTCATCACCGTATTTCCTGAGAGAATTATCACAAATGTGCAAATCGAATCACCATAGCCAAAGTTATGTGGTCATCGATATAATTAGATACCAAGGCCTACACATTTTGAATGTGCGGAGGTCTCATATGAGCTAGATGGTTAGGCTCTAGGTACCGGCCAGGTTCCTGGAACCCGGCGGGACGATAGAATCCTACCTGCAATGTAGTCGTCAGGAAAGCAAATCGCAGTTTGGTTTAGTGGTGGTTTTATAGCCCATTGTGCTCTCTGTGCCAGAGGAAAGACCAGAATTTAATTAGATATTATAGCGTGTCTCAAGATGAAAAAGGTACAGTATCATTGTTTCTGTATGTGAATTGTGAGACTGTGAGATCAGTGCTTGATTGGGAAGATAACCTGAGTGTTCGCCTTCTGTAAAAAGTACATGCCTAGCCCACTGATAATTCTGCCATGCTTACAGTTTCATCTGCTATTAGTGACTTACTGTATGCTTTGTGAATGATATCATCTGCATTTTTCTATATGCAATAAACCTGTTCACTATAAGTCCATATATCTCCTATGTTGGAGAAATATTCACTATCAACGCACATCATGGGCAGTCGTTTCATGCTGGGGAGATGTTTTTGCTAAACTGAATCTTGAACTATTGTGCACTTACATGTGAATCACCTTGTTCACATCGTTCGTAAATATTCAGAATGTGTGATTTGTCATATCGTGAATATGCTGTGAGAATTGAGGTGAACGCCATGTTCTGTTTGTGAGCTATAATCTCATATGGGAAGAAAGATATACGCACCATATATCCGTATGTCCTGCAGGACGTGCACTTCACACCAGCATTGCAAAATTGTTGTTGATAACTTGACGATTATTTTATGTTCAATGAATTGCAAAAAGCGTTCTTAAGGATTTCTGAAGTTTGTGCGCTTGTTATGCTTGCAACATTGGGAAGGTTTCCGAACAGCGTTCTCAAACTCCTGCTCCTAAGAGTCAGACTGGGAAAAGACAATGTGTTCTTGTGTTCGAGTCTTTGCTGATGCTAGATGAATATCCATTGGATGGCTCCTGCATTATTTCATTAAATAATTATATGTTTTCTAATTTGTGTTTGTTTTACATGTGAATGTTATTCATTAATTATTACTTTAACTGAAGGAAGAGATGTTCGAATTTTACCCCAGTAGGAAACGGCAGATGAACTAATAATGATGGAGAATTAGAATGGTACTGTAGAACCGAGTCTAACCTAAGAAGGAATGAGGACCGGTCTTGCATTACAGGCATAGGATGGTGGGATGTTATTATGACGACCTCGTCTCAGCATGGTGTCGTCATCTCAACATGCTGACTTTTTCTAAACATGCCTTGGTCTTAACATGATGACTTTGTCAATGGACAACTTTGTCTCATCTTACTGACCTTTTCGCATCATGAATATCTCATCATATTATTACGGCATTCATGGAGAACAAGCGTTGATCCCAGGCAGATACTTGTCACACTCCATCAGAGTTGGATTAAATTCCATCACTAGAGAAGAGGGATTGATGAATTAGTAACACCCTCCTATCTCCTCTCCTCTCCTTTTTTTTTAGTTCTCTTTATGTGTGTGGATATTTTGGTTATGATGACATTTAGTTTCCTTTCAAATGCATATCGATGGGTTTTTGCATTTGTATCACCAGATGGTGTGACCTGGTCTTACATTCAGGACACTTGGTCATACTGAATTGCTAACGGACAGCTATTGAGATGTTCAGATCTTTTGAACCTGAACTACTGGAGGTCTTCATTCTTCTTCTTGATTGTAATGAAGTCAGCAATTACCTTCTGTATAGTCGGAAGAGGAATGCCTATCATCTTGAATGACCCCCCACCCCCAGCCTCAGGTCACCAAGCATATTCACGGGTAGCTAAGTATCTGTTCCTGTATATAACCGTAAAATCTCTATTTTTTGGAGAGTTCCAGTGATGCCACATAACTTACAGCTGGGACTTATCAGCATGAACGTTGGTCATACGTTACTGCTTTGCTGATGGCAGCTGATATGTTCTTGTCTTTAAACACGAACAGGGACTGACGATTTTGTTTATAATGCCCTGGGATCTACCTTTCCGTCAAGAGTGATACCCTTCATATTGATTGACCTCCTGGCCTCAGCTTCCCAAAGCATGTACAAGAAGGTTAAGTACTATGTCATAGTTGTATCCACTGTATATCTATGGAGAATACCATAACATTCCTGAACCGAGATGGTCTGTACTACTGAAGAACTGATATAACCCAGCCCATCAGTGATTGTGAGTTAGTGTAGAAGAAGAAGAGGGTGAACACAGTTTATTTTCTTACTTTTTTTTCTCTTTAGGAGAAGAACCTTAATGATATAGTTGATGAGAGTTTGAAGATTTATCTGGTTAATAGTTTAGGAATCTGTTGATTAGTTTTGGAAAATCATGCATTTTTTTCACTGATTGTGTAATCCACGTGTTTGTACTATTTAGTTGTGTGTATGATATCACAGAACAGATAATAGATCCTCCCAAAACACACAATTTTTCCCAATATAGTTGAATTTATTCAAGGTGTTGGAGTTTCTTCATTGTTGACGTTTTGTTCACCAGTTGTTGATTACAGTTAATCTATATCTATAAAACAGAGTGTATGTTTGTGTGTTTGTGGGTATTTATGTATTGGATGCGTTCGATAACGGTACATCCGATTGAGATGAAATTTTCTACACGTCTTCCTTTCATTCCTGTGCAACCGACTATAATAATTTCTTAATGTAAAATCTTCTACTTATTTAATAACATTTACATTTCCATTTTCATTATATAATGTCTATATAGCAGGGGGACTTCACTCTAGAAAAGTTATTTCAAGGGGCATAACTTTTAATAACATTTCTATATACTTTATAGTCATATTGTTGGACTTACTTGCACTATTGTTAAACTCTTTGTCTATAGTTATTTTCAGGCATATGAGTTATAATAAATAATGATATAATCTTTAAGGCATTTTCAAAGTTTTCATAAAAATAATGCATAATGCATAACATTGTAACCCATCTTTTTCTACAGTTTTCATTGAATGGTGTGTGGAAGACATTCTTTAAAGTTACTGTGCGCCAGGAGCTGGGCGAAACCACGCCGGGTCAGATAGATAGACAGATAGTCGGGAACGGAAGCTTATTTGACTACTTATATGAATTAGATGACATGCTCCCCACCAGGGACTGGGTGAAGCCGGGCCGGGTCAGACAGACAGATAGACAGTCGGGAACGGGAGAGCTTATATGACTACGTATATGAATTAAATTAGATGCTCCCCACCAGGGACTGGGTGAAGCCGGGCCGGGACAGACAGACAGACAGATAGACAGACAAATAGACAGACAAACAGATAGTCGGGAACGGGAGAGCTTACATGACTACTTATATGAATTAGATGACATGCTCCCCACCAGGGACTGGGTGAAGCCGGGCCGGGACAGACAGATAGTCGGGAACGGGAGAGCTTATATGACTACGTATATGAATTAAATGAGATGCTCCCCACCAGGGACTGGGTGAAGCCGGGCCCGGTCAGACAGACAGATAGACAGACAGACAGATAGTCGGGAACGGGAGAGCTTATATGACTACTTATATGAATTAAATGAGATGCTCCCCACCAGGGACTGGGTGAAGCCGGGCCGGGTCAGCCAGACAGACAGACAAACAAGCAGACAGACAGACTGATAGATAGATAGATAGATCCCCTCCAGGGCCTGGGCGAAGCCGGGCCGGGTCAGCTAGTATATAATAAATTGTGATCCGATGAGGATGGAAGAACACATATAGACACATTGTCTTTATGGGGTGAGCTCTTCCTCTTGTACCTGTGGTAAATGTCCATGATTACCTCGCCTTTTAAAAGGAGGTCTTTCCTTCATAAATTTAGTGTAGGAACGTAAACTTTCTGTCTTGGTCCTCAATCGGGGGTTCGGAGCCATTTCTAGGCTTCCTGAAGAAAGCTGATTGAGAATGATAACCTATCCCATCCGGGATATCCATAGTCATATCACCCTTATTATCTTTATAACCTCACTCTAGCAACATATGTTCAATGCACCATAAAACATGTAAAGGGGACCTTTACTTTGACTGGCACCTTGCTATATTGATAGACAAAAGTACGTGATATTGTGCTTCAAAGAAAAAAAAAAACAATAACTACAACCAGACCATGGGTGGAGTTATACCTAGCCATAGCACAAAGCCTGGGCGTAATTGTAAAGACCATAAGTTGCCTGTGCGGTATCATTCCTCTCTCGTCCGGCCTGTTTACTCCAGAGGAAAGGTAATACCAAATATATATCTAGAACAAGACAAGCTGCAGTAGCTGTCGGATCAGCAAGGCAATGCTCTAACTGTCCGCTTATCGGAGTTTCGATCCTAGACTAGTTGCTACGCCATTACTTTACTTATAGAAAAACTATACAATCATCACCATCATGTGCCATGCCAAGTGCCGCATGTGATTTAAGTTCCTCTGTGTTCTAGATAAGTACCATTCCTGATCATCTTCTGTGCCTGCATTTTCTCCCTTTATCTATAGCACCTTTATCTTCCCAGCTGTTGCAACTGTCTGTAGATCCTCTTGTCTCATAACATGATCAAACATTATTATCTTGTCCTGATGTGGATAATGAACTGCCGTTGTGAACTGGCCTCTTGCAGTACTTGGATGCTGGTATTACGATTCATATCCACCTACAGCATTCTTGGCAGTTAGAAAGAAACCACATCTCCGTGGCTTTCTTAAAAGGTCGCTTAAAAGTCGACAGGGTAGACTTCATTGCACCGGGTTTTATCCCATATGGCTCGGTCTCTTTCCGTAGCACGGAAAGCGTCGCACAAAGCACGAACTCGGTAGCTTTTAGCGACGACCCACAGGAGTCTCCGAAACATTTAACTCGTAAACCAAAGGGCGCGGCCCGGAATCGAACCAACAAACTTCGGAACACGAGTCATTTCTGTTTCTCTTTATTGTTTATGATTCACATACATGCAGAGTGTGTGTATATATATATATATATATATATATATATATATATATATATATATATATATATAACACTCTAAACCTTGCTGTCTAACTTCAGACATGGATAACTTGTGAAGAATATGCCACTGATGGAATGCTGTCTTTGCTTGTTTTAAGCTGCTTATTATCTCTGTGCTACTTGTTCCATTCACCGTTGTCATTGAACTTAGATAACCAGATCACTCTGTTTGTTGTCACTGTAAACTCTTGTTATTGTTGTTGTTAAAACCGTTGGTTTTGTCAGGTATAGATTTAGTCCTTTCCTTTTCACTACCAGTGTTTAAAACACCTAATCTATCAATATTATTTGCACTGGCATTTCGTTTCTTTCTTTAAACACTATGTCACCAGTAGTACTGTGCAGATTATTTATATGTAATCCCAAAACTCTCAAAACTGGTTTATCTTTAATAGATGCCATTAAAATTATATATTGCTGTACTAAGAAAAGATATCTGGTGAGAGGAAAACCTGACACCGTGTTATACCTGATCTAATATAGTAAACTCCGTACAACAATCACACGACTGGCTCAATGCAGCAAATATCAAATAGTATTTGAAATACCTGGCAATTCAATGTGGACCTTCCCACGAGTGTTCAGTCCTCTTCTTTGTAGCCAGCGAAGAATTCCCGTGCTAATGTTGTAATGGTACCATTGACGTCTGATTCTACGTTGCCTCGGTATGGAATTCACAACGAGCGAACGCAAACAAAAATTCACGAGAAATGTAAAGCAAGAGATTATGATCAGGTTTAAAGACTACAGAGTAGACATTTGAATCAAGATCAGAAATGTACACAGTATGGATTAGAATCGCGTTGTTGCACTACACAATACGAGTGGAATACCGATTAATTTCAATTTAGAAGAATGATTATATTTGAAAACAAGTCATATTCATATCCTGTTTCTGATCTGATCATTCTCTATGTGGATTATTATATAATACTTATTTTATATTCATATTAAAGTCGCAGAGTCAAGGTAGATTTCACTGCAGTTATAATTACAAATATCAACATAACTTTAATTGCAAAACAAGTGGAGAATGTAGACATTTTATCGCACAACATTTTACATAGTACGCACCGACTGCTACAAATAAAAAAATATGCCTCTTCGTTTGCTCCAGCTATTTCAGTGATTTTCAGTTTCGTTTCCAAGAATAGCAACGTATTTCAGAATTTTGTTTCCTCTCTTAGGCAGTTTTACTGTAGAAAGTGAAAGCCAGCAACAGTTTATAATAGGGTGTTCCGTGGAGAAGTGGTGCGCCTCCTTCCTCGCTTTACGGAGATTGTGGGTTAGATAACGCGCTACGTCATTGGGATTTCTCCGATACCCCTGGAGTCGTCACTGGAATGAATCATGGAGTTCGTGCTCTGTGCGACGCTTTTGACAGGCCGCCCTGCGGAAAGGGACAGCCATATGGGAAAAACCCGATGCAATGAAGCGGACCCTCTAGCCTTTAAAAACCCTTTTTAATTGTTTGTAAGTGAAATAAACAACCACTTTTAAGTTTAACACTGTGATGTGTATTTGGTACATGTTTCTAGCACCATATTTTTAGACCAATCGACACACAATGTGTAGTGTGCTAAATATCAAATACCCCCCCCCCCCCCTCCTGGTTTTTTCCAATTCGTTTTTACTTCACAAGAAATGTCTAGGTACACATTTTTGTGCTAGGGTAATCTGTTACCAGATCGGTGTAAAGCAGAAAAAAATACCTCCTCAAACTGGATTCGAACACATGAACCACGAGGTCGGCAGGCAAGTGTGCTAGTCACAGAGTTACCGTGACTTCCAATTCTTTCTAATATTCCGTGAGTTCTCAATGGAGTTCCATGTGTGATACCTTATTGCAAACTGGATCTGCATGGGTTAATCTCATTATGGAAGTCGATTAGGTCGAAAGGATAAGAGGCCTCGCTCTTAAACTTCCTGTGCGCTTATGGTGAGGTTGCGGTTCAACCCCTACACCGGTTGTTAATTGGACTTCAATCTTAACTTCTCGTTCAGAACGCAATGACAAGGCCATCATCATCAAGTGCCATGCTGACTGGCGTAGCCGTTCATGGCTCTCCGCATATCTCGGTCCTTGGTGTTGTGGATCAACTTTGCTGCTTAACCTGATATTCCTCCATGCCGCCGTCTCAATACGTCCAGCATCATTTCTCTTGGGCGGCCTCTGCCTCTCTTGCCCTCGATCCAAAAATCCATACTGTTCTTTACTAATTTCCATTTTTATTTTCATTCTTATTCTTCTTATTATAAATTTGAGTAGAAGTTTAGTGACTTGGTTTATGAGGTTAACTGTATGAAAACCTTCGCATTCATTTGCTCCTGGATTTATTGGTATAGCTATGAATACACAATTCAGCGTATCTCTCGGTCGCTATCCTTCATTGGCACCTTGCCGTCTTGACAGACGATAGTTTGTGCTTTAAAAAGGCATAATAACTTTTACCTATGGCGGTAGAGAATGTGACTGATAAGGCCAATTTGCGCTGTAAATGTCCGTTCACAGTGAGTGCATGTGAACACTTGGTCATTTCCACCATCATGCACAATCTTACGTCTCACACGCTCGGTATGTGACTTATCTGCAATAATTTTCTCCTTTGTCTTTGCCCTCCATGCAACACGTTCAGCGGCGACTTGCTCCCAATGTGCATTATCAATGCCTGTATCAATCATGTCCCGCTTACACACATCTTTGTATCGTAGTAGAGGCCGACCCTGAGATCTCTTGCCCATCTGTAATTCACCAAAAAAGATGTCCTTTGGTATTCTACCATCACCTATCCTCCTAAGATGTCCTATCCTTCTAAGTCTACGAAGACTGAGCATGGAATAAACCGTCACACAACCTGATCTTTCCAATACTTCAGCATTTGTGATTTTGTCTTGCCGCTTAATACCAAGAATTCTTCGCAGACATCGCATATGAAAGCTGTTTAAACGTTTCTCTTGGTGTAAGTTGTCCAGGTTTCACTGCCATAAAGAAGAGTACTAAGGACACGGGCTTGATAGACAAGGGATTTTGTTTTGGCAGTAAGCTTCTTCTTCCCCCAGACTCTTTTTCTTAACCTGTTCATTGTTGTTGCTGCCTTATCAATCCGGATGTTGATTTCCTAATCTAGGGATAATTTGCTATTTACCACTGATCCTAGATATGTAAAATGGTCTACCATCTCTAGCTCGGCGTCGTCAATAAAGATTGATGGTACCCCATGTGCACCTTGTGACATAATCTGTTTCTTCTTTTTGCTAATTGTTAAACTAAATTCAGAACAAGCATTGGAGAATGCAGATAGTAGACATTGCAATTCTTCCTCAGAGTGGGTCGTAACTGCAGCATCATCTGCAAAAAGCAACTCTCTGATCAGTACTCTCCTAATTTTGGTCTTGGCCTTCAATCTCTGAGCATTGTAGAGGCCGCCATCTGAGCGTGAGTGAATGTATATACCACCATCCTGATCACGAAAGGCATATTTTAGTAGAAGTGAAAAGTATATTCCAAAGAGGGTGAAAGCTAGTACACAACCTTGATTAACTCCACTCTTGATTTCAAGCTCTTCAGAAGTTGCACCATCAAACTTGATTATACCCTTCATGCAGGTGTGGAACGATTCCACAATGGACATAAGAGTTGGTGAGCAGCCAATCTTCATTAGTGCCTTGAACAGACCCGCACGGCTGACCAAATCAAATGCCTTTGTGAGATCGATGAAGGCAATAAACAGTGGTTGATTCTGTTCAAGGCATTTTTCTTGCATTTGTCGCAATGAGAATATCCTATCAATGGTAGACCGGTTCTGTCGAACGCCACACTATGATTCGGGGTAGACTTGATCTCCCAGGACTTGACGTCTGTGCAGGACAATTCTGGCAAATACTTTCCCAACAATACACAGAAGTGAGATACCCCTATAGCTGTTGCAGTCGCTCCGATCGCCCTTGTTCTTGTACAGTGTTATGGTGCTTGAATCTTTGAAATCCTGTGGGACTTGTCCTTCTCGCCAGCATAGCTCTATTAGCTGGTGGATCTGTAGAGTGAGTGTGTCTTTCCCACTCCTGATAACCTATATTGGAATCCCATCCTTACCTGGAGCCTTGCCAGATGCAAGTTCATTTATAGCACACTTAACTTCTGTTATGGTGGGAAGTGTGTCCAGGTGGTCAAGAGTTGGTAGAGCCTCTATGGCGTTGAGGGCATCATCCGCTAGTTTGGTCTCACTTGAGTAAAGCTCCAAATAGTGCTCTACCCATATGTCCGTCTGCTGTTTCTTATGAGTGATGATTTCTCCAGTCAAGGTTTTCAATGGTGCACTTCTTTTGATCACTGGACCACAGGCTTTCTTTATTCCTTCATACATGCTTCTTATGTTTCCCTTATAACTTGCGATTTGAATGGACTCACATAACTTGATCCAACAATCATTTGCACACTGCCTGGCAGCCTTTTGAACATCCTTCCTAGCTTGCCTTAGCTCACTCAGAGTGTTACGCGTTGGTCTTTCCTTGTTTCTTAAGAGAGCTATCTTCTTTTTAGCAATCAAGGGCTGCAGAGTCTCGCTGTCTGCCGCAAACCAGTCCTGCCTCTTATGATCCACACTGCCGTAAACCCTTACGGCAGTTTTATTTAAGCCAATTAACAGGGACTTATAACCCGTAACAGTTGCCTCTCGCTTTGATTCCGAGACCAGTTAAGACCAGGGATGGAGTTATTGCCTCTCCATAGCACAAAGCCTGGGCTAAAATATAGAGATCATGTGTTGCCCATGCAGCATGATCCCTCTCTCGGCCTGCCTAGTTCACTCCAGAGGAAAGGTAACACCCCTACATCTGGAACAAGACAAGCTGCAGAAGCTGCCGGATCAGCAAAGCAATGCTCTAACTGTCCGCCTGTCGGAGCTTCGATCCTAGACCAGCCGCCAACCAAGGCTTAGGGCCTGGTCTGCCCTGCCATGACATTTTGTCTTTAGCTTGCATTTCCTCGCACCAGGGTAAGACCCTCCCAATTGCGCTCTTCCGCCCGAAGCCGTTGGCACAATGTTTGGTGTCGGGTTTGATAAGCGCCGCCCAACGTTCGGCGCTAACAGAAAGCAGGTAGTACCGTCTACTTTTATACGGTAGCTCAGTCATATCTGACTAAGACTTGACGGTAGCTATCCACTGCTGTAAACATCATTCAACATTTTGGTTAACTTTCATTCATTCATTCAGTAGCATGTCCTTTGCGGAACCTAGCTCCCATAACAACCTTCCGTAAAACTTCTCTATCACAAGCAAGATGTCCCGCGTCCGGTACACCCATCTGGAGATCATCCACCACATCCTGCACCCATCTTCTCTTTGTCCTTCCTCTTCCTCTCTTCCCAGGCTTACACCCCTCCATTATTGTCCTCTCCAAACTCTCATGACTCTCAAGTGACCAACATATATCAGTTTTCTTTGTTTTATTATCTTCAATAGCCAACCCTCTTCAATATTCAGCTCTTGAAGTATGGATGCATTTATTCTTTTCTTTACCCAAGATATTCTTAGAACCCGTCAATTGCATTTATATTCAAAGGCATTTATTCGCTGTTCAGTTTGTGTAGTAATTGTCCAGGTCGCACAGGCGTATGTTGCAATTGCAAAGATGCATGCTCTTAAAAATCTAATTTTTGTAGTTCTGTCTGTCCCACTCCATAATTTATTCAGTTGTTTTTGTCTTTGAAGAGCAATTGATAGCCGTCGTTTAATTTCTTTCATTGTGTCACCATTGTTGGTAATCAATGACCCAAGATATTCGAACTTTTCTACCACCTCCAATCTTTTCTCATTAACGTAAATTTCGTTCTCCATAGTAGTTTTATCTATA
>OY992892.1:51794284-51849284 GCA_963921405.1 Cepaea hortensis | reverse complement strand
AAGTGGCAAGACAAAAATTGGAAAGAGCAGATTGTGTGACGGTTTGCTCCATGCTCAGTCTTCGTAGACTTAGACGGACAGGAAACGTTAGGAGGATTGATTGTGGCATATACCTAAGGACATCTTTTTTGGCGTGAAATACAGATGGGTAAGAGATCTCAAGATTGGCCTCTACTATGACACAAAGATGTGCATAAACGGGCATGATTCATACAGGCATTGATAATGCACATTGGGAGCAAGTAACCGCTGAACGTGTTGCATGGAAGTCAAATATCAGAAATGGAATAAAGACAAAGGAACAAAATTATTGCAGATAGGTCACACACCAAGCCTGCAAGACGTAAGATGGTGCATTTTAGTGGAAATCACCATGTGTTCACGTGCATCCATTGTGGACGAACATTTACAGCACGAATTTGTCACCTTCGCTACCGCCATGGGTTGTAGTTATTATGCCTTTTTGAAGCACAATGTCACAAACTATCGTCTGTCAAGACAGCAAGGTGCCAATGAATGAAATGTTGCTGTATTCCTACAGGCCCACACCAAATACCTGTACTCTGTCAGTGCATTCAACGGTTTTGAGTGGTTCTTTTCTGTAGTTGTGTGTATGGTGTTTAAAAATATCGCCTTGTATATATCTGTCTTCTTTTTGGCAAATATCTCAATTAGTTGTCTTAAAATGTCTAGTGCGGCATTGACTGTTTGGCATGATGTGATTTGATTTGATTTGATTTATTATTTAACTTTTTTTTGCGCTCGCTCGCTTTGAACTCAAGCGTAGACCATACACTATTTATAGTAGTGATGGACTGCATTTCGCGTGTGGATAAGCTTTCCCTATTATCAGTGACCCTCGCCATCAGGCGAAACCACTCCGACTTCAGAGGTATTTAACTTTATTTTCAAATTGGCACATATTAGTCACGCAGGTCCGTCTTACATTCGATCCTTACAATCACTCATCTTTCGTTCCTCAATAGTGCATGATACATTCACATAGGAAAAAACATTGTCAAATGAATGTTGTAAACATAAACAATGCATTGTATCATGTTGTGAGAGACATACCCCACCCATCCACAAATCCCCCACCCACCACACGTCCTCCACCCCACACACACAACACCAGGCACACATAAATTCTCCAACCACCCCTTCCACCCCCCACCCACACACACATCCCCCATATACATCCCCCCACATACACATCCATCCACCCACGCACATCTCTTCACCCACACACCATCCTCCAAACCACATCCACCGACTCACCCACCCACACATCCTCCTCTCACCCAGAGCCATACACCCTCCAACCACCCATCCAAATAGGCATCCCCAACCACACATCACCATCCACACATCCCCACATCAACCCACACATCCTGCACACACCCATGTATAGTATATATGGAACACAGGATCAAGATCTGGAGAGCTCGTGCATACTTAAAAATAAGTGCAGATGAGCAACACCCTCTGCATGACGCTATATTCAGAGAAAAGGGTGACAGGCTAAAGAGAGGCAAATCATGGATGGGTCGGGCGGAAGATGTCGTCAGACAGGTCTGCAGTCTTACCTGTATCAACCCCGGCAAGGAATGGGTGCCGGTGCCTCCAGCTTTTAAGTGCACTTTCTCCTGCATTATCACACTCGACAGACGGTGCAGAGAGCAGAACCCTGAGTAGTTAGAAAGGCGCAAAACGGGTAGCATTTGGTGGATTGACCTGTGGATTGACCTTGACCTCGGTTGATTTTCACTCCCCTCGGTCATGAAGTTGGGTAAGGGGTGGGTAAGGGGTGGTATGTAGGGGTGATATTTAACTCTTATATTTTGGGTTGTGTAGTAAAAAGGTGTGTACCACATAATCAACATGAAGCACCCTCTCGGAGTGGTCAACAAGAAAACAGACCATTCATACCACTAAAAAACCAAACAAGAGTTCGTTTTCATAACTTTTTATTTTTCATTAATTGCATGAATTTTCAATAATGTGTAGCAGAGTCAAACCATTTTCATTGACAAAGTACATTCATTTTTATTGGTCATGACTAGTGACAAAGGTGTCATTGAGTCTTTTATATAGACATTTCATACATATTACCACTTTAATAGAACATATTATAGACACCAAACAGTAGAAAACATATAGCGGCATTACCTAACAATTTCATTGTTTCTGCCGTAATACTCTCAGCTGGATTTTTATCCCCTTGGCGACGGGCATTAGACACTGTTTCCCCAAATTGTTTAAAACAACTAACCGGTCGATACTCTATTGTCTGGTAGATGTGTGTAACGACCAAACCATGGGCTAGATACCACTTTAAAAGAGGGGTGGCTAATAATATTTTCTTCCCGAAATAACTACTAATCAAAGTCCGTCGTGGGGTACTCAGTAGTTTATTTTTTATGGCGTAGTCTTTCATAAACTCCCCAATATCGTCCCTCGACACTTCTGTGTTCTTAAAAATAGGGGGCATTTCGGCAAAGGACTCTTGTAAATCAGTCGGGGTCTCTATATCACACGAAAAAAGTATCACTTTTTACAGTCTCAATTATCTGGTTTTCACTCAAAGAACCCCAAGGAAGTTGTGAGAGTTCCCGGAAGAAACGAGTTAATCAATACAATTATTGACAGGTTTGCATGTGGTACTCTGTTTTATTAAACTTATCAACAGGGTAAAATGTACCACGTTTCGCACCCACCGACATGGCACACGATGACTGAACAATTACTGCCCTACACAAAAATCTAATTTATGTAAAATTAATAACTAAGCTGGTAGTGTTTTGTTATGTGTTTTCGTTACAAACTTGAGTGAGAAGTCTTATCAACAAACATCGTTAAATTTATACAAGAGCCAATATCACAATCATAGACATATTTCAAGGGAACGAAAGAAGAAGCGACACATGATAATGATAGACCCAGAGCGGTTACCGACATGAAACATAATGTATTCTTTTTTCGGTGTTACAAAGTGTCTATCTTCTTAGTTGGGCGTAAGCGAAAGAGATACCAAAAAGAAAAATAGTAGACAACGGTATATTGATGAACAGCAGTTTAAAAGTGTGCGAAAGAATTTTAAAAATAAAAAATAAAAAAAAATATTTAAAAAAAAAAAAAAAATTCACACTTTGAGGATCGAACCATTTCCACCCGAACACGAGCCAAGTGCGCTATCAACTAAGCTATTACTTCTGGTAACACTGATCTTACAAAGCAAAGATACAACAGCAACCTTGCAACTGTGACTGTCGGAGATGGTAAAAATAAGAATTACAGCGATAGGCAAAACATATTTCTAGAACAGACATTTATAAACATATTAGACAAAAAAATTACTCCCTCACTTATGTTTAAGCACCAATAAAGTATGGTTTTCAGTTGTATAAAAAGTAACATAATTTATATGTAAACACTGTGCTATGCCTACTTGGGGGAAAGTCAGATTTAGACAAAATTATTCAAATATCAGAAAAATGAACCTTGTAATATTTAATAAGACCAAGTTTTAAGTATTTTAAAAGGCAATATAGCATAATAAACCATTCTTATATATTTTAAAAAATTATTTATTTATGCACAATCGGAACAAGTAAGCCTCGTATGACGCCTTAAATGTGTAATAAAATAACTTTGATAGGTCAAAAAGTATTAAAACTTATAGTCAAATGAAAGATTACGAGGTTGTTGATATAAAACACCAATATTGATGGTGTTTTGCGAAATATAGCAAGAGATATTGATATTATAAACGCAGCATGTTGCACATTTGTGGCTAATTTCGTTCCGTTACGAATTTTGTTGGCAAGCTTTCTCGGATGACCGCGCTTGTTAACAAAACACCGGTCACACTGCGGTGTGTTTATTCGCCAGCCCAGACGAACACTGAGGCTCGCCTTGTAAGTGTTGTACTAACACGATAATTAGATTTAATTTTGATATCATCAGAATAAATCTAAATTTCGCCATGTTTTGATTAAACGAATGGTTATATTTTTTTTTTTCGTTTCGCTCTGTTCAAAACTCACACTTGTTTATTTCTTTCGCACCACACAACACATAGCTGTCTTTGGTGTTCTGAAACCAACTTGGCTGACACTGGGATCATCAAGTTCCGTGTTGTAGGCATTCATGACGCTGTCTTTGGTATTCTGAAATCAACTTTGTTGACATACCACTACCATAATTTCTAATCTCGGTATGTTACTGAGATAACAGTTGTCACGATGTTCATGCGTCTCTTACATGATCGAAGAAAGTTGTTTCTTTTCTAGTTGTTACTCAGGCAGGAAATTCACCTTACAAACCAGCTGCTTCTAATTTTTTTTTTGTTTTGTTTTTTTTTTTTTGTTACAACATTCACTCCCACACACCAAAACTATTTACCACTCTCTTACATTTTCATTTTCTAAAATTTTGTTTGGCCTGTACATTAATCTCTTGTACATCAGCCGTCTGATAATTACCCCTAGGTAATTTATCTACTTGGTTAAGAATGTTTCTATGTCACATTTGGTGTCACCACTGTTGGTATCCCTGGTTACACTTTTCTCCGTAAGTAACGTGACCACTATGAGAATCAGTACTGGTTCATACTTATGATGTGAGCCGATCGTTCAGAAACCAAACTACTGATCGTAAACTTGTCTAGAAATCAGATGAAAGCTGTTGACAGCGATGTCCTGTAAAACAAAACATTTACTTTCTTTTGATACCTTTATTAATATTTTCTTGATAGAGCACTCCATATTACTACAATGTCCAACAATTATAGATCTGCTGCATTATCTATCCCCCAAAACTGTGTCTTTATATCTTCCAAATAGTATTTTTGTGAGTTCTTTCTGGTTTCTCATATAAATTCCCCAAGGCACGCGCCCACGCGAGCACAGGGAAAGGCGGGCTCACGGGACAAGGTCTGTTTTCACTTGCTCTCTTTTCGTTTTTTACTTGTTACTTCTTTTCAAAGGAATGTAAAATAACACATGAAGCAACACACAATACTTTTAACACACAAAAACAGTTGTGAATGTTATCACGTTGATAAGGCAATAGTGTACGGCAAATTAGATATGGTTGAAAATCTACAAATTGGTGGGGGAAGAAAAACATAGAAAACAGATCTGTCATATGGATTGATAATGAAATAGGTAAATATCAGCCAATTAAATGGGGTGTGTAATGTTTTTTTCCCCCTGTACACCAGAAATATAGAAGACATGAAAGGAAACAAAAATAGGCATTCTTGATTGTAGACAAGGAACAGGACCTGCAACAATTAATAGACGTGAACAACTAGGATTAGCATTAAAAAGACACAGATTATTAGGAAAAAGGAAGCACCACAAGTAAATAGGAAAACAAGTACAATTATCTCGGAACAGTTCTGTTGGGCAATGGTTTGAAGAGATTACAAGAATCGTCACAGGAAATGTAGCCTTTAGCAAGATGAACAACATACTGACCAAAAAGATAGCAATTAGAAAAAGAAAGGGTTGAAGTGCTTCATAGTGTTACTTTTGTATCGATGTGTGGAACAGGCTGAAAAACATCTGATGGAAAGGTGGAGAAAAGATGCCACGGGCAGAAAATAATCTACAAGAAACAAAAATGAAAATCGTAAATAGATTATAGAAATTGGACACAGAGAAAAAAAATTGTTGGGTATTTTATGAGAAATAAACATGGTAACAACTGGCAAGATCGCGGGGAAGAGACCGAGAAGTAAATACCTGGATGGGTTGGTCACTTGGGTATGGTCGTGACCAGATCCACGACTCTAGTGATCAAGTGAAATGGTAGAACATGACCGCTTAGTGACATGATGGATGAATAGATGTGTAACCACATGATAATCAAAATGATGTCATCAGAATAAATCTAAAATTTACCATATTCTGAGCACAAAGATTGAAAAGTCCTAGCGACATGCTGTATGGATAGATGTGTAACCACATGATAATCAGATTGATGTCATCAGAATAAATCTAAAATTCACCATATTATGAGCACAAGGATTGAAAAGTCCCAGCGACATGCTGTATGGATAGATGTGTAACCACATGATAATCAGATTGATGTCATCAGAATAAATCTAAAATTCACCATATTATGAGCACAAGGATTGAAAAGTAAGAATGTAATGTGATTGGGGAACTTTCGGGCCGTGTTTTCATGTTTGTTGTTTCATTTATCTGTTAATGGTTTGTGTTAGTGATTGCGCCTATGACTGAAAGTATGTCTGT
This sequence comes from Cepaea hortensis, assembly GCA_963921405.1. Classification (NCBI taxonomy): domain Eukaryota; kingdom Metazoa; phylum Mollusca; class Gastropoda; order Stylommatophora; family Helicidae; genus Cepaea; species Cepaea hortensis. Next base: position 51,843,021 of record OY992892.1, on the reverse strand, counting down.
TTGTCTATCTATATGTCTGACTGTCTGTCTGTCTGTATGTCTGTGTGTATCTGCTTATTTGTCGTCGGGTTTCTGTTTCTCTATGTGGGTATACTGGTATCTATGAGTGGGTGTCCGCCTATATGTGTGTTGTTGTTGTTGTTGTTGTTGTTGTTGTTGTTGTTGTTGTTGTTGTTGTTGTTGTTGTTGTTGTTGTTGTTGTTGTTGGTCACTCTAAGATCTCTAATGTTAGCACAACGATCAGACAGCCTATAAAGAACTCACAATGAGAGTGTGTATGACTGATTATGTGTGTGTGTGATATTCTGAGAGATTGGCCTAAAATTTACTTGTGTATGGTAGTCCCGATTACAGGGTATTCTTCTTTCTTCTATGGAGCACTTTTGGGTGGAGTACCCGAATCATGGTTATGTGAACCCATGGAAGCAGGTGGATGAAGTGTAACAACATATTGTTGTTGGTTATGGTCTGGACCGATAGATCATCAGGGTGGTCACAGATTAAAATAGTCACTGTCTAGAAGGAAAGTAATGTGCTTTCGGTAAAGCCAAGAAACCCATAACAACCAGGTGGTGGGAACTTTCGAATATATTGATTACCAATAGTGACACAATGAAAGAAAATTAAAACGAGTGTCAGTTGCTCTTCAAAGACTAAAACAACTTAATAGAGTGGGACAGATAGAACTACAGAAAAGTATGTTTTTAAGGGTATTCAACTTACGCCTGTGAGACACTTACTAAACACGTCATAAAGGCACTTGAATATAAATGTAATAGAGGGGTTCTAAGAATATCTTGGGTAAAAAGAACAAACTCATCCATACTTCAAGATTTTTGAAGATGGTTTTTTAAAGACAAGCAAAGAAAATTGGTATATTTGGTCACTTGAAACGTCATGAAAGTTTGGAGAGAACGATAATGGTGAGGTGTATGTCTTGGAAGGCCCAAAAGAAGATGATCTCCAGTTGGGTGTAATGGCCATCTTGTTTGTGATAAAGCATTTTTTAATTCTTTTTTTCTATATTTTCGGCGGGTTTCTATGGGAATGAGAGTCTGCAAAGGACATGCTACTGAATGGTAGTAGCATGTATGAATACATCAGACTTTCTGGATCAACCAGGAACCTGGAATACTTTCTTATATACACTTCTCGCAACAAGACTTAAGACAATTAATTTTCAAAGTTCACACATTAGAATACTTCTGGTTTCATTTAAAACAAACTTTAATTACTAAAATAGTTTGTTTTCTGTATAAAGTGAAAATAGTGCCACGTGTTAGGTCTTTGATACATCAGATGCCGACTTGGGACTTTTTCGATATATAACTATTGTAACCAATGGTGTATTTTAATGGTGGTTAGTGATGTCTATATGGGTTAAATATAATCATACCATTGACGATGTGTTAGAGATGTATGACTCTTCATCGGTCTGTGTAACGGTGTTGGTCATAATTAAAGTGGGTTACACCAGGTCAAAGGTGGTGGTTCGGGTTGAAAACAGACATCTGGAAGACGTGGACATAAATGACAAAAGTGGGCTTCCGGTCACATGACATTCATCTCGGAAAGAACATTTGTGTTAATTTCTTATCTGTTTTCTGATTGGTTAATTCAAAATGTCAGGCAGTCAGATTGTTGGTCACTCCAGTGGATATACCCTTTGTGATTTGGTGTTATCTGTTTTCTGATTGGTTAATTCAAAATGTCAGGCAGTCAGATTGTTGGTCACTACCGGGGATATACCCTTTGTGATTTGGTGTTATCTGTTCTCTGATTGGTTGATTCATAATATCAGGTAGATAGAACGTTGGTCACTACAGAAGATATGCCATTTGTGATTTGATATTATCTGTATTCTGATTGGTTGATTGATGTTGTTCATTTCAGATATACACCTCTCTCACCCAGACAGTATCAAAACCAGTGACGAAACGAAGGTCAAGTCTTTTCTTATTTTCGCAGTCAACGAAGAAGGATGTTTTCATTCAACGGATATTAAAATCAATGGACTTTAACAACTGTGTCTTCTGATACAGAAACGTATGAAACTGGTTGGCCTTTGTTCATCACTATTGTACAAGGAGTTCTTATCTGGCCAAAGACATTAACATTATTAACCGATAATAAGCAGACAATAATTCATCTGTGATATCCGCAAATACATGGTTAATCAGTTGCCATATTATCTACAACAGACTCATATTTACGAAGCAACACATCTAAAAACATTTTCGTCTTACAAACTGTGTTGTATACCTGAATAGCATTCACAATTACTTCGGTCATTTTATAAACTATTTCAAGAATGGCAGCTACACAGAAGCACACGTGTACTCTGTGTAATAAAACCTTCACACGACCTGATGCTTTATTACGTCATGTTGCGACTACTCATTCTGCACAACAGTTTACTTGTGATTTTTGCGATCGTATGTATACCAGAAAAGACGCCTTACGGAGACACATAAAGACTGAACATGAACCAGTATCAAATAACGTCTCGACCACTCAATCATCATCTAACCACATGTCTGCTAATAATCAACAATCCACAAACCGTAAGAGGAGAAGAGATCTGACTACAGACGAACAATCTAATGGTAAACGCCGAAAGTCAGACAAACAACCATCAAAGGACAGAGTGTCGCCAGTTACAGACATTGAAATACCATCAACTAACATGACAAACATATCATCATCTAGTACCTTATCGAGTGACGCAGAACCAACAACACCAGGTGCCCTGTCGGATGGCGGGGGTGATAACCTGTCGCCTACTAATAATAAGCAACAAACATCTAGTGCCTTACCGAGTGACGCAGCATCAACACCAAGTACCTTGTCAACAGATGTTCAACTATCAATTGGTACCACACCAAGTGACGGACTATCAACAGATACCTTGTCGATATCTGATCAACTACGTGCCATGGGCCAAGACGAGCAGCCAGGAACTTCTGGTGCTAAAACAACTACTGAATATCTTTCATTGCAGAAACTACCGCTAGATGTTCGAGCAGTGTATAATGAGCATTGGGACACTCTTAAATCACACATACGACATGGTCGGTATCTCTGTGAATGGACATTTTTTAATCGACCAGATAGTGATATGACGACAGATTGGGGTACTCGTTTATTCCCGCTTTTTAATGTTCAAAACTCTCGATTTAAAATAATCCCCAGTTTGCACATAGTCTTGAGACATAGAGAGACACAAGCCCTACGGTTCTACCATGCCAGTCCAAATAACTCTTCGTTGTTCGATTTACCGTTCTTAGTGACCAATAGATCTGATTTCGAGGCCTTTGTAACCAAACTAAACACTGTTGACTTGGTGAATTCAGCTACACTAACCCGACCAGATACCAAATATTATGTCGAATCAATTCCCAGTATAACTTTTTATCTGTATAAACTGGTAGAATTCCCTGTTGGTTGTTGTATGACTAATATTCCCGACTTTATCAAACAAAATAAATTTATTAATACTCTTCAACTCGACTCAAATGGTAAGCCGTACACAGACAACTTGTGTATATTTCGCTGTATATCTGTGTTTAAACCAGGGAGAAGATCTGTTAGGGATGGTAGAAAGCACACACGTTCACTGTTCAAAGACTGGGTACTTTATAAAGGGTTGAAATCTCACAAACATTTCACCGGGGTCAATTTAGTTGATTTACCTGCCCTGGAAACCTGCTTTAACATAAAAATAAATGTGTTTAGTTTTACAGAGGAGGAACATCTAGTTCCGAAAATTAGAAGTAGTAGAACAAATCAAGACATACTTAATCTTCTTCTACATGAAAACCTTTTCATGTATATTGTTGATATTAATAGGGCCGCTCGATGTTTTTCCTGTGGGAAATGTAGTAAACTGTTTAAGATGTACAAGAGACTGACACCCCACGAACTTACGTGTAAAGGCATAGCTACTATCGAAACATATAAAGGCGGGATTTACCGCCCCACCGAGTCCATCTTGGAATTGCTATGTGAACACGGGTTTGACGTCGACGTAAACTTTATTTTCCCATATAGAGCATGCTATGACATGGAATCTTTTTTCTCCGTTGCAAATTTACCGGCTAACTCAAAGTCGACGACATTCATAGCCAGACACGTCCCGCTCTCATGTGCCGTCGCCTCTAATGTCCCTGGGTTCGACACCCCTAAATGTTTCATTACCACAGGTGATCCACAGGTCCTTGTAAACGAACTGATGGACTATCTCCATGACATAGCTGCTAAGTCATACGAACTGTTACTGAAAAACTTCGAGCCAGTCTTTGCAAAATTAGGTGACCACCCAAAATTAAGTGAAAGGTTCGACTCCTTTCTGAAAGAACTCCCTCTGTTTGGACTGAATAGCGGAAAATATGACATTAACCTCCTGAAATCTTATTTGATACAATATTTCCTTGATCGGGAGGCTAACCCATTCAAGTTTATAGTCAAAAGAAATAATAATTTCATGTGTATAGCGACAGAAAGACTGAAATTCCTTGATGTCTCCAACTTTCTGGTCCCGGGTGTAAGTTACACGTAATATCTGGCCTCTTTTGGTATTGAAGAGACAAAAGGCTTTTTCCCCTTATGAATTCATAACAGATTTAGACAAATTAAAAGAAACAAAGTTACCACCTCATACAGCTTTCTTTTCAAGACTTAAAAACCGTAACATTTCCGAGGTAGAATACACAGTTTGTCAGAAAGTCTGGACCGACAATAAGATGACCACCTTGAGGGATTTTTTAATTAGGTACAACATCAAAGACGTATCCCCCTTTCTAAAAGCCCTGGACAAACAAGTAGCCTTTTATGCCGATTTAAATATAGACATGTGTAAGCAGGCCATCTCAGTCCCCGGTATTACTCTACAGTACCTATTCAACACCATGAATAAAGATGTTTCTTTTGTTTTGTGTTCGAAGAAGGAGGAAAAGGTACACAAGATGTTACGAGACAATATAGTGGGTGGGCCGAGTATTATTTTTCATCGTTACCACGAGGCCAATCAGACCCGTATCAGGGGTAATAAGCCGGTAAAAGGTATTAAAGGGTTTGATGCGAATGCCTTATACCTATGGTCTCTTATGAAAGATATGCCAACAGATTTCCCCACATATAGAAATCGCGAGAATGGTTTTAGAGCACATAGATTACATAAATACACACGTCAGTGTCGAGAGTGGTTAACTTGGGTGTCACATAATGAAAATATAGATTTAAAAACCCAATTCAATAGTCATGAGATGCAACTCGGCGATCGGTATATTCGAGTAGATGGGTGGGATAAAAAGAATAAGATAGCTTACCAATTCCAGGGTGTTTGTTCCATGGGCACCCCTCTTGCCGTCTAACCAAGGGAAAAACTATTAACCCCGTCAATAAGAAACCACTAGTAGAACTGCACCAGAATACGTGTGACATTCACACGTATCTAGAAAAAACTGTTGGGGTGACAGTAAAGGTTATTTGGGAGTGTGAGTGGCAGAGACTAAAGAGATCAAACACAATCATCAAGTGTTTCTTACGGGAAACGTTTCCACCGTCAGAGCTTCCTTGGGGTTCTTTGAGTGAAAACCAGATCATCGAGGCTGTAAAAAGTGATACATTTTTCGGGTTGGTGGAGTGCGATATAGAGACCCCGGTTGATTTACAAGAGGCCTTTGCCGAAATGCCCCCTATTTTTAAGAACACCGAAGTGTCGAGGGACGATATTGGGGAATTTATGAAAGAATACGCCATAAAAAAATAAACTACTGAGTACCCCACGACGGACTTTGATTAGTAGTTATTTCGGGAAGAAAATATTATTAGCCACCCCTCTTTTAAAGTGGTATCTAGCCCATGGGTTGGTGGTTACACACATCTACCAGACAATAGAGTATCGACCAGTTAGTTGTTTTAAACAATTTGGGGAAACAGTGTCTAATGCCCGTTGCCAAGGGGACAAAAATCCAGCTGAGAGTATTACAGCAGACACGATGAAATTGTTAGGTAATGCCGCTTACGGTAAAACATTAACTAATAAAGCCAAACATACCGATGTCTCCTACTGTCACGGAAAAGACACGACCAAAGCACTCAATAACCCTAGGTTTAAAAAGCATGACTGGTATTACACCTGATCTATTCGAAGTTGAAACACTAAAGAAGAAAACAGTCTGGGATCTACCTCTACAGATTGGTTTTTTCGTTTATCAGTATGCCAAATTAAGAATGTTGGCTTTCTACTACGACTTTCTAGACAAATTTATCTCTAAAGACGACTTTCAGCTTTGTGAAATGGACACTGACTCTTTATATTTAGCCCTTAGTGCCGACTCACTCTCCGAAGTAGTTAGACCACACCTACGAGAAGAATATGATAGAGTCTATAATCAGTGGTTCCCGTCTGAAACCTGCCCTGTTCATAGAATTACCCCTAGTACTGATACCTGTAAGGATTGCCAGACTATCAAAACCTATGAAAAGAGAACCCCCGGGCTTTTCAAACTAGAATACGAAGGGGAGGGGATGGTCTCGTTATGTAGTAAGACATATATTTGTGTTGGAGATTATGATAAAATCAGTACCAAAGGTTTGACCAAAAACCACAACATGCATTTAAACAAGGACACTTTTTTGGAAGTACTCAACACTCAAACACCAAGTGGGGGGACCAATATAGGGTTCAAGACCCAAGACTCTTCTGTATATACATATAAGCAACATCGTACATCTCTGTCCTATCTGTATATAAAAAGAAAGGTTGACAGTGATAATATCTCGACTATGCCATTACTTATTTAATATGCATTGTATTGTCTATACATGGTTTAATAAAAAAAAAACATATACCTTACTTGAGTCGTTTGTTATTTCGAATGTTGTATTTTTATGTTGTACACATACCTAACGTCACTAGACCACACCTACTCGGACCACGCCTATTAAAAAACGAGTTATCGCCCTTGACTTTTTAAAAAAAACGGAGTTATCGCCCTTTGATATAGAAATTAAAAACAACCCGGAGTTATCGCCCTTTGTGGTGGAATATCGATTTCCACCACCACCACAAAAATACGCGTGATGGAGCCCGAGTTACACTACTACCCTGCCGCTGTCAATGCAGAGGATAACGCGCTCATGTATGAACACTCAGATAGCCCCGAAGTGCTCATCTATACAGATGGATCTGTTGTAAAGCAGCAGAGAAGTGCGTGGGCATTTACATCTCGTTCAGCGGGCCGAACCGTTCAAGAATCCATTGGTGCCCACTCTATGACCACGAGCAGCATGACGATGGAGGTGATGGCAGTTACACAGGCTTTCATATGGCTGGAATCACAGCATTATACCAACGTGTGTGTATTAAGTGATTCAATGAGCATGATTCAGAAGGTCGAAGCTGGATCTGTACGTAGACAGTGGACTGAATCGCTGCGGAAGTCTGTTGTCCGTAAAGTCACCTTCATCTTCGTCCCGGGACATGTGGGAGTCGAGGGAAATGAACGAGCTGACAAACTGGCTGGCTCTGCACCCCCTGTAGATGGCCAGCCCATGGATCGTGCCGATGTTATTAACGTCCTTAAATATATGGCGAGAACAGAGGACTTTGACGTCAGTGATTCCACATCGCTGTCCAGGATGAAAGACTTGGGAGTAAGAATTGGCACTGCCAGACGCGAGAGGTACATCGGGAAAACAAAGCGCCTCGTCAACCAACACAGAACTGGCACTATTAGCCACCGGACGCTGATGCATATGCTGGGGGAGGATCTGAGCACCTATGGACATGTCCGGAGTGCAATGAAGATACCCCAACTGATAACTGATAACTGACAGTATATATGGTCTTCTGTTTCCTGTATTTTTGTCTGCCGTAAAGAAATTATAATTATAGTTATCAAAATATTGCGGATTGAGACGGAGAGTAAAATTGCGATACTTTGAAAATGAAACTAATAGTGACTGTGTTGTGTTACAGATGTTTATTCCAGCTTGATCATTACATTTTCTCGTTTATGTTGATCATTACGTTTATAACTGCAGTGAGGTGTACTTATGACAACGTAACTGTAATTGTAATATAAAGTAAGTGTTACCAGCAATAGTAGTTGTAGTTAGTAAATAATAATATTAATATATTAATAAAATAATTATTTAAATTATGATATTGTGACATTGATAAATAAATTAAATGATGATACTGATTGATATAGCTTAATAATAGGCTTTTTACTTATGAAATCATCACAGTTGGATACAGCTTGACAAGATGTATCCAACGGTATCTCAATGAAGATTTTACGTCAATTGTAAGCGTAGTTATTTAATATTTCTGTGTCGTGATCCACAAACCAGGAAGTGCAAAGGAATCTTAGTAAAAATTAAATAAACACAGCTGATCGCGGCCTAGTAAAAAGGGAGCTAAGAACATTAAATTGTGCTTTCTGTTATTGTGTCTTATTGTGTCTAACAACATTAATATGTGATGGTCATGTCTTATTGTGTATGTGATGGTCATAGCATATCACAGACCCCATGGCTGGTTCCTGCTTCGGGATTAATAACCGAATAAATATGAAAGCCTACTACTTACTACTAGCTGAAAGCATGGAAGAATATCAACATGAAAATCCAAATGAGAAAATTAGCACAAAATTGGAATGTTTACAAAGCAGTAACAAATACCAATTGCCAACATACTGGAGAAAAAAAAGCAAGAAAAGCAATTATGGATGACTGGTATAATCTTGAAAAACATGATACAAAGAAAGAAAGCTAAAAACACCCCAAGACACACATTAGTAGACAAAGAAATATGTTGCATGTCCAGAGCTGCTAAAGAAACATGGACTGAGACAAAATGTAAAAAACTGGAGGGTCTAGAAATAAAATATTACACAAAAGAAGCTTAATGAGGCATATAACTTAAAATAACAAGATCAAACAAGAAAGAATGCAAAACCATATAGATAAAGGAGTATCTGAAGAACAAATTATTTCTGTTAAAACAGTAGCTATAATCTGTTTAAGAATATTGACTCAAAAATAGCTTTTGACAAAGTATGAAATGAACATCTTATTACAGTTGAGTCCACTTAAGTCGAACTCGGATAAGTAGAATTTCGCTTAAGTCTACGTTACTGGCATAGTCCCGGCCATTATCCTTCTTTATCTTTGTATAACAAGTCCTGATAAGTCGAATTTGGTTAACTCAAATTTTCAGATTAGCCGAACATAAAAATGAATACCAACTATGTAAGTGTTCATGTTTAAGTCGAACTGTTCATTTCACACCCCCCCCAAAAAAATCGTATCATGAAAGAATTATTTTTAGTCAGCCCGGAGAACAACAATCTTGCACATATGATATCTCGCTACATGTCAATGGCAGCTAGTGGACGAAAGCTTACTATTTTAACTTTAGAAAGGAAGATTGAGCTGTTGGAAGAGGGTGAACATAGTGGAAAGATGAAAGTGAATATAGCTAGAGAATTTAGTATTCCAACATCGACACTTTTCAGCATTTTAAAGCATAAAGACCGCTACAGAAAATTGGTTTTCAATGCTGCCCTTTTAAAATGGTTCACTGCGATTAGATCGGCAAATGTACCAGTAAATGGGTCTTTACTTATTGCGAAAGCAGAAGAATATGCGTGTCTTGGAGGTCAGACAGACTGGAATTGCAGTGCTGGCTTGTTGGATCGTTTCAAAAAATGACAGACTTTTTCTTTAATTAATTTGGAAATTTTCATAAGACTTTAATGGTTCCGTTTTCTAAAATAATTAAACATGTCTGATACTGTATTGCTATTTATTTGTTCACTAACTGTGTTTCCTAAGTGGTACAATCATTTTACTCAATGCTACTGCATGGTATTAGTGTAAATGTGTGCAGTCTGGATAAGTAGAATTTCTGATAAGTAGAACAACTTCCTTCGGCCCCTGTGACTTCTACTTATCTAGACTTCACTGTATATACCTTCAGGATGTTGGATTAGATTGAAAAGATAAAGATTTATTAGTGGGATGAGGGTTTGATACAGGAGTTTGTCATCCGCTAAAGTGAGGGAAAGACCTTCTTCTTGTCCTGTTGACCGGACTGGCCACCTATTTCTCCGTGCATTCAGGACTACAAAATGTGATGGTTCTAGCACATCTCAGACCTATGGCAGTGTCTTACTTCAGGATTTCAGGCAGTAGTTATATACAAATATAATTACTCATCAGACATAGACATATAGACTGGAGTATGGCAGGGGTGCTTGTTGTCCTCAAGTGTTTTCAACCTATACTAAGGAAGCATTTATAAAAATATTGGAGAATTTCCTGGACTGAACATTAATGAAAGAATAATAAATAATCTTAGATATGCTGATAACACAGAATTACTAGCAGAAAGTGACCAGGAGTTTCAAGACCTTGTGAGGCAAGTAAATAGGTGCAGTGCTTAACGTGGATTAGTTATTAATATTTTAAAAATTTAAAACTTTGTTAATTTGCAAGGGAAAGACCAACAATAAACATCACAGTAAACAGGGAGATACTAGAACAAGTAACACGCTTCTCCTATTTTGGATATGTAATAACAGATGATGGTAGAGTTGTAATAGACATTTATAAGAATGGGAATGGCCAAGAGTACTTTCAAAAATATTAATATACTGAGTGCACCAGAAAAATGTATACACAGTAAATGCCCACCAGTTTAAATATATTCACAGTTTCAATATTTGTGACATTTGTAACATGCTGTTTACATCATCGCTTTAAACATATCATGCAACAAATTGCTACCGTAATGCCTGCTACAAACGTAATACCTTCTACAAAGGGTTTAATATGACAAGTTTTGATGATGTTATTCAAATAATATACTCAATTGAAATGTGATTACATTTAAACTGATGGACAATTACTATGTATACATTTGTCTGGTACACTCAGTATATAAAGAGATTGCTTGCTTGCTTGCGTTCGTTGGCTTGAGCTCCAGCGCAAAGTCCTGTATGTCGGATGAAGGCATCCTGTTGTCCAACATCAGTGTGATGTCATACAGGACCTGAGTTTTGCGTGAGTATCCGTTGTCCCATGTCTGGCTTATTGGTGTGCAGACTGGTGGTTCCTCGCCATACAGGCAGACACTCTCCGACTTCGGAGGATATAAAGAGATAAACAATATACTAAAAATAACACCAGTCAAATGTTACATATATTCACCACCACCCTATGGTGCAGAAACCTAGACACTGAATAAGGAATTTGAAACCTGAATTGAGATCACATGGATGTGGATATACAGAAGAAAATGTTATATTTCATGGAGAGAAAACACAGTCAAGTAAAGATATTGATGGAGAGGCTGAGAAAGATAAGAGAGTTGGTAAACAAAAAGAGGCAAGTGAAATATTTCAGCCACATTAAAAGACATCGCTTTTGTAAAAGCCGTACTGAAGGGAGGTGTTAGAAGCAGGTGTATGAGAGATAGATTGTGATGCAAGTGAAAAGATAACATCAAGCGATGGACAAATAGTAGTCTGTCAGAGTGTGCAACCATGGAGAGAGAGTGTTGGAGATCTGTTACAGCCAACCTTCATTATGGAGAGGTCTCCTGACTGATTAATTGATTGCTACACTGCCCAACTGTTGTTGCAGATCTTTTGCATTTTCAGCTATCAGTACTGTGTCATCCACATGACTTACATTGTTTATATGATAGCCTTGAACTTGTATTCCTGCTTTATCTTTTATCTCTCTCATTATTATTTTGCTATAGATAGAGGTGACAAAACACATCCTTGTTTTACGCTTTGATTTATTTGTTCATAATTGCCCACTTTATTTCCCATTTTAATTACTTCTACTTGTTTCCTGAAAATATTTTAAAAAATTATTCTTTGATGTGTCCATCAATTTTAATAGCCTCCAACATTTTTATCCTTATTTTATAACAAATAATTGCATTATATTATCACACATCAAAATTAATAATGTCTGCTTCTTCTTCTTCTTCTTCTTCTTCTTCTTCTTCTTCTTCTTCTTCTTCTTCTTCTTCTTCTTCTTCTTCTTCTTCTTCTTCTTCTTCTTCTTCTTCTTCTTCTTCAGCGTTCTGAACCATTGAGGTTCTTTGCTGCAGATACAAGCCGTCTCCATTCGTCTCTCTGGTTGACCTTCTCTTGCCAGTCGCTGATTCCAAGTGCTGACATTGAGTATTTATTGCTGCTGTTTTCTTTGTTTGCTACTTTGACATAGCAAGTGGAAACACTCTATTACACTAATCACAAATTGTGGTTTACCGTGGTAAATTGCTGTTTAAAGTTGTAAAAACACTTGAAACTTTGTACACCTGAAACTGTTAAACTTAACTACCATTAAAGTCAGGATGCAGTAGTGCAAGACTGGCATGCTGGCATGAGGGTCATGTGTTCAAATCTCCATCGAGCTGGTTTTCTACAAATTGTCTTGGGCTTCGCAGGTCAACTCAACCTAAAATAACCAGGAATGGACATGTGGAGTTAAGGCGGTTGGCATTAAATTGTGTAAAAATATGAGTCTAGCACCATATGCCCAATTTGCTAGGGAAAAAAATGTGAAGGCATTTGAAATGGTCATTTATTATTTAGTAACTATAGAGTTCACATTTAGTAACTTTCCTTTTTACTAAAATTTGTAGGTTTTGTCAACAACTAGACAATCACAAGCTCTACTACCATTCACTAAAACATAGTCACAATGATGCTAAAAGTGTGCCTTGTGCTTTCTGCCGCCTTAAGCCTAGTGTCATGCTTGAACGTCGGATACTTGGTGCAGAATGCCAGGTAGGCTAAACCAGTTTTTCTTTACCATCTTTAAAAATATGTTGGCTCATTCGTTTCCAGTCAACTCACTGTACATTTATTGGTTGCTTCATACATTATATGCTCGGTTTTAACACATTTTTTGCTTCCTGGTTGTTACAGTGTCCCCCATGGATATAAATTGTTACTTTTTAATGCTTTCTTTTCTAATACTTTATAGTATCCAAACAGAGGTCAGCATGGCAGAATGGATAAGGACATGTGTTCTTAATCATCTAGTGTGCTGATGCCGAGGTAAGGGGTTCAACCTCTACATCAGACAGTTGGACTAAAATGTTGACTGCTCGTCCTTGACTTGGGGCATAAATTACAAGTGCCTCTGAAGTCGGAGTGGGTTCACCTATTGGCAAGGAACACTGTTAATAGGGAAAGCTAATGCACATGCAAAATTCAGTCCAGTGCTAGTAGAAGTAGTGTGTATGGACTACATTTCAGTTCAAATAGAGCGAGCACAAAAAATACCCAAACATCTTTTACTTTAAGTAATAACTACTTCAGGTGAAGAGTTAAACATGTCATTTATCACTTGAGTTCTAAGAATTTTGAATCGACAAATGAGCACTGTAATTTTAAAATAAAATGAAAAAATTGTTTCATGTAGTTTTCTTCATTGTTAAATGTTACTTGTAGTAAGTGGTCATTGCTTCTTCTTCTTCTTCAGCGTTACGAGCCATTGAGGTTCTTTGCTGCAAATCCGTCTCCAATCGTCTCTCTGGTGGACCTTCTCTTGCCAGTCGTTGATTCCAAGTGCTTGTAGGTCTGTACATGTATTATCTCTCCACCGCCTTCTTGGTCTACCTTATTGCTACCTTATCAAATAGTTTGAAAAAGTTTAGGAAATTATTTCTTTGACTAATGTGCTGTTGAGTAGTTAAAGGTAATATTGGTTGATCTGGATTTTATTAGTGTTTTTCTCCTTCTTTGTTCCTATATTGATGGATGTGTGTCTACCTACTTTCACACCCCTCCACAACATTGGTCAGTGTGTATAACTTCACATTTATATGTGTAATGTTTACATTTTCTAAACATATTCCATCCAAGCGAGCATCCTCTATCCACCTGTGAGTGGGTTAATTTGTTTCCAAATAATTTTGCCAGGAATGTGATATTATGGCCTACTCTGTGATTTTACATTTCTGAAGTATTTTTAACATGCACACTGGGTCTACCTGTTTTTCATCCTTATCCAAGAAGACTACAGATCCATGGTGAATGTGATATAATTAGAAATGTATGGTGGTTGTAATCATCCCAGCCTTATTCTGGAAGCTAACCCAAATGAAAACCTTAAATGTTTTGTGTGTGGTGAATATATTCTGAAAAATTAATGAACAAATGTATCATTTTTTTAATGTAGTCACCACTGCATTCAATGCAAGTGCTACAGCACCAATAAAGAAGTGCTTGGATTCCTGTTGAAAAAAATTGTCTTGGTCGCATGTGTAACCATTCATGCACCACCTGCTGTACCTCTTCATCGGACCAAAAAGTTTTGAATCTTCATACTCCACTCATACACTTGCAGAACTGATAGCATGCATCACCATACTGGACCTTCAATCGCCAATGTATTTTAATAGGTTTCACCCCTTCACTGATCAAAAAATGGATAATTGAAAGCTGCTCATCTTTGGTGCATGTCAAAAGTGAGCCGGCCATTTTTAAGCTGCCCTTATGACATCACTGTGTTCATCTGCACCTTGGTGCCACATGCTTAACACTTGACATCCTTAACAACAATATTTACAGATTACAAGACAATGGCATGTTTATTGTAATTTCTGTCACACTTATAAGGTTTTGATATGAAGCCCCCTCATAGAAACCAGATCTCTTCTCCATGGAGTGTCGATTGGTTCATTAAAATATGGTGCTAGTGCCATACGCTCAGTACATCACAAGACTTAAAAAAGGGTCCTTTACGTTACTTTACTTTACTTTACTTTACTTTACGTTACTTTACTTTACTTTACTTTACTTTACTTCACATCCAGTTTGAGGAATGCATGTTAAATTCACCCATAATTATTATTATTTTTTAAAAGTTTGTCTTTGTACTGTTTAAAATTGTTTTTTCATTGTGAGTGAATATTGCAACATTCATTTATTGGTGCCTATGCAGAATAGTGGAACTAAAATGGTATGATAGGATCCTGTGGGATGGTATGATAGAAAACCTGAGGATGGTATAACTAAACACTCCCTTGTCTGGAACACACAAGGCGAGTGAAATAGTGTGAGATCTAAAAACACGAGTTAGTTAGTTGCATATCCTTTAGGGGACGCTGTAGTCAACCCCAACATTTACTGGCTGTTTGTGATTTCTTGGTAAATTTACAATCAGTAGTTTGTCATTTCTTTCTGGAAAAAAAACACATAGAGAAGAGAATTACAGACAGAGATGAACTATATGGGGAGAACATGGAGAGAGCTAAAGGAGATAGCAAAGGATAGGATGACTTAGCATGTATTGGTTGTGGGCCTATGCCCCAATCGGGGTTAAAGGACAAAAGATTAAACAGAAGATTGCATATTGTATAGTCTGTGTTGGAGATTATGAAACTGATGATCATGAATTCTGTATGCTTTTATTGGGACTACTGGGTGTCGTTAGCTGTAAATGCATTTTTGATGGTAGTAAGGAGTGATTTTTATTATAGAATGCATTTAATTGCCAAAGTATGCACTATAATATATGATAATTTGTAAATCTAACATTACTTGAATTTGAATGTAATTACTTTCTCCAATTATGTCTTGTTAACAGAAAAGAGGGGATCCAAGTAATGAATATTGTTGAAGAAGGAGCTGACAAAACATTGAAGACTGTTGAAAAAGGAGCTGGTGATACATTGAAGACTGTTGAAAATGGAGCTGACAATGCAGTGAAGACTGTTGAAAACGGAGCTGATAATACATTGAAAACTGTTGAAAGCGGAGCTGACAATGCAGTGAAGACTGTTGAAAAAGGAGCTGGTGATACAATGAAGACTGTAGAAAAAGAAAGTGTCCAAACAATGAACATGATTGAAAAGGGGGTTGTTGACACAGTGATGACTGCTGAAGATGCTGTCATGCTGCTAAAGACAGGTATTACATTTGTTTTTCAGTTATGAATTTCTTCCTCATTAGCTTTTATTCACAGAAAATTCTCTGGTACTTGTTACACGCTCTGTTCTCGAACAAGCACCTGTGGTAAGAACATAAACACATTCATGGGTATTGATTGATGCTCATAGAAGCATTCTCCAATGCTTGTTCTGAATTTGGTTTAACAATTAGCAAAAAGAAGACACAGATTATGTCACAGTGTTCACATGAGGTACCATCAATCTTTATTGACGACGCCAAACTAGAGATGGTAGACCATTTTACATATCTAGGATCAGTGGTAAATAGCAAATTATCCCTAGATCAGAAAATCAACATCCGGATTGGTAAGGCAGCAACAATGAACAGGTTAAGAAAAAGAGTCTGAGAGAACAGGAAGCTTACTGCCAAAACAAAAGTCGTTGTCTATCAAGCCTGTGTCCTTAGTACTCTTCTTTATGGCAGTGAAACCTGGACAACTTACTCACACCAAGAGAAACATTTAAACAGTTTTCATATGCGGTGTCTGCAAAGAATTGGTATTAAGTGGCAAGACAAAATCACAAATACTGAAGTATTGGAAAGATCAGGTTGTGTGATGGTTTATTCCATGCTCAGTCTTCATAGACTTAGATGGATAGGACATCTTAGGAGGATGGATGATGGTAGAATACCAAAGGACATCTTTTTTGGTGAATTACAGATGGGTAAGAGATCTCAGGGTCGGCCTCTACTACGATACAAAGATGTGTGTAAGCGGGACATGATTGATACAGACATTGATAATGCACATTGGGAGCAAGTCGCAGCTGAACGTGTTGAATGGAGGGCAAACATCAGAAATGGAATAAAGAGAAAGGAGAAAATTATTGCAGATAAGTCACACACCGAGCATGTAAGATGGTGCATGATGGTGGAAATGACCACGTGTTCATATGCACCCACTGTGAACGAACATTTACAGCATGAATTAGCCTTATCAGTCACATTCACTACCTCCATGGGTAAAAGTTATTATACCTTTTTGAAGCACAAACCATCGTCTGTCAAGACGGCAAGGTGCCAACGATGAATGACCATAGAAGTAGATGAAAGAAGTAAAGGTTAGAGGACACTCTTTAAATTGCATATCTTTTGCAGTCACATCCAGACCATATTCGCTGTTTGTGATTTACTAGGCAATGTTATGTTCAGTAGTTTGCCAAACAGGATGTCAACATATAAGTCTAACTGACTGGCGAGCGGAACAAACCCACTATACCATTGTTAGAATAGAAAGTTCCTGTGCTTTAAACCTCAATCATGCTCACCTATTGAGGACACACTAGACAACATAGCAATTGAATATGTTGTCTAGTGTGTCTTCTAAACTCTTTTTCTTTCTTCTACTTATATGACAGCCAGTCAGTACTTGAGAGTTGCTTTATGTGTTATAATTTAAAAAAAAGGCCTCAAGGGTTCCACAGCAATTGATATTTCTGTGTATTACCCTTGGTGAGAAGTATTATTTGTTCATTTGTGTTTGTGTGTGTGAGCCTGGGGATTGGAAAAGATAATTGAAGCTAATATGTACTTTATTGCCTTATGACTTCTATACATGCATTAAACTTTTATACCCAGATCCCATCTTTATTGCATTGTGACTGAAGGGCCAAGAATCTCCTATCCACATGTAACTTTTATAACCAGGTCACATCCTTATCTTTATTGTATTGTGACTGAAGGGCCAAGAATCTCCTATACACATGTAACTTTTATAACCAGGTCACATCCTTGTCTTTATTGTATTGTGACTGATGGGCCAGGAATCTCCTATACACATGTAACTTTTACACCCATGTCACATCCTTATCTTTATTACACTGTGACTGCATAGGCTAGGAATCTCGTATACATGTGTAACTTTCACACCCAGGTCACATCCTTATCACCCCTTTAGGGTTTTGTAATAAATAATAAATTGTCCTGAGCAGTTTCCTGCTATGGGTCTATAATGCGACTGCGCCATCACATTTGGTAGGCCTGAGATCAAGTAGGAATACATGGCCAGTCTTTCCCTCACTTTGGCAAGCACTGAGCCCAGGTATTGAAACGTCCGACTGTGACATTACCACTGCAATTTGCTATCAGCTTTGCTAGCATGCCAGCCAGGATTTCTTATGGAAAAATATAATATGTTTTGAATTATTGCATTTGTTTCTGTATTCATAACTCTTCATGCAATTTAATGTAGCACAATAGTTGGTATTACACATCATGCTTCTCACGTTCTATTGAGTGTTGTTGTAATTTACGGTCAACTATTAGTTCATTTCTGTTTCCCAAGTCAAGGGGAACTCTTCATGTGCCTGTGTCAACTACACGTGTGGGTGCTGTCTGCAGCTTATCGTGGAGAAGATTTCTCTCAACGAAACAGGTAAGCTATTGAACAATGAAGATACACAATAACATTGCACGATTTATTGCCTGGAATATTTTGCTGCCTCTTGTCAAGTACATACTGCAGAATTCACACAACATAAAGTTTGCTGATACCTTTTTGAGAATTCTAACCTGTTGACGAGGCATGGTGACTTATTATTAAATATAATGGAGAAAAAAATCTAGGGGAAAAGATATAGAGAATATTTAAAAAAAAACACTACATCATGCAAGTAGACAAGAATGTGTTGAGAAGAGGGAGGGGGGGGGGGGAGGGGGTGTTGGCTGCTGCCAACAATATAAAATATGAAATATATTAAATAAATACACAATATGACTAAGAAGCTTGAAGAAAGGAAGAAAGTACCCAGATGTCTGCAAATAATTTGATCAGAATTTTTATCAGTGAACAAAACATGAAAACAAAACTAAAAACAAGGACATTGAGATTTCAGATTTACGGTGCACTGAATCTGGGAATAGAAGTCCTTTCCCTGTAACCCACAGAGCAAAAGAAAAAAATAAACATAGAAACAGGGGACTCTGAATGACATTATTAAATGACCTCAGTGTCAGTTTTCTGACTCATGAAGCTCTGGTTAAGGGTCTAGGAATCTAGTGTTTACGGCTCTTCAAATGATGTATAAGACAGAGGGTATAATGATGACAAAACACTAGGCAGCATCTGGCTGTGACATATTTTTGTTACTGTATGGGCCCGCTATACCAACAGAGGTCCCACAATGCTCTCTGTCTGGACCACGCTTGTGTTCAAAGTGAGCGAAACCAAAGAAAATTAAAATTCCCATTCAGTAGATGTATTTTATCATAGGAGGCACGTTGGCTCTTCGATAATATAATTAAGATGTCATAGGAGGGGGGGGGGGCAGCCCTGGATTATGTTGGCCATCACTACAGGATGAAAACAGAATCCTGTTCAACAGTTATCATGATACAAATGCTCTTTCTCCCTCTTTCTCTCTGCAGCTGTAGAAATGAACTTGTCAAAACGTACACACAAATATAAGACCTTTTGATTTTTCCTTCGGACGACTACGCAGAGTGCCTGTACATGTATATGTGCTGGTTTTCACTCATTTCAGTAACTAGTCACATTAACTCATAGGTACACACTGACAATACATTAACTTTTATACACACACTGACAATATATTACTTGAAATATGACATTGACTGACTTACCTTATGATAATAATAAGAGTGAATAAATTATCTGATCATAGAAGCAAATATTCTTTATGCTATTTAAAGTGGATATTTCTGTTTCAAGTAGTTTTACCTCTCAAAGACTGGGACGCCATATATGGGGCTGATATTTCTAAATGTTCATGACAAGATCATGTCTGCTGAAATTTTATTGTTTTATTTTGCCCTGGTTATAAAGTGTAAATCTTACCTGATAATGATTACATCTTACCTGATTGATTACATCTTACCTGACAATGATTACATCTTACCTGATTGATTACATTTTACCTGACAATGATTACATCTGACCTTATTGATTACTTCTTATGTGACAGTGATTACATCTTACCTGATTGATTACATCTTACCTAATGATTACATCTTACCTGATTGATTACATCTTAATGGTACAGTTCATCTTTTCTTTTTCACAATAGTACTTTTCAGAACTATCACCTGTGGCTTAGTGGCAGTGAACACAGTTTCATGATCCCAACATACTTGGTTTGAAGTTAGCCGCGGGCAATTTGGAAGCAGGTCACTTTGTTTAATTTTCACAAAGGTGTTACCACTAGCCATTCAGAAAGCCATGGCAAACTACTCAACGTAAAATTGCCAAGAAAATTACAAACAGCCAATAAATGCTGGGGTTGGTTGCGGCATGCTGTAAAATGGGCTTGCTGCTAACTGCCTGCCGACCTACCTACCTACCTACCTACCTACCTACCTACCTAAGTTGTTCAGATCATTGATAATATAATTGTCTGTTTCCTAGGTTGTTTGAATATCAGCTACCTTCCAGATGAGTATGGGATCCAACTGGTGTTTACATTAAATGGACATGTCATTATTAATGAGAAAATTTCAGGTAAGATTTTATGACCTTCTTCTTCTTCTTCTTCTTCTTCTTCTTCTTCTTCTTCTTCTTCTTCTTATAGTCCATGTTGTGTGGTGTTGGTGATCATGTCTTTCGACAGCCTTCATTCTCATGTGCTACTAATACTGATGTTCCTCAAGGCCATGATTTCATACTATCTAGCATCTTCTCTCTTGGTCTGCTCCTACTTCTACTCCCCTCCAACTTTCCTGTTGTGATGACATACTCCAGTTGTCTCCTTCTCATGACATGCGCAAATAATGTGGACTGTCTTCTTTATAATTTTATACTTTTTTTTCAAAGGGTTAAGAATGTGAGTCTAATGTGAGTATCCAGTTCTCTTAGTTAACGTCTTTCAAGATATCTTCATTGCCTTTTCTACCCATCAGTGGTGTTCCCATCAATCTTCTACAAAACTACATCTCTGAAGCATCCACATTATTCCTCACTTGTCTGTTAATTGTCCATGATTCACTTCTGTACATTAGGATTGGCTCAATATAGCTCTTAAGAACACTTTTCCTCATCTCAATTGACAAAGATCTGCTATCATTATACTCACTTATTACCTGGATGAAAAAGTTATTGGTTTGTGTAGTTAGCTAACGGAATCAACGAAAAACCTGTAAGTGCATAGTTTTCCCGGCCAGAAGTCCATTGTAGAAATGCAGTCAGCACATTGGTTGTGTATATATCTGTACTATCCTCCGGGGGCTGAGTGGTCTTAGGGTATGGTGACCGCCTCGAGCGCTGAAGGTCCCGCGTTCAAGCCCCGATAAGGACCGGGATTTTTTCACGGGGACTTCTAGTAACAAAAATTTCCCCATGTCTCTGGGTAGTGAGATTGGACGCCCGTATGTATTGTTGCACACGTAAAAAAAACATCCTTTGGCAGTTGGAGTTGGAAATCGAAAAATAGTAGCCTAACGCTACTGCACGGGCAATATTTTGAAAATCTACCCAAAGTATTTCAGGATCCTCACCGGTGCTACAGAGTTCGTGCATTGAGCTGAGATTCTCCAGACTCATGTGTGAGTTAAGAGTAGAATGGAGCATTTAGGGGTTACACTCATGTATCGTGATGTTGATCCGTCAACTAAACTAATCTAAAACTATACTTGCTTACCTGGATTAAATAGTTATTGGTTTTGTGCAGTTTGCTAACAGAATGAACGCCTTTGCACTTGACTCAAGCAAACCTGTAAGTGCATAGTTTCCCCCGCCAGAAGTCCATTGTAGAAATACTGATTATCCAGCACATTGGTTGTGCATATATCTATTTTATCCTTGGTTATGTATATATCTGTTCTATCCTTGATTGTGTCTGATCTGTTCTATCCTCTTGTCAACTCATCCTGCCCTATATCACATTTAGTTACAAATGCCAGCAATCAGCAGTTTGTTACTGCATCAGATGTAGTGTTGAGAGTTGGTCTTATATTGCTGTTAATATTTCAATTTTTTCATGTTCAACAGGGGAGCAGTGATATAGAGGATTCTTACAAACTCCATGGCAATGGTGAACATCCAACCGTGTGTGTGTTTCCAGAATCACACGTGCTAAAATATTGCAGATAGGCTTTCTAATTTAGAAATTAGCCAGGGAATTTGGAGATGGCATGTTTGAATTCTAGCGTCTATATCTTTCAGTTGTATTATTGTCTTGTGCATCCTTACTTTAGGCGAAATAGAGGTACATGAGACAACATATTTAACATAAGGGAAATTATAGAAAAAGCAAAGAGGACAATGCAGGTCTGTATTCTTGCTTCATAGACTAGCAGAAAGCATTTAACTCTGTGGAACATGAACAATTAATGGATGTTCCATTAAACTTAAAACATATAATAAAAACACTCTGCAGTGAACAAAAGGTGGCTGTAAAAACATGTGATGATACAGTGAGTAAGACAGGGTTGTATTATGTCCCCTTATCTGTTTAAGTCATTTAGTGAAATCACCATGGGGAATATTTAAAAAAAATATTGATAAGGGATAATATGATCCCATTGTAATTTAAAGGTTGCATCTTTTGTGCAAGGACATTGCAATGAACCCCAGACTTATTTTGTAGGCAATATTACTTTCAGTAGTTCTCTTTCTGAATGAGGAGTCAACATTTAAGTGGCAGCTGCCAGTGTAAGGAATGATCTCATTATCCTGTCATCAGCACACAGGAAAGGAATAGAAATACTTGAACTTTGATCCGCTGACAACACAGTATTACTGTCAACAACACAAATGGGAATTGAGAAACCAGCAAAGCAAAACACAAAACTTATTCAGGGTGTATTTTTAATGTCTGTGCAGTGTTTGAAAATATTGCCAGTCCAAGTTTTGTATTTACCTATTATGTTGCATGAATGCCAAGGTAGCAGGTTCAACCTCTACACTGGTCAGTTGGACTAAAATATTGACTTCTTGTCCTTGACTTGAGGATGTATATTACAAGCACCTCAGAAGTCAGAGTGCGTTCGCCTGATGGCGAAGGACACTGGTAATAGGGACAGCTAATCCTCACGCAAAATCAGTCCAGTGCACTAGAAGTAGTAGCACTGTATCGATTACACTTGAGTTCAAAGTGAGTAAACCCCCAAATAAAAATCTTAGTGTAAATAAAATAAATACAACCGATAAAACAAATATGTCAACAGATCATTTAAAAATGAAGAAAACTCACAGAAAGTGAGTATTTGAATGTCAAAGTTCACTGCAGATGGTGAAATTAAATTAACACAAAATCCTCTACAAAAAACTAAAGCTATGAAAACCTTTATTGATGGAACAGCAAGGGTCAGACTATTAAGAGCATGCACGTTTCCGTGGCAACTTGTGAACATGAAATTGTTATATTTAACGAATCAGTTGAAAAACAAAGTTTTGTACATGACATGCCACTGTATGGTGATGATGATGATGATTGCCCTCTGATCTCTGTTTCTCTCCTTGGCTTCTGTGAAGTCCAGCTAATACTTTCGAATGTATCTCATGTTATCTATTTTTATCATGTCTTTCACTGTCTTAGGCTCATTGCATTGGTTATATATTCTGTTAATGGTATCATTTTGCTGTTCATACACTGTTAAAAAAATTAGCAGACCTTTGGTTATGACAAAATCCTATAACTTACCTGGAGGTCTTAACCTAATCACCTTCAAAGTATTCCTTGGGACTGTACACACTTCTCCCATCAGTCCCGCCATTGTTGAAGCATTGCAGGGAGACCTACTTGAGAATGGAGTACAGCATGGCCATTGAGCTATACATAATGTCCTCTCATGGCTCAAATTGGGTTCAGCAGCATTTTCAGCTGGGAGAACAGGCAAGAATCACAAGGAGCCATGTCGGCAGAGTAGGGAGCCTGATGAACCAGAAGAATATTGTATTCGGCCACGAGAGTCTGAATTTGAAATGAGGAATAAGCAGGTACATTGTCATGATGAAGCTGCATTCGTTTGCATTGCACAGCATCGCGAAGGTGATGGATGACCTCCAGATAGTACGCGGGAATGTTTTGACTATGTGTTGTGTGCTCATAATGCACCACCACTCTTTAGTTGTTAAAAGTGGTCAAAATGACTTTGACTTTGCTACCTCACCTGCTTTCCTCTTTTTTAGGCCTTGTGAATGATAAGTGTCTCAATTGTGACAAATGTACCTTGGTTCCGGGTCGTAAAAACAAACCCACGTCTCATCACCAGTGGTCAGGGTATTCAAGAACTCAGGGTTGACGATTGCACAGTCTACCATGCCCTGCAAGACTTTGCTCTTACTCAATTGTTAATAGCTTTGGCACAAATTTTGTAGACACTCTCCGAATGGCTAAATCATCCCTCAAAATGGAGTGCTTATCAGTACTTAAACCAGTGCTTATACCATGCTTATCCTGACTTCTTACTCAACATCTCAGATGATGACAATGGTTCTACATGACAAAGTCTACATTTCATCAGTGACCTCATCATTTCAACTTGTTGAGGGCCGACCAGAATATGGTCTGCTTTT
The DNA here is from genome assembly GCA_963921405.1 of Cepaea hortensis. Classification (NCBI taxonomy): domain Eukaryota; kingdom Metazoa; phylum Mollusca; class Gastropoda; order Stylommatophora; family Helicidae; genus Cepaea; species Cepaea hortensis. The sequence continues at coordinate 51,818,556 of OY992892.1, read as the reverse complement.
CACCAATATGTGGCCTTCTTGGAAGCAATTGTACCACTCCTTAATTCATGTTACGCTAAAGGCATTGTCACAGAAAGCGGCATGTTGCAACTTCCAAATGGTTTTCACTTGGGTATTGCCAGACTTTTAGCAAAACGCTATTCAAGTCATTACATCATTTCGAGGCAAATAAAAATCTAGTGGGCTACTCACAGGCTGACAGCTAACAGCTCATACTCTCTGCTGGTGGAAAAAATGCATGCTTGTGAAAGAAGGTTCCCTACACATTACCTACGGAGAATATCTCTTTGCTTCATTTGTTTCCGTGGCAAAGTTATAGTCCGATACTTTTTGAACAGGTCCCATATGTCTTACACTACAGTAAATAATGTTGTATATTGTTATGCTTTTGACATTCAGCACAGTTAGGATCTTTTATGGAAACACTGTGTACACATTGCCGTAATAGTTAGGACATTACACAGACATAATTGGGATCGGATAAGAGTTAAATGTCAATTATCGTTCACTATGTGTGGGAAAGATTGGCCCCTGTTCCTCCAAACACTCAGACCTACAAAAATGTAATGGTCTTATCACTTCACGTAGCCACAACAGGTTCCTACTACAGGATTATGAACAACATGAATGACAGCAACACTGAAAGTGTTAGTGAATGTTGTAATTCTTTATATTTTCAGTGAAAAACCCACCTCCAATTTGTGCTACAATCCCATACATCCACCAATTAGCCAGCTTGTGCATCCGGTTCTACAATCTAGACTATAAGGAGAAGCAGTTCTCTGGCTGTGCCGACATTGAGATAGAAGTAGAAAGGCTTGTTGTGGAGAAATATGACTTAGGCTGCTTTCACATTCCACCCAGTTATAGACATTTCTTGACCAAGGTCACAAGTCAGTAAAGCTTACAGGTAAAATAGTCACTTCCTATCTGTGGTCTGTGAGCTAGCACTTTCTCACTCTCTCTCTATGGAAGAAAGAATGTATGTATCTTGAGTGTTGTGCATTGTGAGTGAGTATATGTGTATGCAAGGGGGTGTGTATTTGTGTATTATTGATTGGGTGCATGACTGAGAGTTTGTGTAAATGATGAAAGTATTTAAAGAGTATATATGTAAATATGTGATGTGCATGTGTATGTGTGTCTGGCTGCCTGTCTGTCTCATAATATGGTAATATGCATTGTTTATGTTCAAAACTTTCATTTACAATGTTTTTTCCTACGTGAATGTAACATGGGCGAAAGATGAGGTATTGGAAGGGCTGAATGTAAGACAGGCCTGCGTGCCCAATTTGTAACCCTTTGAAAATAAAGTTTGTTCGTTCTCTCTCTCTCTGACTGTCTCTCTTTCTCTCTGTATGTATTGTTGTTGTTTTGTTTATTATGGGTGTGTTGATCTTCATGTTATATTTTTTTCACACACTGAAAATAATGCATTTATAGTTTTGTATAGTTATTGGAAACAAAAGATCAATGTAAGAAAATCAAGAGAGGTTTGCTGGAAGGGTTGCAATAGCTCCAGACCTTTTTTCCTGCATGTACTAGGCCTGGAGGCACTAGCAAAGAATAGAAGGAAACATTAAGATGATAGCAAGAGCAACAATAAATAACTCAACCCATTAGTATGTACCATTGGGCTAAAATAGCAGATGCACTGCTAGATTGACGCATAAAATTAGAGAATGTTAGGTGTACTTGGAAATCCCTTCCCACCAGCCCTTGCGATGATACTTCAGAAATCCCTGTGTGATGATCACCCTTTTTCCCAGTATTCTGGCCAGTGTAAGAGCGACGTCTTTGTAACTACAGCTCAACTACATAAAGTCATTTGCTGTTGTAAAAGTAATGACTCTTGGTATGTTATATTGAAAAAGCACACATGATCTGCCTCACTGGGTCCTAGCTGGTATTCCGAAACCTTATTCCTAGCTGGGTTTTGTAGATGCCTTATCCTTTGTTAGGGCTCTAAGACACTATTATTTAGATTCCCATCCTGATGGTCATTAGAAGCTGGAGATTAGAAATTCTCTCTCTGCTTAGAATTCCTTACAAGCACGTAGATGTAGATATCTTGTTGCTCTTCCCATTAGTAGCTGGATCTTGGGAATAGCCATTTACTGATGGTTGTACTAATGGAAAACACAAAGAATACCATGGACAGACAGAGAAACCAATGACCAAGTCCTACAAAAAACAAATGGAAGCCGTAAACTAATTACAGACGTAGACAGTCAACATTTTTGGCCACATTATGAGAAGAAATAAATTGGAGAAATTGGTGACAACTAGCAAGACTGAGGGAAAGAGATCAAGGGGAAAGCAGAGAAGATGGATGGCTTTGCCACATTGTATGGTCGAGACAGGAACATAGAGCTGATCCACAAATGGTGATTGTATGAGCTGGCAAAACATGACCTCCCACGCTTATCAGCATGGCACATGATGATGATGATGGTTAATTGAAGAAGTTCACTCTGAGGCAAGAATTAATTCATGTAAGCTGTACTCTAGTGAAACAATATACAAACTCTGGTATTCTCATGGGTGTCAGAAGGAGATTTATCATCTGAGAATTTGACTTCTTACTTCAGCTGGATATTTGAGGGTCAAGATCAATTCCATAAATGATTGGTAAGTCCCTGGAAGTTAATCTACTGTTTATTGGTATTAGTTTTAAGAATAATTTGGTTGCCAATTAGTTATCCAGTTTCTCTTGATAACACACTCAACTTCATTTTGTTTGCTCTTCTTTCTCCAGGTGCTTGGTCTGGAAAAGACATCACAGATCAAGAGTCTTCAGGCCTCTCCATCATCTGATAAAGTTGGTGTTGCTTATATTATTTGTTGCCCATTTGTAATCTTTCCACATGCATCTTTCTCTGTCTTCTTCTGCCTCTTTTGCATATTATTTACTCACATGTACTCTTCATGTATACATAATTTGTACTAGTCAATTAATAAAAGTGATGTTTAGCTCATCTTCACTTTTATATTGTTTTATGGAGGTCAGCATGGCTGAATGGATAGGAACGCACGTTCTAAAACATCTGGTGTGCTGATATCAAGTAAGGGGTTCAACATCACACCTGACAATTGGGCTAAAATGTTTAACTCTTGGGAACGTAAATTACAAGTACCTCTGAAGTCGGAGTGGGTTCTCCTGATGGCAAGGGACACTGATAATAGGGAAAGCTAATCCACATGCAAAATTCAGTCCAGTGGTACTAGAAGTAGTATTATGGACAACGCTTGAGTTCAAAGTGAGCGAGCAAGAAAAACATTATTTTTATAAAAATGCTCAGAAATTCTACAGTCATGAAATTGTGACTTTAAGTGTAAACTTTATGAAATCAAATATAGATAACACATTTTTTTTATTTTGTGTGTTGTGTTTGTCACATATCAGTGTTTTCACTCGTACATTAATGTTTCATTCCAGCTGTAGATAATCTCTGCTGTTTTAAATATTTGTATATTTATATGTGTAAGTATTTCATAATGTCCTCAAATAACTGCATCAGCTTAGAGACTGTATTTTATTCCTTTTGCAGACTGTTTATAAAAATATTGTTCATTTTACAATATATTATGTAAAGTTACCATCATAAAATCAGAATGATAGGTCATGATCCACTAAATGGATTGTAAGTCTAGTGTTGATCACAAACAGACAAGCTTTTGTACACTAATATTTTAAATCATATAGCTGCTTTGATAATTTTGGCTTGTTTTTGTTAAAATTAAAAATAACATTATCCCCTTTAACCCATAATTCGACCTCAGTGGTATTTATTTATACACAGTGAGACCTTATTTCTGGGCTATGGAGGGTCATCTCTTAAATTAATAATAGAGTGTTTACTCTTAGATTAATAATAGTGTTTACTCTTATACTAATAATAGAGGGTTTACTCTTAATGATAGAGGATTTACTCATATACTAATAATAGGGCAAGTCGCCGCTGATTGTGTTGCATGGAGGGCAAAGATCAGAAATGGAATAAAGAAACAGGAGAAAATTATTGCAGATAGGTCACACACTGAGCGTGTGAGATGTAAGATGGGGCATGATGGTGGAAATGGTCATGTGTTCACATGCATCCATTGTGGAAAAACATTTACAGCATGAATTAGTCTAATCATTCACATTCGCTACTGCCTTTACGATGTAACAAACTCATCTGTAAGGAGGAAAGATGCCAGTGAGTGACTAATAGAACGTCCGCTGTTATACTAATAATAGAGCATTTACTGTTATACTAATAATAGAGGATTTACTCTTATATTATTATTTCAATATTAATTAGGAGCGGCTGACCAAGTGACTAGAATGTCGGATTTTCCTTCGGGAGACAGGGTTCTAATCCTCGGTCCGGTGTGTAGTTTTTGTTTTCTGTCGGGGGCAAAAAGAAAATTCTAGCCTGCACTAGCCTGGTGGCCTTAATTCCTCAGGCTCAAGACCCCCCTGCCATACACCGCAAGGTACTATTATTGGCAGTAAATGACAGTTTGATAGACTCTTATATTAATAATAGGGTGTTTACTCTTATACCCATGTTGCTGTAATGGGAAAATGGCATGAGCATGGTTGGACAAGGGTTCGATGTCAGTTCTCCCCATTCACTATGGGGAGGAAACACTGGCCATCTATTCAGGTCTACAAGGGTTCAATGTCAGTTCTCCCCATTCACTATAGGAGTGACAGACTGGCCATCTATTCAGGTCTACAAGGGTCGGACAAGGGTTCGATGTCAGTTCTCCCCATTCACTATAGGAGTGACAGACTGGCCATCTATTCAGGTCTACAAGGGTCGGACAAGGGTTCGATGTCAGTTCTCCCCATTCACTATAGGAGTGACAGACTGGCCATCTATTCAGGTCTACAAGGGTCGGACAAGGGTTCGATGTCAGTTCTCTCCATTCACTATAGGAGTGACAGACTAGCCATCTATTCAGGTCTACAAGGGTCGGACAAGGGTTCGATGTCAGTTCTCCCCATTCACTATAGGAGTGACAGACTGGCCATCTATTCAGGTCTACAAGGGTTTGATGTCAGTTCTCCCCATTCACTATAGGAGTGACAGACTGGCCATCTATTCAGGTCTACAAGGGTTCGATGTCAGTTCTCCCCATTCACTATAGGAGGGACACACTGGCCATCTATTCAGGTCTACAAGGGTCGGACAAGGGTTTGATGTCAGTTCTCCCCATTCACTATAGGAGTGACAGACTGGCCATCTATTCAGGTCTACAAGGGTCGGACAAGGGTTCGATGTCAGTTCTCCCCATTCACTATAGGAGGGACACACTGGCCATCTATTCAGGTCTACAAGGGTTTAATGTCAGTTCTCCCCATTCACTATAGGAGGGACACACTGGCCATCTATTCAGGTCTACAAGGGTTCAATGTCAGTTCTCCCCATTCACTATAGGAGGGACACACTGGCCATCTATTCAGGTCTACAAGGGTCGGACAAGGGTTTGATGTCAGTTCTCCCCATTCACTATAGGAGTGACAGACTGGCCATCTATTCAGGTCTACAAGGGTTCGATGTCAGTTCTCCCCATTCACTATAGGAGTGACAGACTGGCCATCTATTCAGATCTACAAGGGTTCGATGTCAGTTCTCCCCATTCACTATAGGAGGGACAGACTGGCCATCTATTCAGGTCTACAAGGGCCGGACAAGGGTTTGATGTCAGTTCTCCCCATTCACTATAGGAGTGACAGACTGGCCATCTATTCAGGTCTACAAGGGTCGGACAAGGGTTCAATGTCAGTTCTCCCCATTCACTATAGGAGGGACACACTGGCCATCTATTCAGGTCTACAAGGGTTCAATGTCAGTTCTCCCCATTCACTATAGGAGGGACAGACTGGCCATCTATTCAGGTCTACAGAATGTGATGGTTCTATCACTTCACATGACCACTGCAGGTTCCTTCTACTGGACTTTTCTGTTTGTTTGTTGAACTCTTAAACTAATAATTATTAATATGAATCATTAAAAGAAATGACAGATGAAGGATGTGATAAACAGATGTGAGGAGATGGCATGACACTAGATATTTTCTAATTACAAGGTATCTGAAGGGCCACGGAAACAAGATTCAGAAGGTGAACATGTGTTGTGGTTTAAAATGTGCAGCACAGATGTATGTCTTGAAATGTTTTAACACTTATTTATGAAATGTGTCTGAAAAGTAATGATGTGAAAACTTGCTTTAAAACTGGAAATACTGCAGCCACATCTTTGATATCGCTCGGGATCTGTATTACTACATGACAATTAGTGCACATTTCAACTCAGTAGCGTTAACATGTCTGACTTGGCAGCAAATGTTGAAGCATGTATGCACGCATGTACATAGACAGACTGGCAGACTATTTATAACAATATCAAAAGATTATAATTGATTATGGGAAGGTACTTTAAGTTGAAGATGTCCAAGACTACTACCAAGAGAGAGAACAATGTCTCTGGTAGTGTATGGCAAGTACCATCTCATAAGAGAGAACAATGTCTCTAACAGTCTGAGGCATCTCAAGAGAGAGAACAATGTCTCTAGCAGTCTGTGGCATCTCAAGAGAGAGAACAATGTTTCTGACAGTCTGTAGCATCTCATGAGAGAGAACAATGTCTCTGACAGTCTGTGGCATCTCATGAGAGAGAACAATGTCTGTGGCATCTCAAGAAAGAGAAAAATGTCTCTAGCAGTCTATGGCATCTCAAGAGAGAGAACAATGTCTCTGGCAGTCTGTGGCATCTCATGAGAGAGAACAATGTTTCTGACAGCCTGTAGCATCTCATGAGAGAGAACAATGTCTCTTGCAGTCTATGGCATCTCAAGAGAGAGAACAATGTCTCTAGCAGTCTGTGGCATCTCATGAGAGAGAACAATGTCTCTGACAGTCTGTGGCATCTCATGAGAGAGAACAATGTCTCCAGCAGTCTGGCATCTCATGAGAGAGAACAATGTCTCTGACAGTCTGTGGCATCTCATGAGAGAGAACAATGTCTGTGGCATCTCATGAGAGAGAACAATGTCTGTGGCATCTCATGAGAGAGAACAATTTCTGTGGCATCTCATGAGAGAGAACAATGTCTGTGGCATCTCATGAGAGAGAACAATGTTTCTGACAGTCTATATCATCTCAGGAGAGAGAGAACAATATCTCTGACAGTCTGTGGCATCTCAAGAGAGAGAGAGAGAGAGCAATATCTCTGACAGTCTGTGCCATCTCAAGAGAGAGAGAGAGCAATGTCTCTGACAGTCTGTGCCATATCAAGAGAGAGAGAGAGAGCAATATCTCTGACAGTCTGTGGAATCACAAGAGAGAGAGAACAATGTCTGACAGTCTGTGGCAAGTGGAATCTCATGCGAGAGAACAATGTCTGTGGCATCTCAAGAGAGAGAGAGAGAGAAAGCAATGTCTCTGACAGTCTGTGGCATCTCAAGAGAGAGAACAATATCTCTGGCAGTCTGTGGCATTTCAAGAGAGAGAGAGAACAAAATCTCTGACAGTCTGTGGCATCTCAAGAGAGAGAGAGAACGAAATCTCTGACAGTCTGTGGCATCTCAAGAGAGAGAACAATATTTCTGACAGTCTGTGGCTCTGTGGCATCTCAAGAGAGAGAACAATGCCTCTGACAGTCTGTGGCATCTCAAGAGAGAGAACAATGTCTCTAGCAGTCTGTGGCATCTCAAGAGAGAGAACAATGCCTCTGACAGTCTGTGGCATCTCAAGAGAGAGAACAATGTCTCTGACAGTCTGTGGCATCTCATGAGAGAGAGAGAACAATGTCTCTGACAGTCTGTGGCATCTCAAGAGAGAGAACAATGTCTGACAGTCTGTGGCATCTCAAGAGAGAGAGAGAACAATATCTCTGGCAGTCCGTGGCATCTCATGAGAGAGAACAATGTCTGACAGTCTGTGGCATCTCAAGAGAGAGAACAATATCTCTGGCAGTCTGTGGCATCTCAAGAGAGAGAACAATGTCTAACAGTCTGTGGCATCTCAAGAGAGAGAAGAATGTCTGACAGTCTGTTGTATCTCAGCAGAGAGAACGAAATCTCTGACAGTCTGTGGCAAGTGGAATCTTATGTGAGAATACAATATCCCTGACAGTCTGTGGCATCTCAAGAGAGAGAACAATGTCTGACAGTCTGTGGCATCTCAGGAGAGAGAACAAAATCTCTGACAGTCTGTGGCAAGTGGAATCTCATGTGAGAAAACAATGTCTTTTGAGAGTGTGACATCTCAAGAGAGAGAACAATATATCTTGCAGTCTTGGCATCTCAAGAGAGAGAACAATGTCTGACAGTCTGTGGCATCTCAGGAGAGAGAAAAAAATCTCTGACAGTCTGTGGCAAGTGGAATCTCATGTGAGAAAACAATGTCTTTTGCAGTCTCTAGCATCTCAAGAGAGAGAAGAATGTCTCTTGCAGTCTTGGCATCTCAAGAGAGAGAACAATGTCTGACAGTCTGTAGCATTTCAGGAGAGAGAACAATGCCTGACAGTCTGTGGCATCTCAGGAGAGAGAACAATGTCTGACAGTCTGTGGCATCTCAGGAGAGAGAACAATGTCTGACAGTCTGTGGCATCTCAAGAGAGAGAACAAAATCTCTGACAGTCTGTGGCATCTCAGGAGAGAGAACAAAATCTCTGACAGTCTGTGGCATCTCAGGAGAGAGAACAAAATCTCTGACTGTCTGTGGCATCTCAAGAGAGAGAACAATGCCTGACAGTCTGTGGCATCTCAGGAGAGAGAACAAAATCTCTGCCAGTCTGTGGCAAGTGGAATCTCATGTGAGAAAACAATGTCTCTTGCAGTCTCTGACATCTCAAGAGAGAGAACATTGTCTCTTGCAGTCTCTGGCATCTCAAGAGAGTGGCTTTTACATTACTGTATAGACACACCTAGTGTCTGTACATGTACACCACTTATTTGTAACTTGCAATGTATAACCTGGTTTATGTATTAACATGAGCAACACTGATTTATATATTGTTGTTGTTTTTGGTTTTGTTGTTGTTTATTTTGTGGATCCCCTCTCTGGGATACTGTGATCTTGAACTCTTGAAATCTAATTCATTTGTGCTCAGTTCATTTGAGCCCTAAAGATGGCTTGCATCTCTTTGAGTGAGATTTATGTAGAGACTTATCAGAGAAAAATAATGTGGTATAATGCAGTGATATGTGTTTGCTGTGTGTCTATCCTGAGACCTGTGACACATAAAATCAGGAGAAAAAAAAACGGTATAAACAGGTGTTTGATGTGTGTCTATCCTGAAGCTGTGTGACACATAAGATCAGGACAAACAGGGTATAATGCAGTCATAGGTGTTTGCTGTGTGTCTATCCTGAAGCTGTGAGACAAGCAAGATCAGACAAAAAATACGACATAATTCAGTGATCAGTGTTTGCTTGCATGTATTCCTGCATGGCTTGGAAGCAGAACAAGGGGGGTCTTTGCTGGACTCCCATACTTACTATTGTAGTGTTGCTCCTGTTGGTCTAATTTGATATCTGTTTGTCAAATCTTGGACAGTTCTGGTAGCAATTTGATGAGGCTGGATAGACTTCAGAGCCAAACAAGTTGAGAAAGATCCTGCCCCTGTAAGGGGACTGTGTTCCTGGCCATTGTATTTGGAAGTCAGTACGCTATGAGACTACCATGGCTGCTTGCACGTTGTGCTACATTGTATGCTTTCAAACTGGGAGTCACCTTGGTGATGTAGTTATGCTGCCTATCTCATGCTCCAAAAGTTGTGGGTTCAATTCCAGCCTGCGTCGTTTGATTCATAGTGTAATTCACTTGAAGACCCCTGGAGATCGTCAGCAGAGCTACGGAATTTGTGCTTTATGCGATGCTTTCGACAGGCTTCCCTGCAGAAAGTGACTGAGCCATATGAGATAAAACCTGGTGCAATGAAGTTTATCCTATTGCCTTGTAAAGCGTTCACACAAAACTGTTCCTGGCTAGAAGAAATGTTAGATTTACAAGTACAAGTCTATGTTTGCACACATTGAGTTGTATCAGGCATATAATGCTAGCCCCCCCCCAGATGTATAGTTCATTCAATCAGCATTCGATGTGTGATGTATCACGCCATATCCTCAAATCTTCCTAGTTACCCATTTTAGGTTGAATGTTTATTTTTGACACAGAGATAGCTAAATATATGATAATCTGGTAACTAATAGAGCAATAATCTGGTCAAGACATAGATTATGGCATGCTCAATATGATTGTGTTCTAGTTTATCTTATATTATTTTTTGGAGTATGCGAGGGAATCCCATTTTTGATGCAAGATTTCTTTTACTCCTTTTGAGTTTTCTTCTTTTCTATTAAAGTTTAGTGGTTGGTTATGAAGGGAAGGAATATTTTTAAAATACTAGTTCGTAGAGAATGAAACAAATTAGATTTGCAAACATTTCAGGTCTTCTTTCATAAATGCTTGCATATTTCAACTAAAAATATTCATTTATTTATAAAATGTTACTTGTAAATTATACTGTATAATTTCAAACTGTAAAATTTCTTTTGTTGCTAACTGGATTTTAAACTAACTGCTAACTGGATTTTAAACTAAGGCAAAATGTATAGTTATTAAATATTATTTCTTGGCAGAGCTTGTTTAGTAATGGTTGAAAACCTGCCATGTATCCTTGTTTTTGTTAATGTTCACTGTATTCATAATCGGCTGTATCTTACGATTAATGTTTTTTGTGCTGCAGAAGTGCTTTTATATATATTTATATATATATATATATATATATATATATATATATATATATATATATATATATATATATATATATATATATATATATATATATATATTTGAATGTTTGCTGTATAAATTATATATAAATTAAATGTGTAACTTATGAAGTATTATGGTTTGTTGTATGATTTCCTGTTGTGATCGAATAAATAATATGTATGTGAAGATTGTACTGACATAAACATCACTTTAGAGCTTCAAAGGAAACTTTGCAAAACTGTCACTTCTCACTTTTTAACAAAAATTCAGTGTAATAAGGTGTGATATCAGTTATCAATAACTGTAAAACTATATAACGAGTCAAAGACTCGATAGTACCACACCTCGTGAAGCCATAGCACAGTTGAGTAGACACTCAACAGGCCACGTTTGCCAGCAGAGTGCGATGTGAGGTAACACGCACGAAGGTGAAGGTCACCCCGCGTGGTGTGTAACCACGGGAGAGAGGTTAGGTAGACGGGAGACTGGACTTGAGGCGTTCACATCGTTTAGAATAGCGTTAGGAGTTTTGTGTTCACTAATAGATAGAACTAGCATAGGGTTAGCAGTTTGTGTTAGATAATTCTGTGGCTGTATATTGTGTATTGCATTAGCGACTGTTTACCGCTTGTAAGCGAGCCAACGGCAATAAAATGGACCATACATTTTGCCTCCCACACGACTTGCAAGTTGTCTTGTATGGGTGTGTGAGAAGTACCCGTTGAGGCCTGTCAGTTGAGTTGTTGACAGGCCAGGGTAATTGTGGTGTCAGAAAGTGGTGCTTGGACGAAAGCGCCAAGCTAATACCCACAGTAAAAGGGTAATTGTGGTGTCAAGAAGTGAAGCTTGAACGAAAAGTTCAAGCTAATCCACTCATCCACGGGCTCGAGACTAGGGTTTCATTTTTGTAGTAACGATAATTTGTGCAGACAGGAGAATTTGCGAGCTAGAAATATGCCTATCGTGACAAAATAGTGTTTAATTGTGTTTATGATATATTTATTCAATGAAATCATCTATTCTTCGAAGCTGTAAGTATTAATATTCTTATTTTCTTATATTTATTCATATATTTACCAATTTATTCTTGAATAAGCACCAAACATGATTCACGGCGCAGGAATACACAGGCAGCCGACAATATTGATTTTTGAGATCTAAAAATAGCGCTGCGCGATGACGTAAAGTGATTGACAAACAGTTGTTCTGCGTCATTAGCATAAAGCAGTCGAGTGTTTACAAAATCGCTTAGCGGCGGCCCGCCTGAATCTGTGCTGTATATTGTGTATTATTTACTTATTTAAGTTACTAAATGAATATATTTATTTGTTGACACATTATTATGTTATTTTGATTTCTTTACAAGCATTTATTCATTTTTGGGTCTATTTTCTCTTTGCTTATCGTCACGATGGAACTATTTTCGGGCTAAGCATCTGATACTTAGCTGCACAACGTTTACAGAAATTAACTAGGTTAGTAACGAAAGGCAATTATTGTTTAAAACAAAGACAGGACATTGACATTAAAATTAATTAATACATATTCTAGGTGTTCGTAAGTCTGTCATTGTCTAAGTCATTGTCCTTAGTTGTCGAGTAAATCATATCGTTTAGTAGGCGTGTTTACTGCTGCCCTATATATCAGAGGGCAAACAACAGCTGTGCACATACACCTGTGGGCCAAATACCGTGTGCTACGTACGAAACGTGTCGCCACCCCAGTGTACCAAACAAGGTGACCTGTGTCAAAGGAGCTTCGTTCCCACATTAAGCTGAGTACACTTATATATTTTGTCATGCAATTTGATTAATAGTGCATCTCTTTTTCAGCATGTAACGCGTTGACATATTTGTATACTCTGTTTTTCTGCAAGATAAATCTGGGCAGGGTATAAACAGAAAGCACAACTGATAGTGATCAGATAAAAACAAACATAACATATCAAAGATAAATAACTGATTAAAGTCATCATTGCCTATCACTGTTAGCCAAGTACTAAAGTAAGATGGCAACTTTATCAGATTTCATAAAAGCAGGCAAAGAACTGGAATTAACAGGAAAAGAACTACAACAATATGCTGATCAGAAATTTAAAGAAACAAAAGAGGAACAAACACGAAAAGAGAATGCGGAAAGGGACGAACGCGCACGAGAAAGAGAACATGATAAGGAGATGAAACAAAAACAATTAGATCAAGAGAAAGAATTAAAACAAAAGGAATTAGATCTAAAGCAAAAAGAGATAGATGAAATGGCACGAGTTAAAGAAAAACAAATTCAGGTAGAATCAGAGACACAATTAAAGATGAAAAGCATGGATATAGACTCACACGCAGAGATCTCTGCCACTAAACTAAGAAGTCAACAAGAGGAAAATAAGTTCAACAAATACAAAAATATTATCAAACCATATTGTAAAGAGGACTCCATATCTGCCTGGACAGAGAATGTAGAGTATCAATTTAAATATCACCAAGTTCCTTTAGATATGTGGGCTCCGATTTACATGAAGAATCTAAGTGGTGAGCCCCTTAAAGTAATAGAGTCTATTCCTATTGAACTTAGATCTAGCTATCAATACATCCATGATAGGATTATGCAGCACTTTTTACTTGATGCCCCTGGGTATCAGGTTCAGTTCTCAAATTTAAAACCTAAACCTAGTGAAACTTTTATAGATTATTTTTCAAATGTGCAGAGTGTACTAAACAGGTGGCTTAAAGCAGCTAACATAGGAAAAGACTTTGATAGATTAAAAAACCTAATAGCTATGGACAAGTGTATATCTACTATACCTTCTCCTTTTGCTAAGTTTTTGCAGCAGTCAGACATTGAAAACATCGAGCAGTTCGAAAAAAAAGGTTCAGCATATTTTTCTTCTAACAGAGAGATTTTTAAGACCTCAAGTGACTCTGAGATAGTTTCCTTTGTCAAAGACCAATCAAAAAACTATCAGGGTAACAGAAAACCTTTTCAGAAGTATGATAAGAAAGACAGAAAAGTTTCCAAATGCATGTACTGTCAACTAATGCACGACACTTATGCTATGTGCGACAAATCGCCGAATTATCCGGCGCATCTTGAAAATGTGATCAAGAAGCAGCAAAGCAAACGGTCTGCATACAGGCGTGCAATCAAATGTTTTTTTTGTTCCTCTTATGGCCATTATTCTAATAAGTGCCTTGGCCGCCAACGTTTGAAAGCTAACAACGCTATGTTGATTGACACCTCTTCAGATAGTGGTAGTGAGAATGAGTGTGAGATTGAAAGTGACTTACCAACTAACCAAGCAGAGGATGTGTGTGCTGCTAACGATATGTTAAGCTTTGACAGCTGTGAACGATGTCACCAATTCCATGCAGACGGAATACTAGAATGTGGACATACAGTACCATGCTCATCTGAGAGTGTGAATGCAGCATTAGCCTCCAGAGGCAAGTTAGTGTTCCACAATGCAATGGTCAATGATGTACCATGCCAATGTTTGCTGGATAGCGGCAGCACCCTTATTGGTCTTCGAAAGGAACTAGTGAGTCCGGGTGATTACACAGGTGACACTGTGAAATGCCGAACCTTTTCGGGTAACATTGAGACTTACCCTTTGGCAAAAGCCCGTATTGATTCTCCGTTTCTTTCTGGTACCTTTACTTGTGCAATACTTAACAACCCTTGTACTGATTTAATTTTGGGGTGTTTACCTCAACTGAAACAATGTACTAATGAGGAAATAGTTGCATGGGAGAAATTAAATGCAGCTAATGCAACAACAAGAGCAGACAGTGTGAAACATCAAGACACACTACAAGATGAGAGACTACTGTTGCTTTCCCCAACTGGCACAGATGACACCAGCAGACAGAAATTTATAGAACAGCAAAAAGCTGATACTAGTGTGTCTCCATACTTAAAATTGTTAAAAGATAAAGCCAAAGTGACCAAAAATGCATCTTGGGTTTTTAGACTTAACAATGGTATTTTAACTAGATATTATACTACTGGTAACCATGAGATTCAGCAAACGGTGTTACCTGAACAACATCGTCTAACTGTGCTAAAGATTGCACATGAGTCACCGTTTGCTGGTCATCTTGCATATGATAAGACCAGGGCCAGAATTCAGGCTCATTTCTATTGGCCAGGTTTTTGCAATGACATAAAATTATTTTGTCGTTCGTGTAATGTCTGTCAACAATTGGTACGTAAAGGTAAACATCCTACAGCTGAGGTACAGCCTTCTACACTGGCTTCTAGGCCATTTGAAAGTGTGGCGGTAGATATTGTTGGACCCCTAAACCAGGTGTCCAGCAAAGGAAATCGCTTCATATTGACAATGGTCGACCTATGTACAAGGTGGGTTGAGGCAGTAGCTTTGAAATACATCACCTCCAAAGACGTTGCCAATGTATTTCTACACCTGTTCTCACGATTCGGATTCCCACGGACCATTTTATCCGATCGTGGAACTCAGTTCATATCGGCTGCAACGCAAGCCCTTACAAAAATGTTAGGCATTAAGCAACATTTTACGACAGCTTACCATCCAGCCAGCAATGGAATAGTAGAGAAAATTAATGGGGACCTAAAGCACATGCTGGCTAAGGTTACAGCAGAAAACCCAGCTGATTGGGATACACTGTTACCAACAGTGCTGTTCGCCTATCGGGAGATTCCCCATTCTAGCACGGGTTTCTCACCCTTTGAATTAGTTTACGGGGCTAACCCACGTGGACCCCTAACTATTTACCATCAGGTACTAACAAATTCGATAGAAATTCCTACCCCAAAAACACCTTATGAAATGGTGACAGAGACACGAGACAAGATCATGAAATCGTGTGTTATAGCTAAGGCAGCTTTGGAGAGGAAGGGTCAAATCTACCGCCAATATGCCAACAAAGGGACAAGAACAATTGAACTTGAACCAGATCAAGACATACTCTTGCTACTTCCAGACAAAAGAAATTTACTATTAACCTCATGGCAAGGGCCATTCAAGGTGGTACGCAGAATTTCAGATGTTGACTATGAAATATCGATAAACGGACACTTAAAGATATTCCATGTCAACATGTTGAAACCTTACTATACAAGACAAGAAACAGAAGTAGTGACAGACGAACAGAGTGCACCAACACCCAGTGATCAGACGACAGACATACACAACGCAACTACACTAGTTAGCGAGACTGGCAGTTCCGACAATGGCAATACACCCAGTGAGTTAACAGAATACACACTTAGCACCACCACGGTACTGAATCAGGTAGACAACGACGGAATGGAACTACCTGTTCCCATTGTAGACAAAACTGCGACAGTGGACAGCATACATATAGATCAGGGACTAACAGACATTCAACGACGACAATTAGTGGAGTTAGTTACTGAATACAAAGACTTATTCTCTGACATCCCAGGTAGGACGGACAGAATCGAACACTCCATTCTTCTTTCGGATTCTAAGCCTATTAAATGTAGGCCGTACTCTATCCCACTCAGCTATAGGGAAAATCTAAATAAGGAAATTCTTAATTTAGAAGCTAGCGGGATTATCCAAAAGTCTACATCAGAGTACTCTTTTCCAATCGTCCTAATTAAGAAGAAGGATTCCACAATTCGTCTGTGCGTGGACTACCGGAAACTCAATAACATCACTAAGATCGACGCAGAACCTATTCCTTCCTGCGAAGATCTTATCTTGGACATGTCTACTTCTAAAATCTTTTCAAAACTAGATCTTACTAAAGGATACTGGCAGGTCCCGATGCAAGCTCAATCTATGCATCTTACTGCGTTTTCAACACCTTTAGGACTATACGAGTGGCGATTTCTTCCTTTCGGACTTCGAAATGCTCCTGCCACTTTCGTACGCTTAACTAGAGATCTGTTACATGGAGTGACGAATACTGTGACCTATATAGATGATATATGTGTCCATACTGAAGACTGGACTACACACTTACTGAAACTGAGACATGTGTTTGATAGGTTGCGACTCTTCGGTCTCACAGTCAAACCGAGCAAAGTCGAATTAGGCCTAAAAGAAATTGAATTTTTGGGTCATGTCATCTCTCAAGGTCAACTGAAGACTGACAATAGGATTATTACAAAAATTATGAATCTAACCATGCCTACTACGAAAAAGCAGGTTAGAAGTCTTTTGGGATTAGTTAATTACTATAGTAAATTTATTCCAAACCTAGCTGAAATAACTAGTGTGTTTTCGAATGTATTAAAAGCATCAGTAAAATTGGATGTGAAAGATGCATTATTAATTTCTGCATTGTCAAAATTGAAAATTCTTTTTAGAAATGTTCCCATCCTCCGCTTGCCTAACCCTGGGCTCGTTTATTATCTTAGGACAGATGCCAGCAGGATCTCCATCGCTGCAGTCCTAGGCCAATTTTATGAGGGCATCTTCCATCCGATTTGCTACGTGAGCCGTAAGATCACACCTACCGAGTCCAGATATTCGATAGCAGAACTGGAGGCCCTGAGCGTCATCTACTCAGTGAGAAAGCTCCACCGCTTTCTGGCGGGTGTGCACTTCATTATCCAGACCGACAATTCTCCCATTACGGTCATTCAGACTGGTGTGCACCGAAACGACAGGATATACAGGTGGTCTCTTATCCTTCAAAACTATACGTTCAGTATAGAGCATATTAAGGGGAAAGACAACACCCTAGCTGATACCCTTAGTAGACCATCTGGGGTAGAAATACCTGAAATCCAACAGTTAAATTAGAGTGATGGTTGGTACATGGGTATCTGATAATATAAGATGTAAAATAGCTTACATACATATCCACATTATTGGCGTAATCATGTACCAAAACACTGAACTATCATGTGTCCGTGGACATCAGATTAAGAACTGTGCTGCTATACTTAGATACCACCGTGTGAACTAGGACAGCTCATTTCCAACTAAGCTCCATTCCGGTGTATCATATATATGAACCGCAGAAAACAGTGTCAGAACAGTGCTTAATTACAGACACGAAAAGACAGAGCTACAACACCAGCGAACTCTACACGTGCACTACCGAGAGAACATTAAGATGACTGTGTAATGTATTTCAGATACCCAGGCAAAGTGTGTGGTTATATTATGCCTATACAACCATTGCACATACATGAAGGCAACTACTAACCTGTGTAAACCAAATACTATGTATATAAACTTATTGTGATATGTAATATAATATTTTAAGATAGTGATAAATTAGATGTAGGTTAGGAACTATAACAGTTCTCATTTATTTTAATAATGTAGTTAGTACAGTAATTAACCCATTAAAATTAGATTAGAATATTAGTTTAGACATAAGAATAGTTTATTACAAGTTAAATTAAATTTATGATATGAATAGTACCATTTAGATTGTTATATTTCACTTAGTTTCATTGTAGTTAGTTTATTCCATCTTAATGAAACCATACCATCTTTCAAATATTACCATTTATTAGTATCATCATTTTACATCATAATAGATTAAAAAGAGTAGATAAGGTAACATACAGCATTTACACCAGTTAGATTAAGAACATCACTCATATAATTCCTTTGTGCATTTAAAAACATTATTTAGCATAGTATTTAGAAAAGTACATAAATTGTGGTCACATAATCCATTTAATTAAGTTACATAACTCACATCACAACAATTGCATTTAAATAGTTAGATTACATCACTTAGATTAGAAAAAAATAAGAAGTAATATAATCATATCATATAATTAACATAACAAATTTAATAAATTTAGGTAACACATTAAATACTTAGTTATAGAATTAGAATGGTATGTTAGAATGTAAAGTTTTCGTTAGTGAAATTGTGTTAGTGTGAATGTGTTGTCTGTAATATAGTTTAGAACTTAGATTACAGTATTTTGGGTTTCATAACAAGTGAATGTAGTCACGAATTAGTGTTATACACCTGTTTGTGGCCACATTGAACCAAATTATGACACTCAAAAAACTAACATACATACACATAGAATTTATAAATAGAGGATAGAAATTAGATTAGTAGATTTATTACATCCAAACACACAAACAAACAGAAAAACAAACATATAAATTGCATACACTATTTGTAAATCAAAGACAGATAACTATGGGGCCAGGGGACATAATAGACAACGAAGAACTAAATTAACAGTGAAATAAAGTCTTACGCGCGGAAGCGAAGGAGGTAAAGCCTGTCGCACACACTCTTGTAGAATGGTTGTTAAATATTATATGGGGGACATGAAATAATTCATGTGTTGACCCTAAGAAAGTCAACTTTGTATGGGTAGTAAGTTAATTTACTATGTGAGGGCAGGTCTTATAAGACAACGGTCCGGTTCAGACATACCTCTGATAAATATAATATAGCATGTGAGAAGGGGCTCACGCCAACCAGTCAAGTTTGTGGCGATTGCCAGTAGCCAAGTAAGGCTTTGCTACATTGTGACAATAGTTATTAATAGTTCATTGGAATGCCCAAAGCCAGGTTATCTAGAGTCTTTGACAAAAATTAGAGACACTAATTTTTTGTTTAGGAACCTCTTGCGTCACAACCAATGAGTGAAAGTTGATGACGCAACACAAGAGGGGTGGGTGTGTGTCAAAGACTCGATAGTACCACACCTCGTGAAGCCATAGCACAGTTGAGTAGACACTCAACAGGCCACGTTTGCCAGCAGAGTGCGATGTGAGGTAACACGCACGAAGGTGAAGGTCACCCCGCGTGGTGTGTAACCACGGGAGAGAGGTTAGGTAGACGGGAGACTGGACTTGAGGCGTTCACATCGTTTAGAATAGCGTTAGGAGTTTTGTGTTCACTAATAGATAGAACTAGCATAGGGTTAGCAGTTTGTGTTAGATAATTCTGTGGCTGTATATTGTGTATTGCATTAGCGACTGTTTACCGCTTGTAAGCGAGCCAACGGCAATAAAATGGACCATACATTTTGCCTCCCACACGACTTGCAAGTTGTCTTGTATGGGTGTGTGAGAAGTACCCGTTGAGGCCTGTCAGTTGAGTTGTTGACAAAAATTAAACAATAAATCTTGGTTATCTCAGAATGATAAAACATATTTACTGGAAATAAGTAGAAGCAATTAAATAAAGGTGATTTGAGTCAAGAACCGATATGACAGCAATCGGGATGTTCCCATATGTGCTCCATTCTCGTCTGCAAAAGCCAAAGAAGAGTCCCAATACCAATTATACCATTTGCAATCTCATTATGTATCTGTCTGGCCGCAGAAATTAAAGACAGATCAGGAATTTGAGATGGATGTTATAAACAATTTATGTTATTTATTGATAGCTGAAAATTCAAAAGAGCTGCAACAGCTGTTGAACTGTTGGACATATTCATAATAGAGTGCAAGAAAGAACGTTCATCTATCAAGAAAAAAGAATTAGTGGTTAAATCAAAGAAAAAGATGACACCAAATTGTGATTATACAGAAGCCAAAATGCTTAACTAAATTGATGAGTTCAAATATCTAGGGTTAATCATAACATCTCGTAAAGATGCATCACATAGGTTACAGGCAGAAAAGGTCAAGTAAAAGCTATATTTCAGAAAATAAGACATCACTGACTGTCTGAAAAAGAGTGCTGAAATGTTATACTGAACCTGGTATGCTGTACGGCAGTGAATCATATGACACTTGAACGAAGACATTCAGAAGAACTTGGAGGTGTGGTTTCTAAGTCATACGCTGCAAATGCCAGAGTAACCAACAACGATTCCCTGGAAGAGGCGAATGAAAATATATGCAAATATAAAAAGGCAACAAACAATGTTTTTGGTCATATAATGAGAAGAGGCCGTCTCCCTGGCGAAGGAGTTAAGGACGTTGTTCCCAATCCCGTATACTCACGTAGGAAACACAGCTGCGCGAGATTCGGCAGCGGATCGCATCGCGCTAGTTACTTACGGAGGTATGTGAGCCGGCCGTTCAGATATCAATGGCAAACAACTGAGCGTAAAACTTGCCACGACATCAACAGCAGCTGAAAAATGCTGGTATTGACTGCAATGTCCTGTAAAGGATATGCGGGTGGGGGGGGGGGGAGAGAATGAGAAGAGTGGAATTAGTAAACATTGTTCAACTCTAAAGACCAGTGTTATAAGAGGCAGAGTGAGAGAAATTATCCTGGACGGATTGAGAGCGTGAAACAGAGGAATATCATCTACATAACTTATCCAGAACACCTGGGCTGACGTTTATGAAGATGCATTACGGCATATGTCAGCTGTCGGGGCACATGATGATGATGATGATGGGATTGTTACAACCAATATCTAGTGAGGAAATGACACCAGATGATGATGACATCTGTCAACGATTATGAAGATTATGCTTCTAATGAAAAGATGTACATTCAAAATATTACCTAATATAGTCTATCCTGTCTCAAATTCAGAAATATACTTCATCATCATTATCACCAGTTCCTTGCCGATTGGCTTGGACGAATATGCGTCTCAATATCTTGCCATCTTCAACAGAAGTCATCGGTTCGTGTGCTTACATTTTTTTCCATTTCGCGATGAAAGACTGTCAATAATTTTCTGCCGCTGTCTTTCTCTATTTCTCTGTCCACAAATCTTTCGAGTTATCACACTGTGTCCCGGTTTCTCTCTACTCATAACCAACAAGCCTCGTAGCAGAAATCTGCTGTTGGTATGTGAAGTGTTAGGACCATTACATTTTTCAGACTTGAGTGCCCAGAGGGACTCGTGGTCAGTCTTTCCCTACCGTAGCGAATGTTGAACTCAGGCATCGATTCCTTCCCACCACGCTCAAACCATTATCAGCGTAACTGCGTAACCGTTACGACAACGCGACTGTTTCTCTAATCATATCATGACCACACTTGATGACACGACCCGCTCCTTCTTATTTGTGAATATACTTAAATATCCATTTAATATACTTAAGCATCGTAGTTAATTTAATTGCGTGTCCTTTTACCGCTCGCTGCAATCAACCCCAGCTTTTATTGGCTGTTTGTAATTTACTTGGCAATGTTAGTTCAGTAGTTTTCCACTGCTTTCTGAACGGCCTATGCCTTATGCCATAGATAACAACGCAAATGGTATGCTTCTAAATCGCTCTCCGCTGATTTCGAACCCTCCACTCTCTAGGTAGGGGAACTGTAAATCGCAGTTCAATTATCCCCTAAGCTACAGCGCTAGTTAAGCATCATCTACAACCCGGATAAGCATTATCTACATCGCCGGTTAAGCATCATCTACAGCCCCGATAAGCACCATCTTTAGAGCCGGTTAAGCATCATCTACAGCGCCAGTAAACATCATCAATAGCACTAGTTAAGCATCCTTCATAGCACTGGTTAAGCATCATCTAGAACACCGACTAAGTATCATAATAATGTGTTTACATCTTCTATAATGAGCTCTTTCAAAGGGCAGAAATCTGCCGTTAAAGTGCACCATTAGTATTGGAACTCTACGCTGGCTGTTGAAAACGAGGACTGAGCGCTAATGGGAATGTTCCGAGTGCAGTGATGTCTGTTCTTGACTCAAATCAACACCAAAATTCTGCCGTTAAAGTATGATTCATATTTTCAAATGGAAAGAGTTAAAAACAGACAGGGAAATGTCAATAGAGGAAGTGCAGATTAATCAAACAAGGAGTGCCTCGGGGAAATGAAGTAAGCTGAGAATAGGATTGCGAAGACAAAATTTACATATACAGGTCTGAAATTGTCCGAAACAAACATTTAGCAGACGCAAACAGTGGGATAAAAACACGAATAAACATTAAACCATATGGTTGGTCACGCCAATAAACGGAAGCAGATATTCGGGCACTGGATAATGTGCGCAGATAAAAGAGAAATCTCGGAGACGGGTAGAAAGTTCAGCGTTAACAGCAGAAAGGGAAATGATAAACTGTGATTGAGACTAAAAAACATCTCAAATTGAAGTAGAAGGATGTTGATGTCCTTCGATAATGAATTCCGACCAGCTTTCTTAGAAGAGAGTACAGCTTTGCGGAAGTTCTGGAGGAAAGGGAAAGTAAACTACCAGGCGATAACATAAACCATAATCTATCATCAAGATCTTTTTCTCTATTGGGCGTGGTTTTGGTCCAGCTTCTTTCCTTTTTTTTTTTTTTTTAAATTTTAAATTTCCGCTTTCGTCAACTATGCCTTTCAGCGTCAAGTTAGGAAAATGCTTTCTAGACACGATCTGTGGGTGGGCTAACACCATGGAAATGCTAGTGGCCTGGTTCAGCTGTGGGGAGTTGCGGAGTCCCACTGGCTAGCATATCTGTCTCCTACCTCGTTGGTGATTATTCGAGAAATAATTGGCCGTATCACTCATTGGGTGTTGATTTAAAATTTAAAAAATGCACGTCAATTATTAATGTCATCCAGCCCCTATTGCTTTCTGTGATTTACTAGACAAGCTTTCGTTAAGTTGTTTGCCATTGCTTTCTGAATGAGAAATCAATTAGTCTATTAAAATAAAGTGCATGGAAGAGTATCCAGGATGTCAAAGTGCTTTGTACTTTATATATTATTTTTTACTGGTTCCGCTTTTTCTAATGGTTAATGTTGTTGCATGCTGTTTGTGGTTGTTATGTCACAGGAAAGAACTGATTGGCTTCTTTTTACAACATCAATTGCTGACTACAATCTAGACTGTCGTACTGTCGTGTATCCATCTCTTGTTAATTATCTTTCCACTTGGTTCGCTGTCTATCTCTTGCTAGTCTACCTTCAACCTTTCCCTCCAGTATTGGTTATTTAAAAATGCCATGTCTTTTATGTTGCCAAAATATTCCATTTGTCACTTTGGATACTACTGTCAGAGGAAGAGAACAGGCCAGCTCACCTCATTTGTCGTGGCCTAGAATATGTGAAAATCTAATACTTCACACCTCAACGACAGTATTCACTTTAGGGGAGCCTTTACTTTCTTATTTTAGTCAGTTTTTTATTGCCAGAGCCAGCTTCTCTAGATCTACATTTTTATTTTGCATTTGCTTTCAAAGCATCGTACGTGAATTATGTACCGAAAATTGAAATTTGCAATGTTTTTTGCATATAAACTATTATATATTTTACAAATGTATGTAAATAAGAAGGTAATTATTACTAAATCAAAATATTAATTATGTATCACCCGACAACCGTACTGGCTTTCTAAGGTTCAATCTGCGGATCCGAATCTAAAGAAATAAAAATTAACCTGGGCTCCCAGGTCGACCCAGCCTAAAGTGAAGACCATAAAATGTCTTGTGGAGCACAGGCGGTCGGCGTGAAACCGATCACATGACCGATTGGGTGCCGTTTGATCTATACAAATATGGGTCTGGCTCCATATTCTAAATATGTTTAATATGAATAAAATGTGGCTTAACTGCGGTAAAGCTGTGGAAATGTAAACAATATAAAATAACACAAAGTAATGCAGCTTTACATTACAGAATTACGAAACATAAAAT
>OY992892.1:51659284-51789284 GCA_963921405.1 Cepaea hortensis | reverse complement strand
GTCTTACCTCTCATGGAGTGTGGTCTATGGCTCGTCCCCCCTCCACAGTAGCATCACCTGCAAGCCTGTCAGCCTGCTCATTTCCTTGTACACCCGTATGTCCTAGCACGAAAATGAAACGAACCTTTTCCATTCGTGACCTGACCGTCCCAGAGACACCAACCACTATCTCTGGATCCAACCCATCTCTATCTTCCTGAGCATACTTATTGAGTTAATAAAGTAGCATGCCCGAGTGAAGGTCTGTGTCTCGAGCCATGTTATTGCTTTACTTACTGCCATGACAATCTTAGTCAGACTACTTGTGGTCAAGGAAAAAGCACCAGAATCTTCCTTCTCTATTCTCCCTCCAGCCTGAACCGTGCCTGCTTGCTTGCTTGCGTTCGCTGTCTGTGAACTCCAGCATAAAGTCCTGTATGTCGGATGAAGACATCCTGTTGTCCAACATAATTGTGATGTCATACCGGACTGAGGTTTGCGTGAGTATCTGTTGTCCCATGTCTGGTTTATTGGTGTGCAGACTGGTGGTTCCTCGCCGTGCAGGCAGATACTCAGCGACTTCGGAAAAATCAGCGATCCTACTACGTTAGCCAGAACCCCGAAGGGACCTGTTGCCCAGGCTAGGACGTGTTAGTAGGTCTTGGCTAGTATAAAGCATGGCCCTGGTGCCTTGGAAACACCTCTGCGTCCGACTGAGCCGTAAAAGCCCACTAACCTCTCACGCGTCGAATGATAGTATAGATTATCTTTCCGTATTATTAGTGTTCCTCGCCCTGTAGTTAACCCAATCCGACTTCAGAGGTACTTGTAATTTACTTCCCCAAGTCAATGACCAGAAGCCAACATTTTAGCTCAACTAACCGGTGTAGGGGTTGAACCCGTTACCTCGGCATCAACACACCGGATGTTTAAGAACGAGCGATCTTATCCGTTCCACCATGCTGACCTAACGAAGTGCTATTTTCTTCAGTACCTCCTTCATTGTCGATTTCTTTCTTGTGCATGATATCTCAACCACTTCCCCTATACGTGCATATAACCACATTTCGAAAGATGCAGGTGTGTTCTTCTCTTGCCTTTTTTTATCAACATCTGTCGCTTAGGGTTAATGAACGCAGTTTTACCATTCGAAGACAGTCGCGGGCGATTTGAAAGCAGACCGCTTTGCGTTGATTTTCACTATGATAGGCCATTCAGAAGGAAATAGCAAATAGCTGAACATAAAATTACCCAGAAAATCACAAAGAAGCTATAAATGCTGGGAGACATACTTGGAACTAACTTGCCATTACACTTTCACAAGTTGAGGGAATTCAAAGAATGATAATATTTCTGCACGAAGCTTGTAAAAACTCTTACATCATTTAAGAGTTAATGGGCATACAGATTAGACCCAAAGTAAATTATTGCACAAGTGTAAGGATGTAAGAATGTAAGAAATCCAATAAAGCAGGACACGTTTAGGAGAAAGTGAAGAAGTGAAAAGAAACGACTATTTTAGTCTTTTCTGATACTATTTATAAACTATTTCTGTAACCTTGCAGGGCTCTCCATTACTGACTGTTGACTGCCGTGCACTTCATTACTGTCTGTATGAGTATAAAGGTAAAGCATGGCTGTTAACGAGGAAACAAACCCAAGTGTTTCTACTTCAACACGATGTCTTATAATCTGAAGAAAAAATCTTCCCATGACAATTCTCCTTATTTAATATCAATGTCATGTCGTTATTTTGTGTAGTTGTAAACGATGTGTGATGTTTTTTATTACAATCATGTCGCGACGACAGTCTGTGCCCTGCTAGAATCCGGCGGGATCCTTTTAATGTGGTGATGTGCAGGGGCGTAGCTAAGGGAGGATTTAGTGATGAGCGAGCATATAAAAATGCTATGACATATACCAAACAAGAGAAGAAAAATACAACAGAAAGTGAAAGTGAAGATCCAGAAACAACGGAAACAGGTGGAGAAGAGAAGGTTACAAACCCTCACCACTAGAGTAGAAGGTATAAGATGTTATTTAGTTACATATCCTTTACTGGACGTCGCAGTCAACCACGGCATGTTTTGGCTGTTTGTGATTTCTTGGCAAGGTTACGTTCAGTAGTTTGCCATTGCTTTCTGCACGATCGCCACTCATACTATATATAAAAATCAACGCAAAGCAGTCTTCTGCCAAATCGTCCACAGCTGTGTTTGAACGTGGTATGCGGCATTTCCAATTGCTTCCGTAAAACCCTTCGTCACAGAAATTCGAAAGAAAAATCAGACACTAAAGATAACACGACAAACCAAGGGATAATAACAAAGTCTATTAAAGCCCCAAGGATAACACGTCGATAGAGAGACATTTGAAAGGGACATGAATATCCTCTTACAAGTTTGGACTAGGTTTGATAAGAAACAATTTGATACTCATGAAGCATTTATTTTATGTTAAAAATCACCCCCCCCCCCCCTCCCAAAAAAACCAAAAAAAAAAAAACAACAACAAAGAACATGTTTATTCTGTATTTAAAAGCAAAAAAAAAAAGGATAAAAATATAAGCAAGCTCATACAACTCTCTAAACAATATCATTATAAAATAATATGTGTTATTTATTTTAATTGCACAATGTGAAATGAGTCCATTGTGCAACAATAAGCACATTCGTGAATAACCTACATTAGTCTCCTTCGTTTTGCTTCATTCTCCAGATTAGGGTTCCAGATCGACCCAGTTTACAATGGGTACCATGTACTGTTCTTGGACGTGAAAGCGTCCAGTTTGATATTGACCATAGGACCCATGAATTGGTCTATAAAACATGACGCTAGCACATTTTCTTAAGACGCCTCAGGACGGGAAAAAATAATTAGTTGCATATACTTTAGAAGACGTCGCAGTCAACCTCAACATTTTTTGGTTGCGGTTTCTTGGCAAGCTTACCTTCTGTAGATTACCGTTGCATTCTGAACGACCGGCAGTCATGCCATTGTATAAAAACAAACGCAAGACGGTGTGTTTACAAATCGCCCGAAGCTGTGTTTAGAACGCGGTATGCGGGATTGCGAATCGCTTTCGTAACACATTCGCCACAGCAGCGGAGATAAAAGGTCTTTCAATTCAAAACCATGGTTTCCCGTGATGAATTTGAATAACGAAGACACAAACTATAGGTTGCACGATATTATTGCCTGGTCTTTCAATTGTTACTTTTACACAATACACATGAAAGCTCCTTCATGTAAGACGTCAGATCGTTTCACCCGATCTTAGTGGGGCGTATACTGGGGTTCTATATTTTGAAGAAATCATTTAAAACTACATACAGTATGTAGCACGAGTCGTTGTGGAGGTGGATGGCTTACTTTAAAACCACCCCAACCTCCATTTTTCTTACTTTGCCATAATCATGCGTTCTTCTAAAGATGCCGCATATGCCATTATTATTACTAAGACACAAAGGCAACATAAAACAAACAACAGACAGAGGCAGTTAACAGTTTATTGTCTGGCACATTTCGTCAGGTGCATACTGCAGAGTTATATATCAGATGAGGTGAATAAATGAAAAAAATATTGTAGCTAAAACAATTAAAATACATAGTCACAGGTATTGTTTGAATGAGGGGCATCTGTTACCTCCCACGGTAACCTCACGTTTAACACGAACCCGTTCTGTTTGCATACAACCGGCTGGCACCGCCTAATTATTAATGCCTTGTTTTGAAAGTTGTTTTGAATGTATGTTGTGGTGTCTTAAACATACCTTATTACATACATTATGATGTTGCCTTGATCAATTTTAAGCATTCTTTTGTTTTTATGTACTGGGGGTATTATTAATTCTATGTTTTGCCATAAAATAAATCTGTTTCTGTTTTATCATAGTACTCCTTTTTCTAGAGCTTTAAAGGTGAACAGACACCCCTAACATAAATTTATGAGCCGTGAAAATAAAGTGGAGACAATAAAATGGGGATTAATGACCCTGCATGATAGAATCAACAAGTTAGGCAAACGCCAAGAGACAATCAGCGTTTCACCCAGTGCACGCCTTCACTGAACTGGGACAGATTCTACATCTTGTAGCTATGAAATGCCAAAACAGAACAACAACAGATACTATGGGCCTGCTCACAATACACAAAATAGAGATAGGAAATAGGGTCACATGGGTAATCCTTCAAGACACATTGGCGGATACTGCATCAAGTGCACAGTTTTGATCACAACAGGCGAGGAAATAGATCCATAACAAAAGTTGATGGCTGAAGCGGGAGACAAATGGGACCTCTAATATGCATAATGTATTACTGTCGATCTGTCTGTACAACGGGTTTAATATGTATCCGAAATAATATAACCTATGCATCTTATGGAGAAAGTATCTTTATGTCTAATATATTCTCTTTCTGTCTGTCCTCACAGACCTCTAGTTTTGTTGTGCCTATCGTATTTTATTAAGAGATTATTGCTATTGAGCGCTCTCCTCGTGACAGTCACATTTCTATTGGTATGGCGACTTTGGAACAGATTAGACTCTTCGACTCACATTCTTCAGCATCAATGTAGCATGCCAATAATCGTAAACGGACATGGTTCACCATCTCACATGATCAACAGAATTCTGTCCTGATTATGCCATGTGGCGAAGTATTTATTACTCTGCCTTTTTCTGGTTTTATTCCCACGAAGCGTGTAACGAAGATATAAGCCGTTTTTTTTTTAAAACCTCTATAACGTCCCCCAAATATTTCTTTTTTTTTTCCTTTCTAATTGCATGTCCATTGCAGAATGTTGCGATCAACCACAACCCAATGTTGATTTTCTGGACAAATTTAAGTTCAGAAATTTGCCATTCCTTTCCGAACGAGAAGTCAACGTTGAAGCGTGTATTTTTTAAAATCAAAATCCAAATGTCCATTGCCATTCTGTGTTTCTCATCTTGGCGGCTTGTTGTCCATGTTTCACATGTAAACAACGAGTGGGGAAACCACCATTGTATTGAACCACTATACAACATTCTCCAGACAAACCATCTATCCATAAATATCAAAAGTAGATTTTGTGCCATCTGATCAACAGTCTATAAACCTCCGCGCTCATTGGAACAGACATGTTAAGAGTGATCTAATCAACTAACTATGAAGACAGGCGTTAGTATGAATCTGTTAACCAACGACGGACACATAAGATTTACTGGTTCTGAGACGCAATAATCAATTATTCTAGGCAGATTGAGTCACAGTTACTGGACTTTACACAACTCGGGTCAAACTTTTTCATTCGTGAAGTACATAGTACCAAGTGGCGTATTCTTTTTCTAGCGCATACATGTTTCAATTATGCGTGTACTTGTAAGTGTGACGAAACGCGTTTATCTGTCTTGGGTCGTCAAGTTCCCGCACTATTTTGGCGCGTCATCGGGGACTTTCCCAGCTAAAAATAGACTGAGGGAAGCCGATGGAGGACTTATTATCTAGAATCGTCTCGAAACACCGGAATTCGAGTAACCCGTGATGTTGGGTATCGCTCTAACTGCCCGTGCAGAGAGATCTAGAAACTCTAGGCGGGGAATGACGTTTTCCCCCGAGAAAGTATCTTTTCTCGAGAAGCACTCGCTTCTTGTGCGCATTGAGTGGGCACGAAGCGGGAAATTGGCTACAGCAGTCATTCACTTACTTTTGTTCGAAGAGAACAGACGCTGGCCTGAGTGTGAGCCATTTTTGTGTTGCGTCTCACCTCAACCATGATTCGGCTGACTGTTATGAAAAGGCAGCTGAGAAGCCCTTGAACAGTTCGGAAGCTGACTGGAGAGCTGGTTTCACCATCCAGGTAGATATTTGTTTAAATCATGTAACTTGGTACGTGTGGTCCACACGCCATTGTTCTAACCTCATTACCTATGCGGATGTCCTCGCATACTAATTAGCAAACCGATCGATAACGCCGGTGACAATTAAGCGTGTGTTTGTTTACCGTGTGCTCGCGAATCAGCTGTTAGGAACGCCGTAATGTGATGTGGGCGATTTGGGTTCCAAATATATGTACCATATATTGCCAATCGTTGCATCTATTAGGTTGCTGTGTTAGAATAAAACCTAGTTACTTGTGCCGGATGGAAACTTAGATTATGTCAGTCAGTTGCTGAAGCCAGAAGAACGGTTAGAAAACCAGGTAAGTTGGTAGGTGGAGAGTCAGACAAAAATGTGCTTAGTTACTAAGTAAAGGAAGAACTTAGTTCTGTGCCACCAGGAATGATGTAACTATTATGTAGTAACTTAATAGTGAATTCATTGTGTGGAACAGCGGATTTCTGTGGAAAGGTAAGTGGCTTTGATGCTATATCTATATATATATATGATGTGACAATGTGTATATATATTAGTTCATGGCATGGGATACTTCCTGGGGTAATTCCGAACGCCGAATAGATCGACGCGTGATAACACTGCGTGCCGTCGCGATGTAAATATGCGTTCTGAAATCTTGTCTAAGCTATCCTGTTTCTTTCATACTGGCGCTAGTGCGAGTGAATGCTAAGGTGCTGGAAGTATGGAAGGATGCAGGAGGCTGTATGAGACTGGGGAAATATCGAATATGGGGGATGTGAAAGCAAGTTATGAAAGTATGTGTTGGTAGACCAAGCCAACGATGAAGTTCAGTCCAGGCCAAGGCTAAACCACTTGGGAGGACAGAACTGGAACAGTACCCTTGGAACATGGGGGGGAACATGTATTCTCAAGAAGGCTTCTTGACTCTAAGGTAGAGTCTGATAAGAAGAGTTTGCTGTGGCGTGGGCAGGTGGTCCCACCAGCAAACAGGCTTGTGTACATAGTGGATGTGATCATGTACTATTCCTATATCCCGAGGGATGGTATATTGATCAAGTTTATGTTTCTTAATGTACATTGATGATGTTAGGAATGAGTCTAGGGACTCTTTACCTATTTGTTTAGTTCGATTAAATTAGAACAATAACACCTTGTATCATTACTGACGTTAGCGACGACTGGTAGATGATTAGGGATAGGTGAGACCAATGATCAGACTCGTCATTCTGATTTCTTGCTCTGGTTGACGGGCTGTTCTGTGAGGCCAGCTGACATTTGTGAACCCATGCGGGACTACTCTCCATATAGAGATAATGCTTTGGTTATATGAATAACTAACTAGCATGACTGAGAGTTGAGTAGTTTTGGTAGGATGCATGTGAACTAATGTTTGGGCCAGTATACTCTCACCGGTCGCTCTTCCTTTTCAGGAGTTTGCCTGTTGAGGAACCAGTCAACTATAATTGTTGTTGGCAGGAAACCACTTCGTGTGACAGAGCGAAGGGTTCAGTTCTTTACTTATCACGCCAGACTCCATCACACCAGGTACCCAATGTGATTCACCATGCGTGAAGGTTGCTTCAAGACATACAACTGCCCTGAAGGTGCACGTGTGGGAAGAGATGGTTTGTGATCGTTTAAAATAGAAGATACTCTGTTTTTGCCAGGAACATTTCAGCATGTTGAGTAATCATGCTCGACAGGGAACACCGGTCCGTCTGGTTTGACGGGGGTTCTGCCTAAACGCAGAAGTAACTAATCTTCAGACACTTGAATGGTTCTTTGGACAGCTCGAGTGGCAGGTCTTGAGAAGAACTACACCAGTATGGACGTGTGTCAAGTGTAACCCGGTGGAAGGGACTAGGGATTATAGTCCAACCTGAATTGTTTCCGTAAAATAGATGTCTGATTCTATTAATGTACTGTTTCCGTATCCAGATTATCAACTGTGTTCTAGAAGGACTCAGTAACTTTTCCGTAGCCATATCTGATCCTACAAAGTGTGACTGTAAGAGACCATTGAATTGGTCAATGACAGATCGGTTCTGCAGTGGGACTGTGCTAGGAGTGACAGACCATTCGGTTGGTCAGTGACTATGTAGTTCATCGAAGTAACCAATACTTGGAGCCAAGTCCAGGAAGATTGTCTCCAACTCGGTAGTGTTCGAGAACTATATTACCAGTGACTCCGTGGGAGTGTTATAGATGCAGTTGGTCCAGTGAAGTGTGGTCCAGCAGTGACGCTATTGTTGTGGTTCCACGTTCGGGAGACGGAGTGGTCTCCAAGGTTCTAGTCATCTCACTGGAAGGAAGCCGGGTGAGTGGCGGACCAACTGGACGGGACATCTGCATCCACTCTACTTCTCAACTCGATGAAGACACCTACATCTCTAATTCTGTCTCTACTCTATCTTCTATTTGTGTAAATAGATTCTTCTATCAGGATGTTCATTTCAGTTCTATATTCTCAAGGGTAGAATAAACTTTATGTAAGTTGACTTGCTCTTGGTATAATGATTGAGTGTGGTCTCGGACGATGCCTAAGTGTTCATGGTTCAACAGGTGTAGGTAGTTAGTAGGGGTCTAGAATCTGGAGGGGTGTGTAGACGTAACTAAATAACCTGAGATCAACCACAGAGAAAAAAAGTGTATCTGCTCGTCCAACCCCTGGGGCTAGAATACACGGGAGTGCTAGAGACACCTCGGGTGTGGTTCACTCTCACTACCCAAGGTGAACCCGAAACACTCCGTTACAGAGTGGGGGCTCGTCCGGGATTATTCCAAGATCTTTGTGTGGTGTAGACCTCTCACATAGGGATAGGGACTTAGTCTTTATCCTCTACTTCAGTCTACATAAGATTCTACTACTTCTACCTATCTCCTAACTGTCTGACGGACATTTGTGTTGTGGTGATTAGTTAGTACTATTGATTCTTGATTCATTGTATTGCTTCACCCACACATACTTGAGTACCCACCTATCATAGTCAACATGTCTACCCAAGAGATAGACTTGGACAAAGTTCAGGAAACTGGACGTAAGTCTGGTCTTGAAGGAGATGCTTTGAAATCCTATGTCCAAGAGGTGGAAAGAAATTTTCGCCAAGAGGAAAGAGAGAGGAGGAGAGCAGAAAGAGAACTGGAAGCCAGTAAAGTGGCTCTGGAGGAAAAGAGGATAGCGGCTGATACTGAAATGAAACGGCTTGAGTTGGAAGCCGAGAAAGAAAAACGTGACCATGAGTATCGAATGAAGCTACTTGAGGCACAAGTGCCTGCTACAGGTGTAACTGATGGAGCTATGGGAGGAGGTGTACCTCCTGGCTCAGAGTCAACCAGTAGACGTGACTACCAGGCTATGAAATGGCCTTTACAGCCGTTCGAACCCGAGAAGGAACGGATAGACCAATACTTAGAGAAGTATGAAGCCATGTCTATTGCCATGGGTCTAGACAAACAGAAATGGTGTTTGAAACTCTCCCAGGGACTCCGTGCCGAAGGTTATGAGGTGTATGCACGCTTACCACCGGGTTTACAGAATGATTACCCGGCATTGAAAGCGGCTCTCTTGAAGAGATTCGAGATCACAGCGCACTCATACCGAAGGAAGTTTCGAACGGCGAAGCGAGAACCTGGTGAACTGTTTCCAGCATACAGTGTGAGATTGACCTCATACCTTCTTAAATGGATGGCCTTGGCCGGATTTAATGAGGAGTATGAAAGTTTGCGTGAGTTGATGGTTGTAGATCAGATGCGAATGCAAATGTCTAAACCCTTGCGAAACTTCTTAGGTGAGAACGGGGCTGAGAGATTGGATATAGTCACCAAGTTAGCCGAAAGATACGTTGAAGTCTATGGCGAGACTGGGGACACCAGTCCAACGGATCCGAGATCGAAAGATCCGGATCAAGGTAAGTCAAAGAAGAAGTCAAAGAAGACCCAAGGTTCTGATGAACCAAAGAAACAGGTAGGCTCTTTAGAGAAGATCTCTAACGTCAACCAAGGTAAGAATAGCCCACCTAGTTCTCCAAAGAGGAAGTGGAGTGAACGTTGGTGCAAATTCTGCAAGTCCAGCACTCACAATACGAGTGAGTGTAAGAGTAAGCCCAAGGACTTTCACTTTGCTTGTCTTGCTGAGGTTAGGGATAGATCTTGCAGGAAAGTGAAGTCGGTTGATGGGAATGGAGAAACTAGACGACCTCCAGTGGTTGAGAAAGTAGAAGTGAATGGGCAACAGGTGTCGTGCCTCTACGACACAGGATTGCAATTTTCAGCTGTAATTGCATCCCACCTGACAGGCCCAGAGCAACTCACCGGGGAGATGACGGAGATACAGCCAGCCAGTAGGAGTGCTGTGGCGTTACGTTGCCCGATTGCCAATGTGGAGATTCGGAGCAAGTACGTTACTGGACGCATTCAGGCGGCAGTCGTACCGGATCCTCTCTATCCCCTAATTCTTGGCCGGAAGTACGTGTTTCTGGGCGAACCAGAACACCCTAGCATCCATAAGTCTAGGCAGGTCAGAGATACAGAGGAAGAGGGTCTCGAAAAGGTAAGTCTCCGAAATCCTCACCCGGATAGAATGAGTAATGCTCGGAGCAAGGATGCGACGGAGTGTCCTTGTTCGGAATGGTTGCCCAACAATGAAAACCCGTTAACTCAGGGTAAGTTCAACTCTGATAACCAGTCACCGTTAATTCAGACTGGGACAGAGAAAAGGCAGAGGGAACGTAAGTTGGTTCCTGTGAGCTTCAGAGCTAATCTGCTGCGAACGGTACATGTCAGGTCCCCAACCGGACATCTGACTGTAGGGACAACCAGTAAATGTCTATCCCGGTACTATTGGTGGCCGGGAATGACAGGCGACGTGCGCAGGTATATTAGGTCTTGTCCGGAGTGCCGTAAATGCACACCTGAGAAACGGACGAAGACGAAGATATCCTTAGAGGTTGGAGACCGAGTTCTAGTACTTCTCCCAATCGAGGGGAACGAATTCGAAATCGGGTGGCAGGGCCCATTCCTAGTGGATAAAGTGGGGCTCCACAAGCACTATGGAGTGGTGATCCTGGGAAAGTCTACTACTTTCCATTCCAGTCTCCTCATGCGCTATGAGGGGAAGCCCGATGATAAGTCCACCAGCCCAAGGGCGCAGAGATTCGCTGAAATAACGGTTCGGGGTTCAGGTCAGGTAGCGGAAAGCCTGTCACACCATAGGCAGTCCTATATGTATGTGCAGGTACCTTCTTCGGTTCAGCCCGGTGCTCGGGGGAACATGACCGGCCAAAGGAACACCCGCAGTGCTAACTACACTGAGAACCGTGGTCGAAAGAGGTGGGTTGTGTCGGAACGGACACAGACCCTTGGTCCCTCAATCCGACCGACTGCAGTCCAGCTGGGTCCTCGAAAGGGGAAGCTGGAGTTGCAGAAGTCCAGTAAACTCTGGCAGGAACGATCGTTAAATCAGGTCGAGACGGGAGCTCTGGTCCGCAAGATACTGCGAGATGCCCGATCGCAGTAGCGGAGTAGGCGTTGATCACCCGTGATACTGAATAGCTTGCCACCCCACCGAATGTGGTAAAAGTATTCTATACAATATTGACGGGTTAGACTTCCTCACCCGCCATCCGGTCTCTTAGAAAGAAGAACGAACGACATAGACAGCTTCTGCGTAGAAGTGGAACGACGGGGTCGATCCTCTTAAAGTGGGGGCCTATGTGACGAAACGCGTTTATCTGTCTTGGGTCGTCAAGTTCCCGCACTATTTTGGCGCGTCATCGGGGACTTTCCCAGCTAAAAATAGACTGAGGGAAGCCGATGGAGGACTTATTATCTAGAATCGTCTCGAAACACCGGAATTCGAGTAACCCGTGATGTTGGGTATCGCTCTAACTGCCCGTGCAGAGAGATCTAGAAACTCTAGGCGGGGAATGACGTTTTCCCCCGAGAAAGTATCTTTTCTCGAGAAGCACTCGCTTCTTGTGCGCATTGAGTGGGCACGAAGCGGGAAATTGGCTACAGCAGTCATTCACTTACTTTTGTTCGAAGAGAACAGACGCTGGCCTGAGTGTGAGCCATTTTTGTGTTGCGTCTCACCTCAACCATGATTCGGCTGACTGTTATGAAAAGGCAGCTGAGAAGCCCTTGAACAGTTCGGAAGCTGACTGGAGAGCTGGTTTCACCATCCAGGTAGATATTTGTTTAAATCATGTAACTTGGTACGTGTGGTCCACACGCCATTGTTCTAACCTCATTACCTATGCGGATGTCCTCGCATACTAATTAGCAAACCGATCGATAACGCCGGTGACAATTAAGCGTGTGTTTGTTTACCGTGTGCTCGCGAATCAGCTGTTAGGAACGCCGTAATGTGATGTGGGCGATTTGGGTTCCAAATATATGTACCATATATTGCCAATCGTTGCATCTATTAGGTTGCTGTGTTAGAATAAAACCTAGTTACTTGTGCCGGATGGAAACTTAGATTATGTCAGTCAGTTGCTGAAGCCAGAAGAACGGTTAGAAAACCAGGTAAGTTGGTAGGTGGAGAGTCAGACAAAAATGTGCTTAGTTACTAAGTAAAGGAAGAACTTAGTTCTGTGCCACCAGGAATGATGTAACTATTATGTAGTAACTTAATAGTGAATTCATTGTGTGGAACAGCGGATTTCTGTGGAAAGGTAAGTGGCTTTGATGCTATATCTATATATATATATGATGTGACAATGTGTATATATATTAGTTCATGGCATGGGATACTTCCTGGGGTAATTCCGAACGCCGAATAGATCGACGCGTGATAACACTGCGTGCCGTCGCGATGTAAATATGCGTTCTGAAATCTTGTCTAAGCTATCCTGTTTCTTTCATACTGGCGCTAGTGCGAGTGAATGCTAAGGTGCTGGAAGTATGGAAGGATGCAGGAGGCTGTATGAGACTGGGGAAATATCGAATATGGGGGATGTGAAAGCAAGTTATGAAAGTATGTGTTGGTAGACCAAGCCAACGATGAAGTTCAGTCCAGGCCAAGGCTAAACCACTTGGGAGGACAGAACTGGAACAGTACCCTTGGAACATGGGGGGGAACATGTATTCTCAAGAAGGCTTCTTGACTCTAAGGTAGAGTCTGATAAGAAGAGTTTGCTGTGGCGTGGGCAGGTGGTCCCACCAGCAAACAGGCTTGTGTACATAGTGGATGTGATCATGTACTATTCCTATATCCCGAGGGATGGTATATTGATCAAGTTTATGTTTCTTAATGTACATTGATGATGTTAGGAATGAGTCTAGGGACTCTTTACCTATTTGTTTAGTTCGATTAAATTAGAACAATAACACCTTGTATCATTACTGACGTTAGCGACGACTGGTAGATGATTAGGGATAGGTGAGACCAATGATCAGACTCGTCATTCTGATTTCTTGCTCTGGTTGACGGGCTGTTCTGTGAGGCCAGCTGACATTTGTGAACCCATGCGGGACTACTCTCCATATAGAGATAATGCTTTGGTTATATGAATAACTAACTAGCATGACTGAGAGTTGAGTAGTTTTGGTAGGATGCATGTGAACTAATGTTTGGGCCAGTATACTCTCACCGGTCGCTCTTCCTTTTCAGGAGTTTGCCTGTTGAGGAACCAGTCAACTATAATTGTTGTTGGCAGGAAACCACTTCGTGTGACAGAGCGAAGGGTTCAGTTCTTTACTTATCACGCCAGACTCCATCACACCAGGTACCCAATGTGATTCACCATGCGTGAAGGTTGCTTCAAGACATACAACTGCCCTGAAGGTGCACGTGTGGGAAGAGATGGTTTGTGATCGTTTAAAATAGAAGATACTCTGTTTTTGCCAGGAACATTTCAGCATGTTGAGTAATCATGCTCGACAGGGAACACCGGTCCGTCTGGTTTGACGGGGGTTCTGCCTAAACGCAGAAGTAACTAATCTTCAGACACTTGAATGGTTCTTTGGACAGCTCGAGTGGCAGGTCTTGAGAAGAACTACACCAGTATGGACGTGTGTCAAGTGTAACCCGGTGGAAGGGACTAGGGATTATAGTCCAACCTGAATTGTTTCCGTAAAATAGATGTCTGATTCTATTAATGTACTGTTTCCGTATCCAGATTATCAACTGTGTTCTAGAAGGACTCAGTAACTTTTCCGTAGCCATATCTGATCCTACAAAGTGTGACTGTAAGAGACCATTGAATTGGTCAATGACAGATCGGTTCTGCAGTGGGACTGTGCTAGGAGTGACAGACCATTCGGTTGGTCAGTGACTATGTAGTTCATCGAAGTAACCAATACTTGGAGCCAAGTCCAGGAAGATTGTCTCCAACTCGGTAGTGTTCGAGAACTATATTACCAGTGACTCCGTGGGAGTGTTATAGATGCAGTTGGTCCAGTGAAGTGTGGTCCAGCAGTGACGCTATTGTTGTGGTTCCACGTTCGGGAGACGGAGTGGTCTCCAAGGTTCTAGTCATCTCACTGGAAGGAAGCCGGGTGAGTGGCGGACCAACTGGACGGGACATCTGCATCCACTCTACTTCTCAACTCGATGAAGACACCTACATCTCTAATTCTGTCTCTACTCTATCTTCTATTTGTGTAAATAGATTCTTCTATCAGGATGTTCATTTCAGTTCTATATTCTCAAGGGTAGAATAAACTTTATGTAAGTTGACTTGCTCTTGGTATAATGATTGAGTGTGGTCTCGGACGATGCCTAAGTGTTCATGGTTCAACAGGTGTAGGTAGTTAGTAGGGGTCTAGAATCTGGAGGGGTGTGTAGACGTAACTAAATAACCTGAGATCAACCACAGAGAAAAAAAGTGTATCTGCTCGTCCAACCCCTGGGGCTAGAATACACGGGAGTGCTAGAGACACCTCGGGTGTGGTTCACTCTCACTACCCAAGGTGAACCCGAAACACTCCGTTACAGTAAGTTTGAGATAAAATATGTTAACTAACAACATCAAACAAACATGTTGATAGTATTCTATTTACATTATAATAACACATTAATTACTAAAATAATTACGTAGAGGTGACAGACGATGAACGAGGTTATATAATTAAATGAATGCACACGCATGCCTATACATAAACACATATTGCCCTGTTATTAACACATACATACCATGCGTAAACACATACACGTATGAAATGTGATGCTTTATAATAACATTTACGAAATCACAGTGGGTTATTTTCTTTACCTGTTTCCGCCTTCTTAAGAATTTTACATTCCTTATCTTTCTGCGCATTATTCGTATCTTCTTCCTTGGCTTGTTTTATCTCTGTATTTCTCCAATCAAGAAATATTACAATGTAGCATAAAAGTAAGTGAGGAAATTATTAAGCAGGTGAATGGATACAACTCTCTTGAAAACAGCCATAACACTAGACAAAAGATGTGTTGTAAGGATAAAAACAAGAATCGCTAAGGCAAAGATGAAAACGTTTCTCAAATAAAAAGCTGCCAATAATAGTTAGAAAAAGAATGTTAAAGTGTTATACGAAATGCATACTGTTATATACATGTGAAACATTGAAAAAAGAGCAAAGTTGAGAAAATGGCAGTGGAAATATGGTTTCTGAGGGAAATGCAATGAACACGACGTTGCACCAAAAAAAAATCCAAGAGGTTCTTTAAAGAAGCAAATAAAAACCGCAAATTGTTTACATAAATTAGGTGCAGAAAGACAATATATGAGGTACCTTATGAGAAGAAATAAATTTGAAAACTTAGTGACAACTGGCTAATTTAATGAAGAATGAACATGAGGAAAAAAGGGATAAAACTACCAATGGCATAATCTAGACAGGAACAGAGACCTGAAAAAATTATGGTATTACTGTGAGAGGCAAACCATGACCATCCACGCCTATTGACATGACACACAGCTGTGATAGTATCCCCTATATCACTCATGCTAGTAAAAAAGGCACCTCCCACTGATCTCACAAGGAGCATGTAAACACAGTGAACGAACTCTGAAGCACCAGCGCAGATCATAATTTACAATAAGCACTAGAAGTTGAGTTGAGTTGAGTTAAGTTGAGTTGAGTTGAGCCAAGAACCGATATAACTGTACTTACGACAATAGCATACACGCTCCGTCCCTACGTTCAACAGCCAGCGAAGAGTCACGCTAATAATCGTTCCCACCGCTACCTGATTGAAAGTTCTCCTGATCTTCCCTTTCAGTTGTGAGATTCTTCCAGAACTGCCGATTCCTCCCCCCTCCCAACATGGTCCCACAGGCGCTCGACCACCTCTCTCTTGTCCATAGGTAATCTACCACCAAGAGGTGTATTCCCTGCCAGGCGATCAGACTGTTCATTCACCCGCACTCCCGCATGGCCTGGGCAAGAAATCCATACAATTATTACAAGCACTAAGAAATCACACACAATCACGGAGACAACTATAAAACACCACCCATTTGTTAAGAAAACAAACAGACAACATTAAGAGCAGAAACTATCAAATGCCAAACAAGAACAGGGCAGAAGAAACCTAATCTACGAAACAACAACATCATCAGTGTCGCAGAGAAACCAGTACGCAGACTAGAATAACATTGTGTGACTGTAAACGTTTTCCGAGCATTCACATCTTGTTTTGTCTAGTTGACAGCGCAATGTTTTGTCTGCGCATATCTACTTACTTATTCTTGCTAAAACATTGTTTCTCATTTTAAGCTTACGCATTTCTTTCTTAACTTACAACATAGTATTGGTATGTACGTTAATTTTAGGAGCAGCACAAATATTTCCTCTATTTTTCCCTCAGCATAAAAAACAACAACACTTATATCATATTTTTGTTTTAGTAACGGTCACAAATGTTTTGTGTTTAGAGATTAGTTGAAAGACAGTTATAACTAATAGTGTCTGACACGTAATCGCCCATTAACTTAACAAAATAAAAACAGACGTAAGCAGTTCTGAAGATGTCTGTAACGAGCTGTTTATTAAACATTTCTGGAAGCGTTTGTCGACTTCCGTGTGTTTAGAGAGAAGTGGTTGCACGAAAGGTGATGTTCGTGTGTCAAGATTTATAGTTGGCATATTTACGTGGTTGACATTATTTCCTCTTTCTTTCTTTCTTTCTTTCTTTCTTTCTTTCTTTCTTTCTTTCTTTCTTTCTTTCTTTCTTTCTTTCTTTCTTTCTTTCTTTCTTTCTTTCTTTCTTTCTTTCTTTCTTTCTTTCACGAGTTAGTTCTACATATTCCATTCCTTATTAGTAATTCTTTAATTCCTTATTTATTTCAGCAGTTCATTTTTGTTGTGTACATTTGTATCTGTTTCTTTGGTTGTCTCTCTTTCTTTCTGGTTTTCTTTGGTTCGTTACATCCATGTTTCCACCCTTGTTCTGTCTATCTTTCTTTCTTTTGTAGTTTCATACAGTCAGTACTGAAGGTCCATGATGGCTATATGCGTTCTGTGAGTAAATTCTTCCTCGTCTTGTATCCCCTGACCCAATCCGTGTGTCATCAGGGTCCCATAATCGATGCGATCCTGATCAAAGTGCATGACTGCTCTGATACTTCAGCAAAATGTTCAAGCTTGAGTTACGTTTGATGGTGATATTTACAAATGTTGCGTTCGATGGATTTGTTTATTCTGGTACCAGGGGTAATGTCGGAACTGAATATATTTCAACTGATGCTAAAGTTTCCGGTCTTCCTGGCGAAGGTGTTATTGACTTTCTCCGTAATCCCGTATATCCACATGGGGTAACGCAGCTGCGCGAGATTCGGTAGCGGATCGTGTCGCGTTGGTTCCTTACGGGGGTATGTGAGCCGCTCGCTCAGTAAGCAAAGGAAAACTACTGAGCGTAATCTTGCCACGACATCAACAACAGCGGTAAAATATTGGTGTCGACAGTGGTGTTCTGTAAAAAAGATGCTAAAGCTAATGACGAAAATAGGCAACAAAGTCGAGTAATAACAAAGTCATTTATTGCTAAAGCCATCATATAAATCGTCACATAGATTGTTCAAGGTTCATATGATATGTATGTGTTTGCCGCGTACATGCGTGCGTGCGTGTGTGTGTATGTGTGTGTGTGTGTGTGTGTGCACGCGCGTGCGTGTGTGTGTGTGTGTGTTCCTTCGCTTTGAACTCAAGCGCAGTTCATACACGTGACACTACTTCTAGTGCACAGGACTGATTTTTGCATGTCTATTAGCCTTCCCTGTTACCAGCGTAAGTGTGTGTGTGTGTTTTTTTTCTTCCGCATATCCTTTACATGACATTACAGTCAACACCAGCATTTATCAGCTGCTATTGATGTCTTGGCAAATTTTACGTTCAGTAATTTGCCATTACTAATGTAATAGAAAGTGAAAAATAGGGCCTTAGCTTGAATAATAGAAAACAGAAGTCATGGTGATATCAAAGAAATAGAGTGTGTCTAAATGTACAATTATAGTAAATAAAGTTATTTGGAGCAAGTGCAGAAA
Organism: Cepaea hortensis; assembly: GCA_963921405.1. Taxonomy (NCBI): domain Eukaryota; kingdom Metazoa; phylum Mollusca; class Gastropoda; order Stylommatophora; family Helicidae; genus Cepaea; species Cepaea hortensis. Next base: position 51,770,994 of record OY992892.1, on the reverse strand, counting down.
TTCATATATCTAGGCACATGGATAACATCATATGAAAGATGTATCACAAAGATAAAGAACAGATTAGACAAGTAAAAGCTGCATTTTATCAAATGAAGGGCATTTTGTGCAATTAGTCCTCATCCTTGAAAGTTAGGACAAGAGGTCTTTGCAAGTTACATAGAACAAATTTTATCAAACGGCTGCACATCCTGGACAATTAGTTAAACAGGCAAAATAATCCATAGGAACCTCGGAGATGTGGTTTTATAGACGAATGCTGAAAATTAATTTTACAGCCAAAATGAGCTATCTGTATATTTTGAGGGGAGCTTTGTAGCAAAGACAACTTATCACAAACACCAGAAAGAGGCAGTCATCATATTTTGGCCATGGTTTGAAAAGACAAAAACTAGAACATGCACAAAACGTGCCTGTTGCCACAATATATTCTAAAAAAAACTTCTTGTTTAGAACATGATGTGACAACAGGCACGTTTTGTGGAATATGAGACTGGGGAAGACAGCGTGAGAAGATTTTTGGCAGTCTTCTGTCATTGTCCAGAAAGGAGTCAATACAAAAATTGACCCATGCCGTCGGGGATCGCAATTTGTGGAGAAGCGTGATCGCCAACGCCATCCGGCAAGGCAATGGATGATAATGATTACTGGTGTCCCCAGCTGTTAGGCGAATCCACTCAGACTTCAGAAGTAGTTGCAGTTTACGTTCCCAAGTCAAGGACGAGAAGTCAACATGTCTGTCCAACTGCTTGGCGATGGGGTTAAACTCGCAAGCTCCGTATCAGCACACCGGATGTTAAAGAACAAGTGCTCTTATCCATTCGTCCATGCCGACCTCCGTAGAACTGATAATTGTGATGGGTTATTTGATGGTTAATATGTCTAGGGCCATTTAGTAGTATATCTATCTGCTTATCCCATCACTTAAGCTATCACCCAGAATTCCTGTACTTCAGTTAGGGCGATTACACTGCTGCTCATCCCTGATGTTATAAAATTCCTCCATTACATGACGTATCATCTGACTCTTCATCTTAAGTGTATCACACTGGTCCAATGCCAGGCACTTAACCGACTACAACTAACAACACGTCTACAACCAACACTTTGCATCAACATAAGAATGACTCGTGATTGCACAATTTCTATTACTTTTATATTAAATTTCGCAGTCGTAGTATACAACTGCCGGTCTTCCTGGTCTAGAGGTTACACGACTTTCTCCGTAATCCCGTATACTCTCGTAAGTAACGTGACGTGCGCGAGAATTGGTAGCGATTCTCTCCGCGTCGGTAACTTAGGGGTATGTGAGCCGGTCGCTCAGAAAGCAATGGCAAACTACTGAGCGTAATATTGCCAAGAAATCAACAATCAGCTGAAAGATGCTGATGTTGACAGCGATGTCCTGTAAAAGATATGCGAACAAAAAAAAAGTATACGACTACGGTCTTCGTGGCAAAGGGGTTACGAACGCGGTTCGTAATTCCGTTTACCTGCGTTCGAAACACAGCTGCTACATATTTGGCAGCTGACCGTGTTGCGCTGGGTTTTATCGTGATGGTATAGGAGACGGTTGTTCAGAAAGCAATGGCAAACTACTGAAAGTAAACTTGCCAAGACAGTGCTGGTGTTGACAGCGATGTCCTGTAAATATGACATGAAAAAGAAAAAAAGAAAGAAAAAAAGAAAAGAAAAGTATGCAATTGCCAGCATCGCTGAAGCACTTAACTCTATAATAATAATAAATAATGGATATTGAAATGATGAGTGACTCTCTATAGGTATATTAAAGTCATGAGCTAACGAGACGTCTCTCGTCAGAGCTCAGACAAAACTCATCTACTTATTAAACCTGTTGGGCGTCCGTGTCAAACGCTCACGTAATTCACTCCTCTAGTGTGAATCATGCTTAAGTCGGGAACTCTCCGGGAAGCTTCCTAACGCGTGGTCCATGACAATAATGATCTTCGTTTGTCTCATATAAAATTAATACTCCATTAGCACCAATATCATTAAGAATATCGTCATCCAAGAAACTAATGTCCGTCTATACTAAATCAACTTTGAGCAGTTCAGTGGGCAGTTGCATCACGCATTACTCCAAGACAATAGGGTATTATTTCCTATCCGAGCTTTATAAAATGATGAATACCTTCTTCCTGGATGTTTAGTTTAGTTAGTCGGTGGATCAACATCACGGCACATGGTTTTAACCCATAAGCGCTCCGTTTTCCTCCTAACCCAAACCTGAGTCTGGAGAAACTCAGCTCAGTGCACGAGCTCCGTAGCACCGACGAGGATCCTGAAATACTTGGGGTAGATTTTTAACTCGAAATTTTGCCCGGGCAGCGCCGTTAGGCTACTCTTTTTCGATTTCCAACTGCCAAGGGATTTTTTACGTGTGCAACAATTCACACGGGCGTCCGATCTAACTACCCAGAGACCAGGGGAAATTTTATTACTAGAAGTCCACGTGAAAAAATCCCGGTCCTCACCGGGGCTTGAACCCGGGACCTTCACCACTCGAGGCGGACACCATACCTCAAGACCACTCAGCCCCTAAAGCCCCTTCTTCCTGGAATGCAATCCAACAGGATTCCTGCGTAAGGCAGCAGAATCACTATATTTCATCCAAAAGTGGCTACTCCGACGTCGGTATCAGAAATGATTGGAATGACGAGAGACAGTCGGCTGTGGACAGACATGATCATCAACGTCACACGGCACAGATTACAAGAAGAAGACCCCGGACGAGAGTTCAGCGTTACCTCTGGGCTGAATGCGTTTGCTGATAAACATCTGGCGTGCTGGTGGCCGGGTAGCAAATTAATTCCTTACACTAATCAGTTGGACTTCACGTTCGGTGAGCAATGGCAAACTACTGAATGTAAAATTGCTTAGTAAATCAACTTGGAATAGGGGTTCATCGCGACGTCCTGCAAAGGACATTGAATGAATCACCCAAAAAACGAGAAGTAGATTGTGAGCTGTACTAAAACACGACTACAAGAGACAAATTGGACATTGCGGCTAAAGCCTTCGTCAGCACAAGACAAACAAACACAAACCGACACAAACCTACATGAAGCACACTACATGACAATATTACACTAATGAAAGGTACTTATCTGAATCTGTATCCTTGCTAGGAAAGACTGACACGCGTAGGACTGTCAGTGGATTAATAGGCCGGATGTATGGTACACGGGTCACTCACCATTCTTCCAAAGGACATTGAACATTTAACCCCGGACGAATAAATCAGGCCAGCCGGTCTTACCAGCTAACCGTCGCACTTCACCTTGAGAACCTTGAACGAATCCTAATAATATTCACCATCATGTGCCATGCCGATAAGCGTGGGCGGCCATGTTTCACCAATTCAAACGATAATCAGAGCTGTGGATCAGCTCTGTGTTTTTGTCTCGATCATGCCACGTGGCCGAGCCTTCTAGATATTTATCTCCCTGCTTTCCCCTTATTCTCTCCCCCTCCCCCATCCTCTCAATCTGCCAGTTGTCACCAAGTTCTCCAGTGTATTTGTTTTCATAACGTGCTCAATAAATCTCAACTGTTGCTGGTATGCTCAGGGCGATGCAGGCGAAGGCATACCTCAGAGTAGCTGAAGGACACAGATGACCCGTTGCATGAGGCGCAGGGCGCAGTTAAGGGTCAGCGACTGATAAGAGGGAAATCATGGATAGCTCAGTCAGAGGATACGATCAGACAAGTGTGCCTCTTGGAAAACATAAGGCGAGGAGAAGAGTGGATCAGAGTGCCAGCGGAGCAGTCATACTTGTGCAGAGTTATAATCACATTGAGCCGGGAGTGCAGGGAGTGGCCAGCAGGGGCCACGGAAGTGGAAATCCAGCAACTAATTCAGGATAATGCTCGCTCGGGTGATGTGATTATCTACACAGATGGGTTGGTGTTGAGAGATAGGAGAAGTGCCTGGGGGTTCTTAGCAAAAGCTAATGGTCGACGTTTGGTGCAGGAGAGCCTGGCATATGATACCACAACATCTAGCTTAAGAATGGAGGTGGAGGCGGTCAGTGCAAACACACACACACACACACACACACACACACACACACACACACACACACACACACACACACACACACACATCGTGATTGTAACTGACTCAGAAAGCATGCTGAGGAAGATGAGGACAGGCAAGTTTCGTGCAAAGTGGCTTGCTTCGCTTCGGAGGTCACGGGTGGCAAGCATCGCCTGGATCTTTTCTCCGGGGCATGCCAGTGTGCTGGGGAATGAACAGGCGGAGAGATTTGCTGGCTCTGCAAAGGAGTATTGATGCATGACAAGGCAGACGTGGTTGTGGCCTTGTAGGAGCACGTGTACACCTCAGAGGAGCAAATGGATCACCGTGGTCTGGCAAGAATGAGACAGCGAGGAGTGACGAGGGGATCTGGCCGACGATCGACGCTCAGAGGAAAGGAGAGATGGACATATAATCAGATTGCTACTGGTACTATTGGTGTTGGAACTTCTCGCTGGCTGCTGAGGATGGGGACTGAGAGCTTATGGGAATGCCCCGAATGCTGTGATGTCGGTTCCTAAATCAGTCAAACAATCAATCAATCAATCAATCAATCAATCAGTCAATCATCCCTTTATACTTTTTGTCTCTCTATCAACATCCCACTTTATTTCTTTGTCTTTCTTTCAGCATCCCTTTACACCTCTGTGTCTCTCTATCAGCACTCCTTTATACTTCTATGACTGTATCAGCATCCCTTTATACTTCTATGTCTCTCTATCAGCACCCCTTTATACTTCTATGACTCTGTATCAGCATCCCTTTATACTGTTTTTGTCTCTCTATCAGCATCCGTTTTATATTTCTTTGTCTCTCTATCAGCATCCCTTTATACTTCTATGTCTCTCTATCAGCATCCCTTTATACTTCTATGTCTCTTTATCAGCATCCCTTTATACTTCTATGACTCTGTATCAGCACTCCTTTATACTTCTATGACTCTGTATCAGCATCCCTTTATACTTCTATGACTCTGTATCAGCACTCCTTTATACTTCTATGACTCTGTATCAGCATCCCTTTATACTTCTATGTCTCTCTATCAGAATCCCTTTATACTTGTATGTCTCTTTATCAGCATCCCTTTATACTATCTTGTCTCTCTATCAGCATCCCTTTATGTTTGTGTCTCTCTATCAGCATCCCTTTATACTTCGTTGTCTCTCTATCAGCATCCCTTTATACTTCGTTGTCTCTCTATCAGCATCCCTTTATACTTCGTTGTCTCTCTATCAGCATCCTTTCATATTTTTGTCTCTCTATCAGCATCCCTTTATACTTCTATGTCTCTCTATCAGCATCCCTTTATACTTCGTTGTCTCTCTATCAGCATCCCTTTATACTTCGTTGTCTCCCTATCAGCATCCCTTTATACTTCGTTGTCTCTCTATCAGTATCTCTTTATACATTTTTTGGTCTCTGTCAGCATTCCATTATTCTTCGTTGTCTCTCTATCAGCATGACTTTATACTTTGTTGTCTCTCTATGAGTATCCCTTTATGCTTCGTTGTCTCTCTATCAGCATCCCTTTATATTTCTTTGTTTCTCTGTCAGCATATCTGTATACTTCTTTGTGTCTCTGTCAGTATTCCATTATTCTTCGTTCTCTCTCTATCAGCATTCCTTTATACTTCGTTGTCTCTCTATCAACATCCCTTTATAAATCTATGTCTCTCTATCAGCCTCCCTTTATACTTATATGTCTCTCTATCAGCATCCCTTTATAATTCGTTGTCGCTCTATGAACATCCCTTTTAGTATTTTCATGTTTAACTGGGAAGTCAGCTATACACAGGTAAACCTGGCTTTCTGTGCCGGCCAGGATGTTATGTATGAAATTTTTAAGTTAGCTTGTCGTCAGTATCATTATCTGGTTCACTCGTGAAATACACAGTATAAAGTGGCATGTTTTTTATTTTGTTATTTTAGCGCATACATTTTGCAATTATGCGCGTAATTGTAATTTTTAGATAAAATATGTTAACTAACAACATCAAACAAACATTTTGATAGCATGCTACTTAAATTATAATAACATAGTATTAACTAACATAATTACGTAGAGATAAAAGATGATGAACTGAAAGGTTAGATATTTAAATAAATTCACACACGTGCCTGTACATAAACACATATTGCCCTGTTATTAACACATACATACCATGCGTAAACACATACACGTATGAAATGTGATGCTTTATAACATTTAAGAAATCACAGTGGGTTATTTTCTTTACCTGTTTCCGCCTTCTTAAGATATTTACATTCCTTATCTTTCTGCGTATTAGTCGTATCTTCTTCCTTGGCTTGTTTTATCTCTCCATTTCTCCTATCAAGAAATATTACAATGTCGCATAAAAGCAAGTGAGGAAATTGTTAAACAGGTGAATGGGTACAACTCTCTTGAAAACAGTCATAACACTGGACAAAAGATGTGTTGCAAGGATAAAAACAAGAATCGCCATGGCAAAGGTTTCCATTTGTTAGATAAAAACATTCTCACAATAAGAGTTAGAAAAAGAGTATTAAAGTGTTATATGAAATATATAATGTTGTACACATGTAAAACATTGAACAATGAGCACACAAGTTGAAAAGATGACAGTGGAAATATGGTTTCTGAGGAAAATGCACACACACACACACACACACACAAATACCCACGAGATTATTTAAAGAAGCAAATGACAACAGCAAATTGTTTACATAAATTAGACATAGACATACAATATATGAAGTACGTTATGAGGACAACTTAAGATGAAAACGTAGTGACAACTGCTAACTTAATGGAAAGTGAGCACGGGGGGGGGGGAATAAAAATACACATGGCAAAGCCGTATGGTATAATCGAGACAAGATCACAGACCTGATCCAAGAATCTGCTGATCGTGTGAGAGGCGAAACATGACCATCCACGCCTATTGGCATGGCACACAGTTGTGATAATATCTCCTATATTGCTTGCGTAAGTTAGAAAAGCGAATAGATATCTATTTAAGTGCCCGAGTCACCTCCCACCGATCTCACATAGAACATCTAAGCACAGAGGACGAACTCTGAAGCACCAGCGTAGATCGTAATTTACAATAAGCACTAAGAAATCACACACAATCACGGAGAAAACTATAAAACACCACCCATTTCTTAAGAAAACAAACTGACAACATTAAGAGCAGAAACTATCAAATACCAGCCAAGAACAGGGGAGAAGAAACCTAATCTACGAAACAACAACATCATCAGTGTCGCAGAGAAACCAGTGCGCAGACTAGAATAACATTGTGTGTGACTGTAAACTTTTTCCGAGCATCCACATCTTGTTTTGTCTAGTTGACAGCGCAATGTTTTGTCTGCGCATATCTACTTACTTATTCTTGCTAACACATTGTTTTTCATTGTAAGCTTACGCATTTCTTTCTTAGCTCACAACATAGGATTGGTATGTACGTTAATTTTAAAAGCAGCACAAATATTTCCTCTTTTTTCCCCATAGCATGGAAAAATAAAAAACACTTATATCTTATTTTTGTTTTAGTAACGGTCACACATGTTTTATGTTTAGAGATTAGTCGAAAGACAGTTATAACTAATAGTGTCTGACACGTAATCGTCCATTAACTTAACAAAATAAAAACAGTCGTAAGCAGTTCTGAAGATGTCTGTAACGAGCTGTTTATTCAACATTTCTGGAAGCGTTTGTCGACTTTCGTGTGTTTAGAGAGAAGTGGTTGCACGAAAGGTGATGTTCGTGTGTCAAGATTTATAGTTGGCATATTTATGTAGTTGACATTATTCCCTCTCTCTCTCTCTCTCTCTCTCTCTCTCTCTCTCTCTCTCTCTCTCTCTCTCTCTCTCTCTCTCTCTCTCTCTGTCTCTCTCTGTCTCTCTCTGTCTCTCTCTCTAATATATATATATATATATATATATATATATATCTTTTTCTCTTTCTCTCTTTCTTTTTCTTACTCTCTTTCTGTTGCTCTCTCTCTCTCTCTCTCTCTCTCTCTCTCTCTTTCTCTCTCTCTCTCTCTCTCTCTCTCTCTCTTTCTCTCGCTCTCTTTCTTTATTTCTTTCTTGCTCCTTGTTTTCTTTTTCTTTCTTTCTTTCTTTCTTTCTTTCTTTCTTTCTTTCTTTCTTTCTTTCTTTCTTACACAAGTTAGTTCTATATTCCTTTCCTTATTCGTCATTCTTTATCTGCATATTTCTTTCAGCAGTTTATATATTTTGTGGTACATTTGTATGTTTTTCTTTGCTTGTCTCGCTTTCATTTTTGTCTTCTTTAGTTCATTGCGTCCATGTTTCCATCCTTGCTCTGTCTATCTGCCTTTGTTTTATAGTTTCCTTCTGTCTGTACTGAAGATCCATGATCGCTATATGCGTTCTGTGAGAAAATTCTTCCTCAGCATTTATCCTCCAACACCATCCGTGTGTCGTCGGGGTCTCACTATAGATGTGATCCTGATCGAGGCGCATGACTGAATATTCAGCAAAATGTCCAAGCTTGAGTTATGTTCGACCGTGTTATTTCCGAATGTTACGTTCGAGAGGCGTGTTTATTCTGGTATTAAGGGTACCTAAGGGTACCATTGGAATTGAATATATTTCAATTGATGCAAAAGCTAATGATGAAAATAGGCAGCAAAGTCGAGTAATAACAATGGCATTTACTGCTCAAGCCATTATGTAATGCGTCACATAGTTATTTATTCAACGTTATCTTGATTTGTGTGTGTGTGTGTGTGTGTGTGTGTGTGTGTGCGTGCGTGCGTGCGTGTGTGTGTGTCTGTGTGTGTTCCTTATCTTTGAACCCAAGCGCAGTTCATACACGTGATACTAATTGAATGCACTGGACTGATTTGTGCGTCTGGATTAGCTTTCTCTATTACTAGTGTAATTGAAGGTGAGAAATGGGCCTTATCTTGAATAATAGCAAGACAAAAGTTAAATCATGGTGATATCAAAGAAACAGATTGTGTTTAAATGTCCAATTAAAGTAAATATTTTGGGGCGAGCCTAGAAATTTGGATATCTAGGCACATGAATGCCGGTCTCTCTGGCTGTGGGGTTACAACACTTTCTCTCTGTAATCCCGTTTATCACGCAGAGTCTCGCAGCGGAGCGAGAACTGAGGTGGTTCGACCCCCGCTCGTGACTTGCGGATACTGAGCCGGCCGCTCAGAAAGCAATGGCAAACTACTGAGCGTAATCTTGCCAAGAGATCAACAGACAGCTGAAAGATGCTGCTGTTGACAGCTAAGTCCTGTAAAAGGATACGCAAAACATTTTTAGGCACATGAATAACATCAGATGGAAAATGCATCACACAGATAAAGAACAGAATAGGACAATAAAAGACTGCATTCTATCAAATGAAGACCATTTTGTGCAATAAGTCCTTGTCTTTTGAAAGATTGAAAAATAGTTCTTGCATGTTACATAGAACCAGTTTTAACATATGGCTACGAATCCTGGACAATTAGTAAACAGGAGAAAAAAATCAACAGAAGCCTTGGAGATCCGGTTTTGTAGAAGAATGCTGAAAATTATTTCGAAAGCCTAAATGAGCAATCTGGACATTATGAGGGAAGCTAAGTCGCAAAGACAACTTATCACAAATACCAGAAAGAAGCAGTCATCATTTTTGGCCACATCATGAGAAAACAAAACCTGGAACACATGTCAATCGGAATGATTTGTGGAAACAGAGATAGAAGAAGACAGCGTGAGAAAATTCTTGAAAGTCTTGTGTCATGGCACGGAAGGGAATCAACACACGAATTTATCCATGCCATCGGAGATACAATTGTGTGGAGAAGCATGATCTCCCACGCCAGCAGGCACGGCTCTGGATGATGATGATTGCTAGTGTCGCCAGCTATTATGCGAATCCACTAAGACTTCAAAGGAAGTTGCAGTTTATGGTCCCAAGTCAACTTTTTAGTCCAACTGACCGCTGTAAGGGTTGAACCTCCAACCTCGGCATCAGCACAACGGATGTTTAAGAACAAGCACTCTTATTCATTCGACATGCCGACCTCCGTACAACTGATAATTGTGATGGGCTATTTGATGATTAATATGTCTAGGGACATTTAGTCGTATATCTATCTGCTTATCCCATCACTTATGCTATCACCCAGAATTCCTGTACTTCAGTTAGGGCGATGACGCTGCAGCTCATCCCTGATGTTATAAAGTTTCTCCATTACATGACGCATAATCTGACTCTTCATCTTAAGTATAGCACACTGGTCCAATATCAGATGCCACTTAACTGACCACAACTAACATCACATCCACAATCAACACTTTGCATCACCATAAGAATATCTCGTGATTGAACAACTTCTATTACTATTACATTTCGCAATCGGAGCATACAATTCCCAGCATCACTGAGACACTTAATTCTATAATAATAACTAATGGATATTGAAGTGATGTGAATCTCTATAGGTATATTCAAGTCATGAGCTAAAGAGGCGTCTCTCTTCAGAGGTCAGACAAAATTCCTTAAGTAACTTATTTAAGCCTGTTGGGCGTCCGTGTCAAACTCTCACGTTATACACACTCTAGCGTGAATCACGCTTAAGGCGGGCGCTCTCTTGGAATTTTCCTAACGCGCGGCCCATAACAATAATAACCTTCGTCCATCTCATATAGAATTAAAACTCCATTTGCATCATTGCCATAAAGAATATCGTTATCACCGGAACTTATGTTCCTCTATACTAAATCTACGTGGAAGGCAAGGGGAAACCACCACATTATCTTCCCAAGACTTCATGGCAAAACATATATCAAAGTTAGTGAAGGACGTTAATGGCTGTCTTAGGGCATCCTCGTCCGGTAGGGACAGTCATGAGCCACAGGTGACGCCAGACCGTCATCCAGCTACTGATGGCAAAATCTTAACTAAAATAAATAAATTTAGAGTAGGAACATGGAATGTTAGGACATTAAATGAGCTAGGAAAGTTGACCAATGTTCTAAGAGAGATGGATAGCATGAAAATGAATATACTAGGCGTTAGTGAGATGAGATGGAAGGGATCGGGCAAAATTATAGCTGACAATCACACAATAATATATTCTGGAGGGGATACACATGAAAAAGGTGTAGGAATAATATTAGACGAAAAAACAGCCAAGTCAATTAATGGATACTGGTGTATTTCAGATAGAGTTATTATGGTAAAAATCAAAGGCAAACCAATAGACATAAATATTATACAAGTATATGCACCAACAGCAAGCAGTAGTGATGAAGAAATACAACACTTTTACGACGAAATAGAAATGGCGATGGCTCAAATTGGATCACAAGAAATAAAGATAATACTTGGTGATTTTAATGCAAAAGTAGGGAAGGGAAAAATGGAGGATGTAGTGGGGAATTATGGTTTAGGTACAAGAAATGAAAGAGGGGAAAAGCTAATAGAATGGGCAAATATAAATGATATGATAATTGGAAACACATGGTTTAAACACCATAAAAGACGACTGTACACATGGATAAGCCCTGATAAGAAAATACGCAACCAAATTGACTACATACTAATTAATAACAGATTTAGAAATGCTTTAATTAATGTAAAGACAATGCCTGGTGCTGACTGTAATAGTGATCATGTACCACTATGTGGACAAATAAAAGTAAGATTAAAGAGAGGGAAAAAAATGGTTAAGAACATGAGACTTAATAAAGAGGTACTGAAAATAGATAAAGAAATGCAAGAACAATACAGAGTGACTGTGAAAAATAGGTACAATGCAATAACTAAAATACAGAGTATAGATGAACAATGGGAAATGTTAAGGGACTCCATTCATCAAACTAGCAAAGAAGTATTACCGGAGAGAGGCAAAATAGCTAAGAAAAAATGGATGAATGAAGATATCTTAAAACTGATGGACAAACGAAAACAGAGTAAAAATGACAAACAAGAATACGCTAAGATAAATAAAGAAATAAAAGATAAATGTGGAAAGGCTAAAGAAAGTTGGTTAAACGAGCAATGCAAAAAAATTGAATTAAATTCCATTAAAGATACAAAAAATATGCACAGACAAATCAGTGAGCTTACAGGAAGGAAAATAAGAATAAATACAGGGTGTTTGAAATCAAAAACAGGATAGATAATATTAGAGGAAGATGCTATAATGAAGAGGTGGAATGAGTATATAAGAGAATTATATGAAGGAGAAAGAGAAGAATTAACAGAAGATAGTAACTTAGAAGGTCCACCTATTCTGAAAGAAGAAGTCGATGACGCTATGAAACGTACGAAGAAAGGAAAAACAGCTGGGCCAGATGAAATCACAATAGAAGAATTAGAAGTATTGGGAGAATTTGGAGTAGATATATTAACCAAAATGTTGAATGATATTTACAGCAGTGGATATTTACCCAGTGATATGCTGAAATCTGTATTTATAGCTATACCAAAAAGACCAGGAGCAATTGATTGTGAAGATTTTCGTACAATTAACCTTATAAACCATATCACTAAGCTTCTACTCAGAATCATAATGAGAAGAACCAAAAAGAAAATAAAAATGGAAATTAGTGAAGAACAGTATGGATTTGTGGAAGGAAAGGGCACAAACAATGCAATTTATACATTACGGACACTAATAGAAAGGTCAATAGAGAAACAGAGAGACATATATTTGTGCTTCATAGATTATACTAAGGCATTTGATAAAGTAAAACATGATGAACTGATTAAAATGTTGGAAGATATCAACACTGATGGAAAAGATTTAAGAATAATAAAGAATATTTACTGGAACCAAGTAGCAGCAATTAAAATGGGAAATAAAGAGGGTAGTTACGAACAGATAAAGCTAGGAGTACGATAATATAAATAATATACGCTATGCAGATGACACAGTATTGGTGGCGGATAATTCAACAGACCTACAACAATTATTAGACGTTGTAGTAACAGAGAGTGCAAGGAAAGGACTCTCCTTGAATATCAAGAAAACAGTAACAATGGTAATATCAAAGAAAATGGTGACACCAAAATGTGACATAGAAATAGAAGGGAAAATCCTTAACCAAGTTGATAATTTTAGATACCTAGGGGCATTTATAACATCAGATGGAAGATGTACAACAGAGATTAGGAGCAGAATAGGGCAGGCAAAAGCCGCATTTCAGAAAATGAAGAGTATCTTATGCAATAAGTCACTGTCACTGAATTTAAGAAAGAACGTTCTGAAATGCTATGTAGAACCAGTTTTGCTGTATGGCAGTTTATCTTGGAATGTAAATGAACAAATTAAGAAGAAATTAGAAGCAACAGAAATGTAGTTCCTGAGACGAATGTTGCGAATTCCTTGGACTGCCAGAGTAACTAACGACGACTGCCTGAAACAGGCTAATGAAACTAGAACATTATATACAACAATAATACAGAGACAAACAGCTTTCCTCGGTCATGTGATGAGAAGAGAGGCATTGGAGAACATCGTAACAACTGGAAAGATCGAGGGGAAGAGAGGCAGAGGTAGACCAAGAGAAGTGATGCTGGATGGATTGAGACGGTGGCATGGAGGAATATCAGCAGCAGAGTTGATCCAGAAAACCCAAGACCGAGATCTATGGAGAGCCATGAACGCCTACGCCAGCCGGCACGACACTTGATGATGATGATGATACTAAATCAACGCTGAGCCGTTCAGTAAGCAGTAACATCACGTATTACTCAAAGACCACGGGGTATCATTTCACAACCCAAGCTACATAAATGATGGATACCTCTTCCTGGAATGCAAACCAACAGGATTCCTGCGTAAGGCAGCAGAATCACTATTTTTTTCAATCAAAAGTGGCTAACCCCACGTTGGTATCAGAAAGTAATATAGACAAGAGAATTATTACTTTCTTACATGGGGCCCTTTTGTTATGTACTACATATTTATTTCCATTATAATTACTTATATTTATATTACATTTTTCTATACAAGTATGCCTTAATTTAATCATTGTAGTGTCAGTTCCGCTTTTTGTATGTTGCTGTTGATTATTATTGTTATTTGCTAATGAAGGCTTGTCGTCGCAACGTACACTGTGTTTTTACAATTGTATTTTGTAAAACTACCCTACAATTCGTAATTTCGTAATTTTCCAATTTCCCAATTTTACTTCAGCCTAACCCATCTCATTTGTATTTGTAACCGTTAGGCACAATGAGGCCTGTTATGATTTTAGAAAGTGAAAGTAAAGGACCCTTCCACGCGCCCTGTGGCGAACTAGATATATGCTTGTATATTGTTATATATCCATCGACAATGTTTTGAATATGCTGAGAATACCTGAGAATAGTACAACTAAAAACTTCTTTGTTGAAACCCACAGCACAATGGTAATTAACAGTTATGTTCTAATGTATATTTATTGTGTAATTTTAAAATTATATGAATTTTACTATAATTAATGTTCTTGAGAAAGGTTTCAATAACCGAAACGTCGGACAGGCGTGTTGTGTTTTATGTATACTTCTCTTAGTAATTACTATATTGTTTCCGTCCATTTTCTCACCAAAAGGTTTGCTGTAATTTTAAAACAAATCTTGTTGGAACATCCTAGAAAATATTAAAGCTGTTTATACTTGAGCAATGAGGTTCGTTAAGGAATACACCTCAAATTCCTAAGCTACAGCAGCAGAAATGAACACAGAAAAATCAAGACACAGTCCAAAATAAGCAATTGAGAGTAATGCTTGCAACAATTAGAAGCACCCTCGAAACAAAAAAACAAAAAAAAAAAAAAAAAATAGAAAATATTGCCGACTTGGAGCTCCTAGGAATTTACAGACAGTATAAAATTCTTAAACGGTTTGAAAAGATCAACAGGCTTCAGGATCAACCGTTGCTCTATACATTTCAAGAGAGAACCAAAACCAGACTAATCAGGAAAAGTTCAAATCACTTTGCACAAGAATCACAAGAAAAACTTGTAGACAAACTAGAAACGATACATCAAAGTGTAAAGCTCTCTCACCAGAACTTTTGGCGAGCTGTTGAGATTTATCAAGTACGATCATGGAATTTTCGGAATTAACCTCCAAATATTAACAAACTTAGTCAGAACAAAGAGCTCTGTCACTTCACATGCTCGGTGTATCCTTCTTACATCTGGACACGGGTGTTTACAGATGGTTCTTCCACAGAGGCTGCAAAATAGGAAGGCAGCGGAATCTACGTAAAACATCCTAACGGAAATTCAGATAGTCAGTTAGTTAGTCGACAGATCATCCTCATTGCACATCGAAACATTCAGTCCACAAGTGCTCGGATCTCCTCCTCAGCAAATCCCGCAGCGTGTAGCGACTCACGACACCATTTCTGTGTTGGTTTATTACTCTTCTTTGGCTTCCTGCGTAGTGTTCTTGTTTGGTCACACTTATTTTAACTTGTTGTTCTCGCAGCCTGACCATGATTGTAGGTCCCCAGTCATCGCTTGGTTCTCGCAAACGACTTACTTCTCGTCGAGCATTCAGAATGTCAGCCTGGTCCATGGCTCTTCCTCCTTCCACAGTAGCCCTATCTGCAAGCCTTTCAGCCTGCTCATTTCCTTGTACACCTGCATGCACTGGCATGAAGATGAAACTAATCTTTGCCAGCCGAGACCGTTCCAGAGACAGCAGCCACTCTCTTCGGACACAACCTATCTCTATCCTCCTGAGCATACTCATTGATTCACTGAGGAAAATCCTCCTGAGCATACTCATTGAGTCACTAAGGGCATATGCCAGATTGAATGCCTGTGTCTCGAGCCAAGCTATTGCTTTACTTACAGCCATGACTTCCATAATCAGGCTGCTTGTGGTCAAAGCAAAAGCGCCAGACTCTTCCTTCGCAATTTTCCCTCCGGTCTGAGCCGTAAAGGCCAATGAACTTCTCACTCCTCGGACGACCGCTGTAAATGACAGCACCATCCTCTAATAAATTCTCGAAGACCAGAGCCTGTACGTTCGACTCCACAGCAGCTGGATGTTCTTGTCTGCATTTCCTGTCTAGTTGGATGCACACTTAAAAGGATGTACAGAACTCTGTTGGCACTTTTACCCACTCCTTGCCAGGTTCTAAGTCCTCAAGTGAACACACCTGCTGAAGAATGTCTTCGGCTTGACCCATCCATAACTTTCCTAGTTTTAACCTGCTGCCCTTTACCTTAGTAATCTCACGATGCAGTGGATGTTGCGTGTTTGCGTTGACTCTGAGATCGGCACGTGCTTGGAAAATTTGTATTCAGTCCCTTATGGTTGGAAAATCAAGAAGATAGTGCATCGCCCTGCATGCTTTATCTCTTGTACATCCAAGAATAATGGGCATAGCTTCATTCTGTATCCTTTCCATCCTTTCTATCTGCTTATGGCTGAGAGTCAGGATCGCCATCGCATACTCCAAAACAGAAAGGACCAGCCCCTCGTAAAGAAGACATAGATGGCGCTGTTCACAGTTTTCCGCCGCCATCACCCGCATCGCAGTCAAACTCCGCTTGGCCTTTGTTAATACCAGGTCTAAGTGCCCAGTATAAGCTAGGCTTCGATGAAATCGTATCCCAGGGTAATTCATTGCCTGCGTTCTTTCCACCGTCTCTGAACCCAGTTGGCGTTAGGGTGTTGACAATATGGTTATTCAAAGAGAACCATGTCACTTTTGCCTTTGTTGAGTTGACCACTGCCCCAGCTTCAACACACCAAGTGCTTATGCGACTGAGTTCGGTTTGTAGTTCCACAGCAACCTGATCTCTCTCATTACCCTGACGATACACTAAAACATCGTCTGCATACGACAGTGTCCTCCCCGGTCCTATGATTTGCTCGCTGGTGATTCTCACAGTGTACGCGTTGAACAGCACCGGAGATATTGGTGATCCCTTTGGTAAGCCAGGATATATTGTTGTTGGTTCCGAAGTCCAACTGCCACATCTAAAACTACTTTCCGTTGGAAGAGGACAGCAGCGACCCAACTACGGAGGAAAGGATTTATCTTGAGTTCAAGATGCAGAAGCATTAACAAATCCAATGGTACTCTATTGTACGCATTCTCAAGATCAGTCGCTGCTGCAAATGTTTCAATGCCTGATTGGAAACCTTCATAGACATCATGAGCAAAAACTGCTGCATTGGTCCAGGTTTCTCTTTTTGGACGGTACCCTCCCAGGGTAGGTGGGAAAACACCTTGCCTCTCCAGCTGGCTTGATATTTTTTTTCTGGCAATTAACTCCTCCAGCAGCTTTTCTAGTGTGTTCTACATGGACATTACTCGATATCCCTGAATTATTGTGTGGTCTTTGCCAAGCTTCGGCAAGGAAATCAGACAGGCGTGTAACCATTCCTCCTTGATGCTATCACTCCCTATACTGTTGTTGTACATGTCTGCTAGTTTCTCTAGCTCGTTGTTGGTACACCTATTGATGTCATCATAAATTATGCTATATGAATGACCCTGTAGCGCTGTTGTTTGATCGTCGAAGCACAGCCTTGATTTCTTTCACTGTCACTGTGTCTTCATCCGAAATGTTCTGGACCTTTGCACTTATCTGAGGTGACCCCCGTGGCAAAATTTCGACCTCTCATGTCTATCTGGTTGCTCTGCTCTAGATAGCCTTCGAAGAGGGCTTTGCCCTTGTTCTCGTCAGTTTTCTGCCAGATGAAGTCAGCAACTTGGAAGTTGGGAATACTCTTATTTTCGACTACCCCACTCATGCTTTTATGTAGTCGCCAGAACAATGTCAGTGACTTGTCTGTGCTTACTCTTTGACATACATCTGCCTATTGTTCAGTATTAACCACCTTAACCAGTTTTTTAAAATGTTTTAAATATTTTTTTTATTTTGTACATCTCTCTTTCTAAGGCGGCTGCTCCCATCTTTCTTTTTTTTTCTGCCCTGAAGCTTTCTGCGCTTGTCACGCCTTATTTTACTCACCACATCTTGCTCTGTACTGTCATACTGGAAAGTCTTGACCGTTGACTTGTGCTGCCTGGTTCTGCCTTTCTCCGCCAATATGTTGCAAGGGTGGTGGTCGCTGCCGTTATGCCCTAGGACACCCCTTCTACACACATTAGTGAGTCAAGGAGAAACCAGCGCCAGATTAATAGCACTGTCCTCATCACCTGGACGACTTGCTGTCTTGGTGATACAGCCACTGTTGATGCAAATCAAGTCAATAGTTTCAAGTGCAGTCTCGAGCTCTTTCCCCTGTGTGTTGGAGGAAATGTTTTCCCATGATCTGCCGTTAGCGTTGAAATCGCCACAAAAAATAACATTTCTCTCGTGATCTAATTTGTCACTTAAGCACCGCCACTTTTGGGAATCCACACTCGCGTTGCGAGCATAAACATTAACCAACACGAATGGCAGACCGGATTGAACACTAACCACTTGTATTTGTATGTCGTCACTGTCCCAACTGGACATGTCTAGCTCTGAAGCCACCATACTGTCGCGAATGAGAATCGCCATTCCCTGGTGTCGCCTATTGTATAAACATTTAATGCCGGCAATATGGAGTAACTGATCACCCAGTCTCGTCTCCTGAAGCGCTACAATGTCGTTCCTGCATACCAGGTTTTCCAGAATAGGGTCTCGTTGTTTTACGCTGACACAGTTCCAATACAGAATACGAGTATTTCTGGGCCCAGTCGGGCACCTTTGAGTCTAAAACGCCTTGCTCCACCTCGTCTGCCTTGCCGCTTACGAACTCCCCGTCGCCTTGTTAGGTTGACAGCCCTCCGCACGGAGCACAAACGCTGTTCGGCCATGTTGAAAAACCGAACACCAAAGAAACACACACGCTGCGAAGATTCACTCAAGGATTGCTTCGGTCATTGTACAAACTCCGTAGCATCGGCGAAGATCTTGAAAAGAAACTCCTGGTTTTACATCCTGGTGCACAAATTACACGCAAGAGATGAAAATATCCATCTCCTACGCGAAAAGGCGGACGGTCACAAAACAACACAACCGTCCGCCGCCATCTTGACCGGAAAATCAGAAAATGCACCATTGAAGGAGGAGAAATATGTCCTAACTTCAGAGCAGAGACAATTGTCGTTCTTGCTGCTCAAAAGACTAACTAGTCGAGTAGAAATAACCTCAAAAACTGCTGTCTTCACAAACTCAAATTTAGTCTTCCAATCCAAACAGGACAATGTTATCCATGAAATATTAGAGTGCCGTCTACAGGAAAGAGATTAGTCTCGCAATGGATATCATTCTACGGGGATATCCCCAGAAATAACAAGGCAGACAAGCTATCAAAGACAGGAGGAAATGCCGAACAGCCCTATCCATCCCAGAGCTTAAGTGAAGTAGATAAAATACACTAAAACAATCCATGGCACGAGTATTCTATGAAGTCGAATTCAGCTTGACAGATAATGTTCAGGCTAGAATCTTTAGACACTGAAGAGAACATTGTCGAATCAGATCATACCTTCACAAGATGAGTCTCACTGACTCTGCCACGTGCAACCATGGAGCGTCAAAGCAACTCCAGAGCATGCCCTACCAGATTGCCTTGGCATCGCCAGAGAACGAACGAACGAACGAAATTTATTTTCAAATGGTCACTAATTGGGCACAAAGGCCTGTCTTACATTCAACCCTTCTAATCACTCATCTTTGGCACATCAAGTATCTATTGTGCGTGTTACATTCACACAGGAAAAAAAACATTGTCAAATGAATGCTGTGAACATAGACAAAAGAAATTTACTATGGTGTTAGACAGGTTCTCACACTTGCATAAACATATATATACATACTTACATACACATATTCATATATACTTACAATATTTACACAAACACCCAGAGAGAGAGAGAGAGAGAGAGAGAGAGAGAGAGAGAGAGAGAGAGAGAGAGAGAGAGAGAGAGAGAGAGAGCGTAGTCTGACACACAGGAGTGATCCTTTGAGCCAAACTCTGAGGGAACATTGGAGACCTTCAAGCAAACAACCCTTTTCGCGATTCATGCGGGGATATACGCACAGAAAATGCCGATCGCTGAAGAAGACGAAATCCATTATTCCCATGATGATTCCTATTCTGTTTACCTGGTCTGAGGTCCTAGTCAGGTATGTACACGTGTTGGTATTTAATGTATCTGAGCAGGATCTAAACATAGCTGTTTGTTTTATTATATAACGACAGGAGCCAAGTTGGGTACATGTCAGCAATGAGCAAATCGTGGATTAATCGTGACCCACAAGAATCAAGTGACGATTAACGCGAGAGTTTGAAAAAAAAACTTACAAAAAGTGTCAGTTTGCGCGAAGATGATGTGAGAGAAAGATCAGGCATAACGCGCCGAAAAAGTGATGGCGACTACATCACCGATGATTTATAATTTTATGTTAATTTAATGTAGCTGCGATTGATCTTACGATTTTATAATAATTTTAAACGATTTTGTAAACGTGCAATATGAATAATAAGTGTCTCAGAAAGAATCGTTATCGTGTTTATTTAGAGTTCCTTACTTAAGAGTTTGTTAAAGGATGTTTAAATATGAGTTAAGTGATGTTGGACCTTAAGTCAACTGATGATAACACAGTAGTGAAGCCTAAATTACAGATGCATGATGAACAGTGTCGTGTGTGTAAAGAATGAATGTCGTAGTAGTTATTTGTTCTTCTTTACCACTTTAGTGTCGTCCCTGGAGTGAGGGGAATCAACACCCACATTTGTTTTAATTCAATATCTCTATCCTGGAGATATCCAGCAGACTCCGTCCACAACACTCCCTCAATCTGAAGACACCTTCTTCTCACTCTTACTCACCCCTGGATCATGCCCCTCTCATTCTTCCCCAACATAACATACTTGACAACTCTAGCTTCAACAAATAAAAACACGAAATTTATTAAAGCAAAGAGTATATGTAGGAGAAATGTGTGTGTGTGTATAAAGTGTAGAATGTGTGACGTATGTTCTAAAGTGTATATAGACTCAGATCAGTGTTCAGGAGTATAGTCATTCTCATCACTGTGCTGAGAACACACTAGCGCCATGTATTCCAGACAAGCAACCTCACCAAGGTGATGCGCCTCCGGTCACGTGAAGACTTCCTCCGTTGTCTCTTGAACCACTAGGATGCTTGGACACCCATGACAAACACTGTCTAATGAGAGTCTTCAATCTGCTTCCCACTAAGAATTTCCTCTGTTATTTAACTGATTGTTAATCAGAAAATTCTAACCCTATTGTCACTGTTACTGGGGAAATCTTAATGGATCTAGTGTCACTGGTTTTAAAGATTCCCCATATTAACACCACACTCTGAATGTTCTAGTTATCCGTATAAATTTTGTATGAATGTTCCTGGTATCAGTAGTGTATATCTACAATGTTCTGACTGTTCAGTTATACAACTATCACTTGCCAAACATAACTCTCATCAGCACTGCCACATAGTGGTCACGCTCACACGCACCACATAATGGGAATTAGGAGATTCCCAGTCTAACAATAAAATGACTTGACCACTAGGGAAAACTAAGGACGACGTAAGCATCGTCAGGACAGCAACGGGGGTCACTTCGAGAAAGGACATAAAGTCAGCTGTGTTTTCTGTGGAGTTTCGTGATAAAAGGTTTGATCATTTAGGCCATTCATATTTACTGACAGAAGAGAGCGCCTGTTTATATAGCATTCATAACACCGTGGACCGGGACATGCATAAATTATAGACGACGAGTTTTGGTAATGATTCGCGATAGTCACTGAGAGACTGAGCAATTACAGAAGATTATGACCCGCGGAGTTTGTATTAAATTGTAACGTCCCGTCCCCGTTTCAGGGGCACGTTACATTGTACAACAGTGTTGTATCTATTTTCTGGAAGAGAAATCTGAAATTAAAAGGATTTATCTCGAATTGAAACAATGTCTTCAAGGTGAGCGACTTTATTACATATTGTTCTCTAGTTCGAGTTCTAACGCTTTGGCGGTTGAAAGCATGTTGAGACACGTGGAGACTTCGATCCGAGGAAACAATGGTGTAATGCAAACAAGCGACGATTGATTCCCGCCATATCAGAAGTAAATATACAAAGAATGCGCGCCACGATGATAAATTCCTTTGCACGATAAGACATCAGGAGTACACAGAATGCGACAACATGGCGGCTGAGTTAATGTAAGCTTTATTACGCTGCCAGAGAAAAACGACACATTGTGCATTGCACATTATCGTTTGTACACAAAGTAAGACATTATTTTAACCTTCCGAGTTATGTATGTCGTTTTAAAGATAAATAATTGCACATCAAGTTGAAGTGCAAACGACGCGCACCATTCTAAACTCAGCGGAAGCCGAAATTGCAGCTCGTGTAAAGATCAGTTACAGACTGCAAGTATTTAATATTGGTCGATATTAAGTGGATGTCATTCGTCACACACAACTTAAGAGATTAAACCTATACTATTCCACATATCTAAATGACAATGGAACACATTATCAGTTTTGATGTCCGCTATCAGGAGACATACTACACTTACTAGGACCAAATTTGTACCCAGGACGGAACTAGATATGTCTTGGAATTAGACATAGTTGACACAGATTCCTTACACAGACTAGACAAGCAGTTGACACAACACTGCACAACGCTTGAACAGTAATATACCACACAATCAAGATACACTTGGCGAGAAGAATGATACCGCCATAAGATTATTATTATTGGCTGCCGACACTCTGCCAAATTTACACTATCGACACAAGGAAAATTCATTATTCTTCTGGGGGACATTAACTATTTTACATTTATCTATATCGGATGTAACTATGAAGGTACATTATTTATTATCGGGAGTACATACACTTCCCTCCACCAAGAGTCTGAAGGAAATATAGGTGGGACATTCAGTGGAACTCTGGACACGATATAGTACGTCGGGACTTATTGCATTTAGTCCTACACTACCACTCTGATACCAGGTCATTAAGACAACGCCACATATAGATACACAGACAACAGGACACTTACCTCCACACGGCATTTATACGACTTCACCAACTTCTACACATTTACGATGCCATTATCAGGAATATATAGAGACACTTATGGATGTATCAAGTGACTCAATTATTTATGGACATTGTTCCAATGTTAGCGATCCTCACTAGGACACCGTTGAGCTCATTTACGGACATGGAAATAACACTTCGTTCGTCTAACGACACCATTTCATGATTGTGGATTGACACGTCTCTTGCAATATCAACAAATACGAAATTTCTACACTGAATGTCGAACATTACAACATCGTTATTCACATACCGGACACTTCAGAACTGTGAACGCAACGAACATATATGGATGCACCTCATCGTCATTACACCTCTGCACACGGCACCATGACAGGATACTAGGACACTACACATCTACGTCAGAGCGCTACACGGATTGACATTTTTTATTGAGTGTGATACCATTCGTCTTCACGCTGAACTGTGCGACACGGATGTAATTATACTTCATTGTGGGCATCAAACATTCCATACCCACAGCTACTATAACTCAAACGTCGTCGTTACACCACAGCCAACTACGTGTTATGGGTTGGTTACGGACTTCCTGAGTCCAGGGTGAAAGTACAAGTTAATTGTACTATCGTTCAAGCCAGGAGAAACAGTCTATTGTGGACACAGCTTCTCGGGTATAAATCAACAAACATACCAATACTCGAGTGGTGACCAGGGATCAATTTCTTAATGAACTGATCGAAAAAATTCTATGTCAAAAAAAATTTTTTTTTGAACGACAGGAACTCTACTCGGTTATCTATGTACAAGAGAGCCGGAAAAAGGCCAGTAATTGTTATTCATTGTTGATTAATGTTATGTTGACTCATAATAAGGCTATTTATTTTATTTGCGGGTGGTTAGAAGGCCTTGATGAGCTAATGATATCTGATATCTTGATTAGTTCATGAAGTGATTTGTGGGTTGACAAGCGCCAGGTCATTACGAATTAATTTTGTTTGGTTTTGATCTTGCGGGCGTCACCACAATATTATAGTCTCGTCTTTACGTTAGTAGTATAGTAGGAACATTATCCGTCAAAAATGGGGATACAATTTTGTTATCGTTTGTAAACAGTAATATGCATTTACGTCAGTCGTCGATCGTCTCTTATGATTATTAGTTGTCTTGCGTCACACATATTGTATATTAGACATATTTCTTTATATTTATTTTATAATTTAGATCTGTTTCGTTCATTATAGATATATTTGGTTGATTCTTTTGTTGTGTTCGAATTTACACTACAAATTTAATTGAGTCTATATTTTCTCAACGGTGATACGAGATTTACCTTACTATCTAAGTGATAGTGAGTTGAGACAATATCACAATTCTTGTCGATTCTTTTCTTCTCTTACCTACTACTATATTTATTTCAGCCAGATAGCATTTTACAGGTGGGAAAAGAAGAGAAGATGTCTACGCTGCAATATTTTTTTGAAATGGGTGAGAAGTCTGGTCTAACTGGTGCTGAGCTTCGAAATTGGGCAAAGCTTGAGTTCAGTGAACAACAGAAACGTGACAAGGAGGAAAGACAACTTCAAGCCACACGTGAGAAGGAGGAAAGACAAGAAAGACTGGCATCAGAAAAGCAAGCGAAACAACTTGAGAGAGAACTGAAAGAAAAAGAGATGGCGATCAGACAAAGTGAGATAATTTTGGAACGTGAACGAATGGAGTCTAAAGAAAAAGAATTAAATGCGGAAAAAGAGAAGTTAAGGATAGAGATGCAAATAAAGGAGAAACAGATGGCTACAGAGGCAGATTTGAAGATGAAACAAATTGTTGCTGAAGCAGAACTTAAAGAGAAACAATTGGCGTTTGATAGGGAAAGACGTGCTACAGAAACACTCTGGAGGGACAAGGAGATTGAAGGTAACCTAAGGGTGAAGACGTTTGAGATGGAACGTGGAGCTGAAATCGAACGAGAGAAAATCTGGCTAAGCAGAACGATCCTGTGAAAAAGTACCAGGGTTTATTAAGGAATTTTCAACAAGGTGATGCGGTTAGTTCTTGGATAACGAATTTCGAAGTGCTAGTAAAGCACTACAAAGTTCCGGAGAAGGACGTACCAATTCTGTTTCACCGTCACCTGGCGTTAGAGCCGTTGAAGGTGATTGAGTTAATTCCTGAGGATTTACGTACGAACTACAAATATATGCGCGATCGGGTGCTATCACATTTTTCTTTGGATGAATCTGGTTTACGGACTAAGTTTAAAACACTTACACCGAAATCGAATCAAACATTCCTGGATTTCGCTTCGGAAATGTCTTCTAGTTTTGATAAGTGGTGTAAGGCTGCGGATATTAATGATAGTTATGAGAAAGTGAGAGACTTAATTATCAGAGATAGAATGTTGTCTGCAATACCAGAACCTATGTCAGTATTTCTTATGGAAAACAAATGTAAAAGTTTAAGTGAGATGGAAACTAAGGGTGAATCTTATTTCAATGCACATAGGGATATTTTTGCTAACTGTACACAACCTGAATTAGTGATAGGAGCAAGTGCAAAATTTCAAAGAGGAAACAGTAAGTTTAGAAAGTTTAGTAGTGGTAGCAATAGAAATAGTCCGTACAATAGAGAAGGTGAAAGACCAAGAAAAGGCCAATTCACCAAATGCCAATATTGTAGATTATCGCATGGAAATTTAGAGATGTGTGATAAACATCCAGGTTATACCGCATATCTGAAGGACATTATTGATAAGAAGAGAAGTAAGTATGACTCGTTTAAAAGAAGCATTAAATGTTTCTCATGTAGGGCATATGGACACACAAGCAGGTCTTGTCCAATGAGAAATTCCTGGAAGGAAGCGAGTATCGCATATGTGTTGTCTAGTTGTAGTAGCGATTCAGATGATTTAGAGGACACACACGCAGCCATTATAGAGTCATACAATAACAAAACTAGTAAAGAAGGTCATAATAGTAATGATGACCTTACATCAGCCAATAAGAGACATATTCACGAAGCAAATGCAGCATACACTCGTCAAGGTACTCTGACGATACACCAAGCGTTGGTGAATGGTTTACCAACAACCTGTTTTAGAGACACAGGGTCCGATATTACAGGTGTTAATCACAAACTCATAAGAGAAAGTGATTATACAGGTAAAAGTATTGAGTGCAGGACATTTGGGGGTACAATAGAAATATACAAAACTGCATGGGTCAACATAAAATGCCCATACTATAAAGGTCGAGTGTGCGCAGCAGTACTACCAAACCCATGTGCTGGGTTGATAATTGGTAACATCGCTGATGTCAAAGATTACGCTCAAACTATAGAACGCAAACCTGATGAGATACTCACAACAACACAAACCTACATATCACAAGAAGAAGGAATTACACATTCATTAAAAGTTCAACTGACTGGTAATAACAACAGTGTGGCACACAAAAATAAACAAAAGTTAAACACAATAGTTACAAACAACAGATGAAATGGGATGTTGTAACCATATTTATGACAAACATGTTGAGTTGGCTTAAATTGACCTTATCTCAGGTTACATCCATAGTCACAAACACAGTCTCACAAACAAAGGCATATATTGATGATATTGCGAATAAAAATACAGTCATACAATCACTCAAGAAAATTTACACACAAGTCAATGATAACAAACAAAATTACAATGCATTAATTAATGCATACTTTATTTGCTTGGCTTGTTTCTGCTACAAATTAATCAAATATACTGTATTGTCGTTATATATACGAATGAAAGTTATGACAGTGTTCAATTTAACAAAGTTGAAAAATACAAATATTAACATACGTTCAGTACGGAAACACCATAAGTATGAAAGAAAGAAAGAGAGAAAGAAATAGAATAAAAGAGAAGAATAAAAGAAAAAGAAAATGGGATGAAAGTGTTAGGTTCATATTAACACAAAAATACATTACAGACACATTTACAGTCTTATTACTTAGAATTCCAAATTTCTTAGAAATAAATCTATATTTGTTCAAAGTGTTCACACTATCTCATATCTCCACACTTAGGTGTGTGAAAATATTTTAGTTCTCTATTCTTCAGATAATTGTTAGTAACTATATTGTTATGGGAGGAACTTAATAGTTCATGATGATGAATTGGTGTAAGGATTTATTCTTGTTGAGTCATAATATTAGAATATAATTCTGAATTATTTTCTTAGAAAGTCATAAATCTTTGAAATGTATGGTTTTTCACATGTCTATATCTGTATTACAGACCTATAAAGATAGTTTGGACAGAGGATCATGAGAAATTGTTACAACAAATAAAAACTCTATTTAGTACATATCCTATTTTGAAATTACCTGATATTTCAAAAGATTTTGTTTTACAAACGGATGCTAGTTTACATGCTATTTCAGCTGTATTACTTTAATTGCATGAGGGGAAACTACATCCTATTCTTTATTTCAGTAAAAAGCTATCTGAAACTCAAAGAAATTATGCTGTTACTGAACTAGAGGCTTTAGCTTTAATTGAAAGTATTGAAAAGTTCTCTAGATACTTACTAGGTAGGAAATTTCTAGTTCTTTCGGATAACAAACCGCTACAAATTTTCAAATCGGGTCATCCAAAGAATTCTAGAATACATAGATGGTCATTATTATTACAGGATTATGAATTTGATATTTGTCATATTCCTGGAAAAGATAATAATCTTGCTGACATTCTGAGTCGATTATAGAATGGCAGATTTTCTTGTTCATTATTTAGAGTTGAATCAGAGTTATAGTTCTTGTTGTATTAAGTTCAAGATTCAGATATATATTGAGTTGATTACGTATTATAAGCCTTATTAGTGGGTCAAGATAACAATAACCAACATGTTAAGATAGGTTATTTGATTAAATATTATAAATAAGGTACATTTGTATCCGATATGTGTTCAAAACAGAGCCAAGGCAAGGATGAAAGTTATTAACAGAGACAAGGACTTCCGATTGGAAAGAACTCAGAAACACTTGAGTATAAAGTTGTAATTGTGAATGACTATATTTGATTTATTTAGCATTTATATTAGTTAATGAGAAATGTTGGGTCCGAAGGGTATGTGTCATGTTGTGCTGTATGCTTATGAATCAGTACAGGAGCTAAATATGACCAAGTGACAATCCAAATCCCAAAGGAAAATATCGGGAAAAAGTTAAGGTGGAAGCACAGACAAGCACCCTACCCATTAAGATTGTCATACGACAAGAAGTAACGACTACGACTAACATGGTGACTGGGAAATCTGCATTATTACCCTCGTCCGAAACTCATGGTAATACCTAGAGTTAGGACACACTTGTCATTAGGACAAGGTTGGGACTAATATTCAGTTATTAGTTGAACTGATTCCATAGGATCAGTCACACGACGTTCGACGTAGGGATCGGACAGGTGGGCGTGCCCGTTATGTTGCATTTATAATTTATTTTTTTTAGGGTTAATGATGTGGTAAATCCTAGAACTATGTGGTGGTGGGTAAAAGAAAATTATGGTTACAGTTGTAAGTATCATATATGATGATTATGAAAGGAAAAAATGACATAGCATTTTTTTTCTGGGAGGGGGCATTATGCCACATAGTGGTCACGCTCACACGCACCACATAATGGGAATTAGGAGATTTCCAGTCTAACAATAGAATGACTTGACCACTAGGGAAAACTAAGGACGACGTAAGCATCGTCAGGACAGCAACGGGGGTCACTTCGAGAAAGGACATAAAGTCAGCTGTGTTTTCTGTGGAGTTTCGTGATAAAAGGTTTGATCATTTAGGCCATTCATATTTACTGACAGAAGAGAGCGCCTGTTTATATAGCATTCATAACACCGTGGACCGGGACATGCATAAATTATAGACGACGAGTTTTGGTAATGATTCGCGATAGTCACTGAGAGACTGAGCAATTACAGAAGATTATGACCCGCGGAGTTTGTATTAAATTGTAACGTCCCGTCCCCGTTTCAGGGGCACGTTACATTGTACAACAGTTTTGTATCTATTTTCTGGAAGAGAAATCTGAAATTAAAAGGATTTATCTCGAATTGAAACAATGTCTTCAAGGTGAGCGACTTTATTACATATTGTTCTCTAGTTCGAGTTCTAACGCTTTGGCGGTTGAAAGCTTGTTGAGACAAGCATGTCCTGCTCAGCAGAAGTTGGTTCCCGCAAACCAACTTGGGTATAAGCCCAATGTAGCGACCTCTCAGCAACTTCTGTCTTCAAAATTCTGAGCCATCATCTTCTAAAATGTGTTAGCTTCACTGTTGAAAATCATAGCACACATACGTGGACCTGTAAATGGAACCTGTAGAATAGAGAATACTATGGTGAGGGCAACTCAGTCCTGGCCGGAATTAGGTGAGTGTAGGCCAATAGCAGCACTCAGATCTATAACAGAGATCCGATCTCTGTCATACGGCCAAATAACTCATCATATGATCTGAGACATGGCAACACCAGGAAAGAATAAAGGAACGGGTAGAAACCCAGCAGATGCCCTACTGGAAGATCCTACCATTTCACATTCCTCTCCTCCCTCTCAACCATCCTTAATCTCTCTAATTATTACTCCACTACATTGTCCTCAACTCCCTGAGTAAAATGATATATCACTCAAGCTAGTTGAAGCCACACAATAGAATACTAGTGCCGACGCTCCTATGATACTGTCTAGCACCGCACTTATAGAACATTCTATCACTAATCATAATGCATTATATCACCACACCTAGAATACATTATATCACCGCATCTATAATACATTATATCACCGTACAGTACTGTACTCTATTCCTAATCATACTCTAAGTTAGATATGATTAATAGCCTACCATATGCCTATTCCGGTTGCTAATCGAAACTAGGCAATCACAGACTGGATCTATGTCCGCCGATAAATATCAACCATTTGACACCCTAGTTTTTTTCATTGAGCACAACTCGGAAAACTGCACCGATCTTTCCCACTTCAGAGATCTTGATCGACTAACTCCACTTGTTTACCGTAACGCTTTTTATATTGGGCTGGAGTGACGTCACCAACAAGTCTAGACGCCAATCAGTCCAGAGTCTGGTTTTCTCCGCCTGTTTTCGACTGACCGGAATCAATCCGCCGTCCAGTTCACTTTCATCTGGGGAATTCTTTGTCTCATACAACAAAGATCCTGGCTGTCTGTGAGCCAGAGACCTTCTCCCCACATCACAGACTCCATCCGACTTCTAGTCAGACATTCCGTCTATCACTTCAAAGGCCGTCTCCCGCCTTGCAGACAGATGTCGCCGTTGTTCGTCTCGAGCAACAATTTGTTAAAAAATGCCGACCGGTGTAGACATTGTAGCGCGACGTATTTGTCTCTCGAACAATCCACATCATACAGAAATGCCGACCGTAGGCAGACAGTTTGACGCGACGTATTTTTCTCATTCCATACAACATCAAAGGGTTGATTGTTTTTGCAGACTAATGTCGGGTCTTGGTTGTCCTTGATCGAACATCAAGTTTATTTTCGTGACAAACAGAAGTACTCACAAGACAGGCAGTGGGATATGAAGCTAATACTGTATGATACAGTTGTAGGCCATCGCAATGGAATATCAAGACTAGCTCTGAACTGCCAGGCGCGAGAACCCAGTGAGCAATACAAACATCATTGTATGTCTTTATATATCATATATAAATCACTCCATACGACACGGAAGTCATTATTAACACTCCACCTTTGATACGTCATATGACCCACGACATATACTTCAAAATGGATATTTGATTACCTTTTTAAACACTATTATACTGTCACAGCCTCACATTATACGGTAAACTAACATAAGTTAATATACACGGGAAAAGGGCTACAACTCCCGCCCAAGGGAAAGAAGTAAGACACTCGAAGGCCAGAGTAATCCAGAGCCTTCTCGAAGGACTGGTCAGTGAGTCCACTGTCCCGTGGACACTGATGTGGCCCGCCTATTGCGGGGTCCACGAGGAACTCGGATAGAGTTACCACCCGTGTCGGATTGCGACACGTGTGAACCGGCAGAGACAGACAGGACGTCGGCGAGGCAACAGGGCCTGCCTTAGAGGGACTTAGTAGTTCAGACCCATGTGTATTTAGGGTCATAGACATATGCTAGATAGTTTGCATAGAATGTTTGTTATAACCATGTATGATGTTAAACCACTGTGATAAGCAACTTATCAGTGCGGGCTTGTTAAACCCACTGCGCCAATGCACTGTATACCTAAGTGTCAATAAATGTTGCTATATTATAGTTAACGGAGTTATTGTTGCCTGTTTGAACCCGCTTTCGGATCCCCTAGAGATCCAACACTGTAACAGGCTTTTTGGGGGCTAAGCTCCGGTTTTGGCACAAGCTTTACGTTCAGACGGCTATTGATTGCCAAGTAAAAAATTAAGTAAATACTATCAAATTTATTACTGAACATATTCTTATAATTGTGCAGCTATCTAGTAATGAAATAGTATTAGTATTAGTCCCTCTGCAAATAAATATCCATTGATGTGAATACTATAAAATTTGACATGACTGTGACATTTACTTGACTGTTACTAATTTTTTTTTGATCCTACAAGCAGATTGTTCCGCGAGTTGTGGTGTATGTAACCTATCTTCCAACAGTGGCGAGAGAACGAGACAACATTCGCAAATTCAGGAAATATAAGATGAGTTTCATATCATGCCCATTGCAACCCTAAGCGGTACTTATCATCCTCCATCCATGTAACATTATTGTTTTGCATTGATTTGTATGTATATTCATAACCTTGTAGCCAACAAAACTTTGCATTTGTATTTGCACATGTAAACATTAAGCGAGATAACTAACTTTTCTACTCCCCAACATTTTTTCTAAGGGATTTAACTTCAAGAAAATTACCAACAAGTAAAAGACAAAATGTCTACATTAGAAAAATGTATTGAGTTAGGTATGAGATTAGGTTATAAAGAAGAGAAACTGTCAGAATGGGCACAGAAGACACACGCAGAGAACATTGCCCGTGAAGAAAGAGCGCTAGAACGGGAAGAAAAACAAAAGCAAATTGAAGCAGAAGAAAAGAAAATACAATTGCAGGCAGAAGAAAAGAAAATGCAATTGCAGGCAGAAGAAAAGAAAATGCTATTGCAGGCAGAAGAAAAGAAAATGCAATTGCAGGCTCAAGAGAAACAAATGGAGCTTGAGGCGGCGGCTAAACTAGCCCAATTGAATGCCGATACACAAATAAGACTAAAGCAGATGGAGATTGATTCCAACGTAAAAATATCTGTAAATAAACTGAGAAGCAAGGAGGAGGAACAAAAATATAATAAGTATAAAGGCCTCGTGAAAGCATTTTGCTCAGGAGACTCTATCATTGCATACCTGGAAAATTTTGAATGTCTAATGTCTTACCATAAGGTCGAAAAATCAGATTGGTCATTTATTTTAATGAGAAACTTAGCTCTGGAACCCTTGAAAGTAATAGAGACAGTTCCACAGGATATGAGAAAGGATTATGATTACTTAAAGCAACGAATACTCCAACATTTCTCATTAGATACAGCAGGTTACCAACAACAGTTCGCAAAATTATCCCCACAACCTAACCAAACCTTTATAGACTACGTGTCTACAGTTCAGGATGTTTGCACAAAGTGGATTAACTCAGCCAAAACTAACAACAACCATGACAAACTAAAAGAACTCATTATTATTGACAAAATAGTTAGTACAATCCCAACACCTTTTGCTAAGTTTTTGAAACAAATGGACTGTAAAAGTATTCAAGATGTAGAGACAAAGGGGAACGCATTTTTCACAGCGAACAGAGATATTTTCCAATTAAACCTAAGTCAAAACGAAACAGCAGCAGTTGTAAACACTAGATACTCGAAACCAACTGAAAGCAAGTTTAAACCACGCTCGAATGTCAGGAAGCCAGTTAAGTGCCAATATTGTAGTTTGACTCACGAAGAATACGCGATGTGCGGTAAATCGCCCAACTATCCACATCATCTCAAAATGATCGTGGAGAAGCAAAAGAACAAGAGAAATGCGTATCAGAGAGCGGTCAAATGCTATTTTTGCAGCAGCTTTGGGCACTATTCTCGTTTTTGTGAAGGCCGAAAGATACTGAAACAAGCCAATGCTGCACTAGTTGAAACTTCATCAGATGAAGATATTGAACAACTGAATGAGTTTGACAATCAGAATGAATGTTTGAGTGAGCTAGGGAATGCAGTGCAAATCATCGACACCATTACAGACAACAAATGTAACACCTGTAGAAAATTCCAACTTGACACAACATTGTTATGTGGCCACACGATCCCTATTTCTAATGAAATGGCCAACGCTGCCTTGTCATCTACAGGCAAGCTAAATTTCTCAACAGGGTTTGTAAACAACAAAAAGTGCACATTAATCCGCGATTCCGGCGCAACGCTATGTGGAATTAGGAAAACATTAGTCAACGACAAAGACTACACACACAAACACGTAACTTGTCGCACATTCGCAGGCACCATCGAAAAATACCCCCTTGCTCTTGTCGAAATTCGCACACCTTTCATATCAGGACGAGTATTGTGCGCAGTACTCGAAATTCCTGTCGCTGAAATTATACTTGGAAATCTGCCCAACATACGATCGTGCTCTGAAAAGGAAATCAGAAATTGGGAGCAGAAAAACGGTATCCAAAACCCAAACAGCGATTCTAAAGAGAAACACCACTCGTGCTTGTCTCAAACTGCCAAAAGCACAAGGGAGACAACCAATGAAGTAATTCAAAAAGAATTCACCGAGGTGCAGAATGCAGGGGCGGTCGAATCTGTCAGTGATACGACCAACTTAAAACCTCGAATTGAGGATGCCAGCGATCTACAAACCACCAAGCCTGTAGATGTGCAACAACACACACAATACACGAATGCAATAACACGACAGACAACTTACAAAACCCACACCGACCAACTGCAGGAGTCACTAGAAATTGTATCACCAAACACTACCATCACTAATTTTGGAGAAGAACAGAAAGCAGATCCTACACTTTCACAATATTTTAGGTTAGTAGGACTTAAACCAAAATTGACTAAACATGCGTCGTGGACATTTAGATTAAATAACAACGTTCTGACTAGATATTACACCAGAGATCAGACCACGATAAAGCAAGTAGTTTTACCTCATTCACATCGTGAGAAGGTACTAAAGATAGCCCATGACTCACCTTTCGGAGGTCATATGGGTTATGAAAAGACTAGAGCCAGGGTCCTGACCCAATTTTATTGGCCTAAATTTTGCCAAGACATAAAAACCTATTGTAGATCATGTGATTTATGTCAGAAACTGGTTAAAAAGGGGAAAAACCCTACGGCAGAAATCCAATCAACCACAACTGCCTCGAGGCCATTTCAAATCGTGGCAGTTGATCTCGTAGGCCCGTTAAACCACATCTCAAGCAAAGGGAATAGATATATTTTTACTCTTATTGATCTATGTACGAGATGGCCAGAAATGCTTCCATTAAAATCTGTCTCCTCTAAGGATGTGACGGACGTATTGTTAAATATATTCTCCCGTTTTGGCTTCCCGGAGAAAATAATTTTAGATAGGGGAACTCAGTTCATATCGAATGCCACTCAATCGGTAACTAAGTTACTAGGCATAAAGCAATGTTTCACCAGTCCCTATCGACCGGCCGCGAATGGTATCTGCGAAAAGCTAAATGGGGACCTGAAACATATGCTATCCAAAGTGACAGCTGAAAATCCAGCCGATTGGGATATACTTCTCCCAACGGTGCTGTTCGCATATAGAGAAGTCCCACAATCAAGCACAGGGTTCTCTCCTTTCGAATTGATATATGGAGCGAACCCAAGAGGACCTCTCACTATTTACAAAGATATCATATCACAACCTGTAAATATCCAACTACCAACTTCCACCTATGATTTAGTCACTGACACCAGAGACAGAATCATACGATCCTTATACTGGCCAGAACATCATTACAGGAGAAAGGTTTTAGGTACAGGCAGTACGCCAACAAAGGTGCAAAAACAATTGTTTTAAGACCAGATCAGGATATTTTACTATTACTACCTGACAAGAGAGATTTACTATCAACCTCTTGGCAGGGACCATTTAAAATTGTGAGAAGAATTTCGGAAGTTGACTACGAAATTTCTTTGAATGGAAAGTTGAAAATAGTCCATGTAAATATGTTAAAACCATACTATGCTAGAGAGGACAGTGACACGAGTAAGCAGACGCAGTTAACTGATGACAGAAACGAAATGACAAGTACCCAACTGAATGACACCCCGACAAACGAAGCACCGTTAACGACGCACTCTTACGACGACAAAGACGACGAAGACATATTTACATTACCGACAATATGGGATAATGACAACGACGACCAATTTGACGACACATTGACAACGATTAATCTCGACGACGACGACAAGGACATTGAGGACAATTTACAAACAGTAGCATCTGTAATAAATCAGACGGACGTAGACAATACTGAAATTCCAGTACCAATTATGAATGACGACGGCAGTATAAAGGACATACAAATCTCTGACACTTTGACACAACAGCAGCGACAAGACATTTTGTCTCTCCTTAACGATTATAAATCTATCTTCTCTAACAAACCTGGACGGACTGACAAAATAACACATACAATTGTGTTGACAGATCTGACACCGGTCAAATGTAGACCATATTCTATTCCTCTGCATTATAGAGCAAATTTAGACAAAGAAATTTTAGATTTAGAGAAAAATAGAATAATTCAGAAATCTATGTCCCAATATTCTTCACCGATTGTCCTTGTGAAAAAGAAGGACCAAACAATCCGTTTGTGCGTAGACTATAGAAGGGTAAATACGATAACCACTACAGATGCAGAGCCAATGAACAGCTGTGAAGACCTCATTTTGAATATGTCTCAATCATCCTTATTTTCGAAGGTTGATTTAGCGAAAGATTATTGGCAAGTTCCACTACACCCTTCTTCCAGACATATAACAGCATTCGCAACACCTCTGGGGTTGTACGAATGGAGATATCTTCCATTTGGGCTCAAAAACGCTCCCGCCACCTTTGTCAGGTTAACTAGGTTGTTATTGCACGGCATCAAAGACGTGCAATCTTATATTTATGATATATGCATTCATTCTTCTAATATGACTTCTCACTTACTTACACTCCAACAAGTCTTTAACCAAATCTATCTTTTTGGACTTACTATCAAACCTTCCAAGGTTGAAATAGGCTATAAACAAATAGACTTCATTGGTCATAGAATTTCTGAAGGCAAACTGTTGACAGATGATAAAATTGTTTCTAAAATTCTCAATCTAGAAGTTCCAACTACGAAGAAACAAGTTAGAAGTTTATTAGGTCTTATAAACTATTATGCTAAGTTTATACCAAATTGGGCAGAACTTTCATCAGTTTTTTCTAATATGCTGACAAAAGATCATCCAGAAAAATTTTGTAAAAGTACCCGCTTAGAGGATGCAATATGCAGATTGAAATGCATTTTTTCTAATCCACCAGTATTACGATTACCAAACATAGATTTACCCTTTATTTTGACCACAGATTCGAGTGCTATCGCAATTGGTGGATGTTTAATGCAAGAAGTGAAAGGAGTGAGTCACCCAATTCTCTACGTGAGCCGTAAGCTGAAGAAAGCAGAGACCCAGTATTCAACGGTGGAATTGGAGGCATTAAGTCTATTATTTTGTATGCTCAGATTATCTAAGTTCCTCTTAGGTTCCCACTTCGTTGTACTCACCGATAACTCGCCATTGTTGGTGCTGAAGCAAGGTGTCCCGAAAAACCATCGTTTACAAAGATGGTGTCTTCTTCTTCAAGATTTCGACTTCGAAATCCGACATATCAGAGGCACTGACAACATTATTGCTGATATTTTATCACGGCAAACGAATGCACCATCAGACTAACAGTAGTTACATTAACAATTCGCCATACAAGTAGCTGTGATAATTTTATTCTGTGGCATAGAACAGTGTACCTCTACACCTGCTAGAGAACTTTCATTTAGAAGAAATATCACCCAAGTGAATAGGTTACGTATAACACCTACGAACATGACACGTTAAGAACCCTATACTACCGATCACCAAAAGCTCTATAAACATTCCGAGCGAGACATTATGTGTGAAATGAATTCAACCAGTGAACTGACATTGATCATGAAAGCATTAAGAACACTTCATACTCGATATTGAGAACATTCCATACTTGCTGTTGCTAAGAGACTTTGCAAACAGCCAAAAGAGAACTACGACGATTACAACACTCAAGAGACAGCCATACTAACTGTTAACATTCATGGCACGACACGCTGACAACAGGAGGACAACACGCACATCATCGTTGGATTTAGTTACTTAGTTACTTAATTAGTTTAGTATTGAATATGTATTATATTTGTATTGAAGTATGTATATAAAATATGTCAACCTGTAATTTGTACATTTTCTACCATAATATTACATGTATTTCCACTCATAGGCGAAAGATTCTTCCTATGTAATTTTCTCTGTGTAATTTATAAACCATTTTTGATTCATCGTAAAAAAAAAAAATTACGTAGTATTTTAAAGGGAACATATCGCCTATTCCATTTTTTTCTAAGGGCAATAACACTTACCTCAACTTTACTTATATATTTTAACGAAATACTATTTTGAATGAAAGATGTGTGAATGACAGGGTGAATGAATTAAATGAGAGCGATATACTGAGCGGACAAATTGTACGCAAAACGTATTTATTTTAATTTGTCTGCGTCTTTCATGTAAATTGTGTTATTTGTCTAAATTGTTAATGCATGTTTAGTATTTAGGATACTACATCTAAGCACCACTGCTTGGAATGCCTGATCATGCATTACACACATTGGGGTAATTCATGATTAAGGATATCCCAACTCGTGACGCTTGAAGATAAGCCACACATGCAACACACACTTTACATCAAACTCAAAACTGAACACTATCAATTAAAATACAGTCACTTTATTAGAAGCAACTACTTAGTCCACACACTAACAAGCCAACAGGGACACATGTAGTCAGATGGGATAAAATAACAGCGTAACTACATATTCAGCATTATACAACATACGAGAGTAAAAGTGTATTGAAATGCACACACAGAACAAGATTTGCAGGTGTACTTAATTAGCCAAGACTTGTGTCTTGTTAATCCTCTCTAATACAGAGGTTAATTATCTTGGTATCAGTGGGATACTTTGAGAAGGACGGGTTGTAGAAACAACTAAGAAACGTCACGTAACTTCGGTCAGATAGGCATTTTTAAGGACACAGGAGAGAGAGACCTCTTCAGCAAATCAGAGAAGTGGTGTATGGGAGAATACATGAGTGTTGATGCCAATGTGTAGGTTACCAAGTTACTGTCCACCAAACTACAAACACCGATTTAATGTGATTCTGCGACAGAATTAGTACAGAACTAATTACCTTATAACAATCCATCAAATCAGGGGAGAGGGGGGAATCCTGTCACAGCCTCACATTATACGGTAAACTAACATAAGTTAATATACACGGGAAAAGGGCTACAACTCCCGCCCAAGGGAAAGAAGTAAGACACTCGAAGGCCAGAGTAATCCAGAGCCTTCTCGAAGGACTGGTCAGTGAGTCCATTGTCCCGTGGACACTGATGTCGCCCGCCTATTGCGGGGTCCACGAGGAACTCGGATAGAGTTACCACCCGTGTCGGATTGCGACACGTGTGAACCGGCAGAGACAGACAGGACGTCGGCGAGGCAACAGGCCTGCCTTAGAGGGACTTAGTAGTTCAGACCCATGTGTATTTAGGGTCATAGACATATGCTAGATAGTTTGCATAGAATGTTTGTTATAACCATGTATGATGTTAAACCACTGTGATAAGCAACTTATCAGTGCGGGCTTGTTAAACCCACTGCGCCAATGCACTGTATACCTAAGTGTCAATAAATGTTGCTATATTATAGTTAACGGAGTTATTGTTGCCTGTTTGAACCCGCTTTCGGATCCCCTAGAGATCCAACACTGTAACATATACACATTTGATTACCTTTTCAAACACTATTATATACCCGGGAAGGCTAACCCGGCCAACAAACGCCCGCAGAAGTGGGATGTGCAAATAAACTTGGCACAACGCGGAAACGTCCAAGAGAGAGTGGAATGTCCCTCGAAGCACCCTGGAAGGTTAAGCTATTCAACAAACACCCGCATAAGTCGGATGTGTCGGCCTAATGGCACAAAACTTGGCGCAAAGCAAATTTTATTTTGTTCGCATATCCTTAACAGGACATCGCTGTAAACATCAGCATCTTTCAGCTGATTGTTAATTTTTTGGCAAGATTACGCTCAGTAGTTTGCCACTGCTTTCTGAGCGGCCGGCTCACATACCCCGTAAGTTACCGATGCGATTCGAACATCCACGGCTGATTCTCACTGTCATCACATTACCCACGAGAGTATACGAGATTACGGAGAAAAATCATAACCTCTAAGCCACGAAGCCGGCTGGAAAACGTTTACTAATTATAATAAAAAGAGAGATAGAGGAAGACATTGTGAGAAGATTCTTGACAGTTTTGTGTCATAGCACGGAAGGGAGTCAATACACGAATTGATCCATGACGTCAGAGATCGCAATTTGTGGAGAAACATGATCGCCCACGGCAGCAGGTAAAGCACTTGATTATGATAATAAACTTAGACATTACTAGATGAGAAATGGGTTCTGGTATGCTGTTGGAATTTTAGTTCTTCTTCTTCTTCTTCTTCTTCTTCTTCTTCTTCTTCTTCTTCTTCTTCTTCTTCTTCTTCTTCTTCTTCTTCTTCTTCTTCTTCTTCTTCTTCTTCTTCTTCTTCTTCTTCTTCTTCTTCTTCTTCTTCTTCTTCTTCTTCTTCTTCTTCTTCTTCTTCTTCTTCTTCTTCTTCTTCTTCTTCTTCTTCTTCTTCTTCTTCTTCTTCTTCTTCTTCTTCTTCTTCTTCTTCTTCTTCTTCTTCTTCTTCTTCTTCTTCTTCTTCTTCTTCTTCTTCTTCTTCTTCTTCTTCTTCTTCTTCTTCTTCTTCTTCTTCTTCTTCTTCTTCTTCTTCTTCTTCTTCTTCTTCTTCTTCTTCTTCTTCTTCTTCTTCTTCTTCTTCTTCTTCTTCTTCTTCTTCTTCTTCTTCTTCTTCTTCTTCTTCTTCTTCTTCTTCTTCTTCTTCTTCTTCTTCTTCTTCTTCTTCTTCTTCTTCTTCTTCTTCTTCTTCTTCTTCTTCTTCTTCTTCTTCTTCTTCTTCTTCTTCTTCTTCTTCTTCTTCTTCTTCTTCTTCTTCTTCTTCTTCTTCTTCTTCTTCTTCTTCTTCTTCTTCTTCTTCTTCTTCTTCTTCTTCTTCTTCTTCTTCTTCTTCTTCTTCTTCTTCTTCTTCTTCTTTTATCCGACGTGCGTGTTGTTGTTTTTTTTTTTTTTTTCCTGACGTAATTGCTATGTGTCTGGTTAGGCATCCTTGGGCCGAGACCCTTAGGCGAACACATCCGACTTTAGCAATGGCTACAATGGACATAGAGCAGAGAATGCTTTTCAGACTATACCAGCACTTGATCCTTTCAGCGATTTATTATGGACTAGTACTGCTCACTGCCTCAATGAGTCAGCTGGTGAGATTGGAGCGCATACAGAACGAGGCTATGCGGGTCATTCTGGGACGCACCAGAGACACCTCAGTGGTGTTTATGCGGTACATCCTTGGTTTGCCGACTGTTGCTGGTAGGCTCAAGGTGATGCAGGCGAAGGCATACCTCAGAGTAGCTGCTGACACAGATCACCCGTTGCATGAGGCGCTGGACGCAGTTAAGGGGCAGCGACTGATACAGAGGGAAATCATGGATGGCTCAGGCGGAGGATACGATCAGACAGGTGTGCCCCTTGGAGAACATTAGGCGAGGAGAGGAGTGGTCAGAGTGCTAGCGGAGCAGTCAGACTTGTGCAGAGTTATAATCACATTGAGCCGGGAGTGCAGGGAGTGGCCAGCAGAGGCCACGGAAGTGGAAGTCCAGCAACTAATTCAGGATAATGCTAGCCCGGGTGATGTGATTATCTACACAGATGGTTCGGTGTTGAGAAGTAGTAGAAGTGCCTGCGGTTTCTTGGCAAAGGCCGACGTTTATGGTCGACGTTTGGTGCAGGAGAGCCTGGCATATGATACCACAATATCTAGCTTAAGAATGGAGGTGGAGGCAGTCAGTGCAGTTTTCCACTGGATGGAGAATACGACACACACACATCTTGATTGAACTGACTCA
Source organism: Cepaea hortensis (assembly GCA_963921405.1). NCBI lineage: Eukaryota > Metazoa > Mollusca > Gastropoda > Stylommatophora > Helicidae > Cepaea > Cepaea hortensis. The sequence continues at coordinate 51,729,511 of OY992892.1, read as the reverse complement.
GAAAGCATGCTGAGTAGGGTGAGGACTGGCAAGCTTCGTGCCGAGTGGCTTGCTTCGCTTCGGAAGTCACGGGTGGCAAGCATCGTCTGGATATTTTCTCCGGGTCATGCTGGTGTGTTGTGGCATGAACAGGCAGACAGATTGCCTGGCTCTGCAAAACTTGGTGGAGTATTGATGCATGATAAGGCAGACGTGGTTGCGGCCTTGTGGGAGCACGTGTACACCTCGGAGAGCAAATGGATCACTATGGTCTGGCAAGAATGCGACAGCGTGGAGTGACGAGGGGATCTGGCCGATGCTCGACGCTTAGAGGAAAGGCGAGACGCACATATAATCAGATTGCTACTGGTACTATTGGGGTTGGAACTCTTCGCTGGCTTCTGAGGATGGGAAAGGAGCGCTTATGGGAATGCCCTGAGTGCTGTGATGTCGGTTCCTAAATCAATCAATCAATCAATCAATCCGACTTTAGCGTGCATTGTTTATTCATGTTACATTCCTGGGGGACTCACTGTTGTGGTGCCGTCCACATCCCAGCTGGTCAGGCTGGAAGGTTGGAAAGTTGGAAGACTTCACGGTCAGTTCTCAGGGGAAGGCAGGGGCAGTCCATGACATTTTCCACCTTCCAAGGAGGCTTCCATAATTGCAGAGCCGACACTTAGCGCTCTGGTACTGGGCACACCCAGGGAATCGCCATGTCCAACACATGGCTGCATTAATTTTTCACTTCCATGTATTGGGTATTTCGTTCGCCACAAGCCGCTCCTGCACAAACCAGGAACGGTCATTCTGCAGACGACTTCCACTTAGCGAGCTTTTGGGATCGGACGTGTACCCGGAAAACAAGATTGTTAGAACGGAAGACAAAATAGTCAGTGCTGTTCCGGGTACGAAGGACATTTCACTAGGACATTTTTGCGTTGTGCCTGTTTAATTTGCGATCTTAGGCCTGCACATCCGACTTCAGCGGGCATTTGGTAGACGGGTTTGCCTTCCCTTGGTTTCGAGGGACATTAGACTCTTACTGTTGTGGTGTCGCCCACATCTCAGCTGGTCAAGGTAGAAAGGTCAAAGACATCATGGTCAACCCTCAAGGGAAGGCAGGGGCAGACCATAGGCATTCTCCGCTATCCAAGGAGGTTTCCATAATTGCAAAGCCGGCACATAGCGCTCTGAGACTGGGAATCGCCACGTCCTGCTCATGGCTGCTTTAACTCCTCACTTCCACTTATTGGGCATTTAGTTCGCCCCTGGCCGCTCTCCGCACAGACCAGAAACCGTCAGTCTGCGTACGACATCCACTCTGCAAACTCTCTCTCTCTCTCTCTCTCTCTCTCTCTCTCTCTCTCTCTCTCTCTCTCTCTCTCTCTCTCTCTCTCTCTCTCTCTCTCTCTCTCTCCCTTCGGACTTCCACTTAATGGATTCGTTAGCCAAGCGTTCCATTTCGTGTTAATGAGACATTTTTCTACCTTAGTATGCAGACGATATCCACTCTGCAGCTTTTCACTTCGGATTTCCACGCAATGGATTCGCTAGCCAAGTGTTCCATTTCGTGTTAATGAGACGTTTTTTTCATCTTTGAATAAGCTCACCCAGTGAGCTCTGGTACAAACTTGCATCGTATCCACTGCCTGCGATTGCGACGCATTTCCACCTTTAGTAACGCTCACGAGGTAGGCTCAGCACCTTACCTTCATGCAGCAGAGAGCGAGTAACGGCCAGGCTCTCTCATCCGGAGGTCCCTCATATCCCTCGGATGAGAGCCATCAAACAAGTATCTGAACCAAGTATGGAGCAGGCTTAGCATCTAACTTCTATTTTGCAGTGGGTGAGTATCGGCCCGGCTAACACATCCGGGGATGTTCATTTACAGACGTTCGGTCATATCCCTCAGCGGAGAGCCTTAGAGTATGTGTCCGGACCAAGTATTAGAGGCATCGTGCGCCTGATTCGATCTTTGACTGCCTCTCCGCAGTCTACCTGCAGAGCAGCAGGTTGTGTCTCTCTTGGTCTGGTCCCTATCTTAAGGCCTGTCTGACATGTAGTTGTGCTTCCGTCGGCAAAGATCTTGGGGTCATTGGGACACGCACGTCCCTCTACCACGAAAAGGTGGAGACACTTCAGAGGGATATTGTAGTTATATAACACTGCTGTTCCCAGTTATTCACCTTCTCAAGATTTTAACTGATTCCGAACATGACCACTAGCCCTCCAAGCTGTTGTTAGAGGGCTTGGGTGCTGATTATCTATCATGAACATGGGCCATTAATATGACACTTGCAGTTTGGTATCGGGCAGATATTGAGCCCTCGCCAGGTTGAGTCTCTCTTCATTCACCAGACTAGTGTCTGCTCTGGATGCCCCAGACGGATGCCTCAACATTGTCACATGAGCGCCTCTTTATTCTGGTTTGTGGTATCAGAAGAAGTCGTCAACCTCCTTTCATTACAACCATGAGAAATGAAAAGTAAAGTCAGTAAATGACTCTTTTACACGACTTACGCGCATTGGGTACATGTTGTTACACCTGTTTGTATAGAGCAGTCAGCCTCGGTGGGTGATGTGGTCAGTATCACGCACGTATGCTTACTGCCCAGAATATTTTCTGGTATCCATTTTATTCTGGGTCAACCTGGGAGCACATATTAATTTTAATATCCAACCCGGATGTGGATTTGAACTCATAACTGTGACCAAGCAGCCTTATATATCGCATTCTGCATAATTACATTTCGATTAAAGTCTTCAACACCTGATAAGTCTAGAAATTTAATTTACAGTATTATATGTTGTTATCAGACAGACAGTGAGATCAACACCTTGTGCCACATTTATTGAACGACAGAAGATCAAGTGGTTTGGCCATCTCGTTAGAATGCAACACCGTCAACTACCATCACTGGCCATACATCAAAGATTATCTGCGATGAGACAAAGAGGACGCCCAATGGATTGACGACATCAATGACATTGTACAATCACACGGAAAGACACTATCCAAAACCACCCATCGGGCGCTGGAGCGCCAATTATTCCTCCCCACGACGCTTGACGGCAAAAGTGGAAGATAATGATGATGATGACAATAGATAGTACGACCTTACCGACACACAGAAGAATTACACACGAGACTTCCGTGAACACGTTGAGAGCTGGATGTTATTGGCTGTATCCTAATACATCTGGTGGGACGAATGTCTAGTTACAGTTGTCCATTTTCCTAGCAAGAAGTGGACAAATAATACTGGGATTCCCGAATGCTATTGCTGACCAGGAGCTGGCGTGACAACAGACTTTGATTAGCCAAGCCCTGTGCAGACCACCCGGGGACCAAGTGTAAAAGCACAAACCAGTGAAGATAAGTGGTTTAGTATTGCCACTGCAATCCGTCAAAGATTAAGCACCACGCCTTATCCTAAGATTTTACACTACACTACACATACTTGTAACTTAACCAATTGATGTAGTTTTTGTAGCTTTACCCCACATATTGGAATTGTTTCTCTATGTTAACAGTGTTTTATATCAGTGAATGTCTACATACAGTATTATCATAACATACAACAGGGGAATAACGTGTCGTGCAGCCACCAAACACTCTGTCTTTAACCAAACAATTAGAACGCCAAGTCTTTAGGTAGGGTTTCACTGGCTGTCATTGCCTGGTTATTGTGTCTGTTTAGGAAGTCTCATTTCTTTGCCATAGGAAGTCTCCTGACAGCACAATTTTCTTATTTTCAGTCAACATCTTCCTTATACTGGACACTTTGAAAGAACTCTGTATTTTGTGTTTCTTCGTTTGCTAGACATAGTAGTCTTCTATGTCAGCGACACTAACACACGACAACTACTACTGGGCCGAGAGAAAGGGGTAGGCGAGTAAGTCTCACGAGAAAGGGGTGGGTGAGAGTTTCACGAGGAAGTAGTAGACGAGAAAGTCTCAGGAGACAGGGGTAGGCGAGAGTCTCACGAGGAAGGGGTGGACGAGAAAGTCTCACGAGAATGGGGTAGGTGAGAGTCTCACGAGAAAGGGATATTTGAGGGTATCACGAGAAACGGATAAGTGAGAGTTTTATGAGAAATGGGAAGGCGAGAGTCTCACGAGAAAGGGGTAGGCGAGAAAGTCTCTTGAGAAAGGAGATGAGAAAGAGGTGGGCGGAGTAAAGATTCTCACGAGGAAAGGGTAAATTGTCATATGTGACAACGGCTTGAAAGTTAGACAGTATGAGAGACAGGGTTGGACGATGTATGACATCTGGCGTTGACAAACATCTCTACTGCACTCGTGAAAGCCCATGGTGCGCAGTGTTTCTCAGCAGAAATCGTAAGTGTACATGCTGCGTGTCGCATTTGCGAGCTTGTTAGCTGCACGTCGGTATCAGGCACAACATTCATCATGGTAATGGCAGTGGAGACGGTACCTATGGCGTTTAGGTGGATTTATTAGGCCTCATTGTATAACAAACTCTCAGTCAATGCTCTGGAAGGTTCGTTCTGGAAATGTCTGGCATGATGGTTCACACTTACGCACATTCATTCATCGTATCTACTTGAGCTATAGTTTCTCTACTGTCCAGACTAAGGCGTGGACATGAATGGGACAATTTGCTATTCTCTAGGGTGAACCCAAAGGGAGGCACGATACTGTCTATAAATGATCACTTGTTGCACACGGACAAACACTTCAATGACTGCGGCTACAACAGATAGAATCAGAAATCCAGCTCAGCACTAGCAGCAGTGCAAAAGTCATGTCTCGTAACAGGAATCTGCTGAGTGTAAGTGAAGTGTTTGTACCGTCACATTGGTATCCACAGAAGAATCGGTGGCCAGTCTTTCCCTTCCCTAGCGAAGGACAAGAGGTGGCATCGAACCCTTGTCCGATCGTGCTCATTGCATTGTCATTGTAACGTGCTAACGATTACACCAACGCGCTCGCTATTAGTAGCAAGATCGTAAGAAGGACGGAGCAGAGGCGTGTATAACTAACTGAAAACTAGAAATATAAGTATCTATATACTTCCACGTCATCGGGGGGGGGGGGGGTGGGGGGGGGGGGCTGAGCACACAAGAACGTATCCCGATTGCTATGATGTCAGCACTGGATGACAACTTCTGACATCGAATCGATCGTCCTCATCTGCGGTCTATGCGACCAACTTCATTGTCGTTTTCCCCACTTGAACAGCCTTAATCGGAAATGTTAAATAGATATATCACCATGCACTAGGCTGTCATTTATTGCCCGAAGTATATCTCTTTTGTCCAACTTCAATAGCACACTGATAGTTTTTCCCTTGAAGGACCATGTGGAGACGGTTGTGACAAGATCTCGAAAGGGACTCAATGCACTTAAAACTATGGCTGCAATGGACACAGAGCAGGAAATGCTCTTCACACTATACCAGCAGTAGTGTGTATGCCTCAATTTTATTGTAGCATTTTTCATATTTTTCAAACACAACAAATGACTTGCGACATTAGGAATCACATAAACATGTCATCGTTATTGCCTCCCAGTCATCAGTCCTTGATGCAAAGTGGACTGTTTTGAATGACCATGGGAATGATCACATGCCATGCTCAGTCCTTATCTCTAAATCCAGGAAAGTTAAGGCTGGGAGAGCGCGCAAGACCTTCCGGTATGAGTGGACCGATAGCCTTCTTGGACGCCTCAGACAGGGAGAATGCAACAGGACTGTTACAACTCCTTTTTTGCAACCCCCATGGTGGACCCCGGAAGTAGACCAGGCTTGGAAAGCAAAGAGAGCTGCAGTGAAGCAGCTAAGGAAAGTGGCACACCCCGAAGCTCACGAGAGGAAGTGGACACAGCGGAAAATGTCAAGAAAGACAAGGTGGAGGCTTTCAGGCGCTGTGCTGCATAGGCCAAGAACATAAAATGGGAATGTTTCATGAAGGAGATTGGTGGTGATAAAACACTGCATAAATTGTGGAAACTGCACAGACAAATGCAAAGAAAAAATCGGTCTATGACAGTGGGAACAATTTATAGAGATGATGGTGTGCGCGTGACAACAGACAAAGAGAAAGATTAGGCGTTTCTCCAGAGATTTCTAGAGCAGACCAATCATAATGATGCGGATACCAGGGATGCAGTTAGAGAGGAGGTTATCTGGCACCATGGAGAATATGAATTATGAAGACATCATACGGTTTGAAGATGTTAAACATATTTTGAAAAAAGGCAAAAGACACGGCACCAGAGTCCGATGGTGTCAGGTATGGCCACATGAAGATCTTGAGCTATGTAGACCTGAAGGAGATGACCGACTGCTTTAACTATAGCATTAGGACAGCATCAGTACCGCAGGATTGGGTACACAGCTATTTCATCCCTCTCCCAAAGCCATTCAAGGATCATTCAAAGCTTAGCGGCTTTAGGATTATCACCCTTCAAAATACATTTGGGAAGGTTTTAGAGAAGATAGTCGCTGTTAAGCTACTAGAGGTTTTGGAAAGGGGTAAGCTTCTTCCAAGAGGCCCGGGGAGCTACAAGCCAGGAAAAGATACCTGGTCAAATGCAGCCACTTTTGCCTTTGACGTTTATGAGGGGTTCCAGGGTAGACAGGAAACGATGGCGACAGCGCTTGATCTCGAGGATGCGTACAATAGAGTTCGATATGATATTTCGATGACCACACTGATGGAGAAGGGGGTCAATCCCTGGTTGGTGAACTGGATAGAAGCCGTCCTGCATTCTCGTCGGATGCATGTACCTCAGAGCCACATATGTTAACCCCGGGACTGCCAGAGGGATCTGCAATCTCACCGGTGCTCTTTAACGTGTATACGAGCAAGATTGCAAACTAGAAGCACCAGGGGTTGAAAGGATACTAACATTTGCAGATGATATTCTTGCATATAGGCAGGGTAGAGATAGGGAGCAAACAGCCCAGGGGCTACAGGCGCCAGTAGACAAAGTGATTGATTGGTGCACTGAAATGAGTGCTGTCATCCACCCGGAAAAGGCGGCTGTTTTGTGGTGCTCTCTGGACAACAGGATTGTGAGAGCTGATGTCCCAATCCTCACGATAGATGGTAGAAGCGTCAACAGAGAGAACAAACTGAAGTTTCTGGGAATCACATTTGACAGGAGTCTGTCCTTGAAGGACCATGTGGAGACGGTTGTGAGAAGATCTCAAAAGGGACTCAATGCACTTAAAACTATGGCTGCAATGGACACAGAGCAGAGAATGCTCTTCACACTATACCAGCACTTGATCCTCTCAGTGATTGATTGCTGACTAGGGCTGCTCACTGTCTCGGGGAGTCAGCTGGTGAAATTGGAGCGCATACAGAACGAGGCTATGCGGGTCATTCTGGGATGCACTAGAGACATCCCAGTAGTGTGTATGCGATACATCCTTGGCCTGCCGACTGTTGCTGGTAGTCACAAGGAAATGCAGGCGAAGGCATACCTCAGAGTAGCTGCAGACACAGATCACCCGTTGCACGAGGCGCTGGACGCGGTTAGGGGTCAGAGACTGATAAGAGGGAAATCATGGATGGCTCAGGCGGTGGATACGATCAGACAGGTGTGCATCTTGGAGGGCATTGGGCGAGGAGGGGAGTGGGTCAGAGTGCCAGCAGAGCAGTCGGACTTGCGCAGAGTTATAATCACATTGGGCCGGGAGTTCAGGGAGTGGCCAGCAGGGGCCACGGAAGTGGAAATCCAGCAACGAATTCAGGATAATGCTCGCCCGGGTGATGTGATTATCTACACAGATGGTTCGATGTTGAGAGGTAGGAGAATTCCTGGGGATTCTTAGCAAAAGCTAATGGTCGTCGTTTAGTGCAGGAGAACCTGGCGTATGATACCACAGCATCTAGCTTGGGAATGGAGGTGGAGGCGGTCAGTGCAGCTTTCCGCTGGATGGAGAACACGATACATACACACATCGTGATTGTAACTGATTCAGAAAGCATGCTGAGGAGGGTGAGGATAGGCAGGCTTCGTGCAGAGTGGCTCGCTTCGCTTCAGAGGTCACGGGTGGCAAGCATCACCTGGATCTTTTCTCCTGGGCATGCCGGTGTGATGGGGAATGAACAGACGGACAGATTGGCTGGCTCGGCAAAACTTGGTGGAGTGTTGATGTATGACAGGGCTGACGTGGTTGCGGCCTTGTGGGAGCACGTGTGCACCTCAGAGGAGCAAATGGATCACCATAGTCTGGCAACAATGAGGCAGCGAGGAGTGACGAGGGGATCTGGCCGACGCTCGACGCTCAGAGGAAAGGCGAGACGGACATATAATCAGATTGCTACTGGAACTATTGGTGTTGGAACTCTTCGCTGCTGCTGAGGATAGGGACGGGGCGCTTATGGGAATGCCCCGAATGCTGTGATGTCGGTTCCTAAATCAATCATTGCCAGTTGGTCTCTCATGATCTGGGTCTGGAAGTTGCCGAACTCCTGGTTTCCCCCCCCCCCCCCGGATCAAATCTAGCAGTGGAGCAGAACCACTTAGTGGGTGAGGAAGTATAAATCCTTTACCCACAGAACCAGGATCACGCCTGGGGGTCTTTCAACAATCAATGATCAATGAAACTCCCACTCGTGCATTACTGGTAATCGTGTACTGAAGATAATCGGACTTTACTGTGGCAAATTGCAAAGCTGATATTCTTTATGTATAGCTTTTTTCGTGAGTGTAGAATACAGGTAACTTAGATTACTAAAAGCCCTGAGAATTGCTGAGCGATCTTCATTGACAGAATCTCGGGATCTGATTGTGGCACTCACTGACTTCTCGTCAAAACAACACAGGAAATGCAACATCAGAATCCCATCCATGGCCAACTCCTTTGTCAAGCACTTTCTGTTGGATGTTGGATCCACGTAACGAAGTATGTAAATACTCCCACCACTGTTCCAGACAGTGCTTCGCTTCCTGATTAATTTTCATTCTGTCTGTCAGACCAACTCTCTACCCCGCTGTAACATTTCAGTCAGTGTGAAACCAGCAGCTTTTGAAATTAGGACATCAGTTATCTTGCTTTTGAGCATTCCTCAATGACCTGCAAATGACTGGCAACGAAGGAGAAATGGGAGGCCGAGGACACAAATGAAGACTAAATGCCTACGACAGAGAATATATCAAAATGACGCAAGCTGCGCATACAAATAAAATAACGCGTTTGCCATTTAGGCTTATTAGATGTACATTTTCCAAGACCGAAAATCCACGGGAGGGGGGGGGGGTGGGGTGTGGGGAGGGAAGGGGGCTAACATTGCCATTGTTGCTCCAGACGCCGTTATGCTCTCAAAATTCTGATGACCTTTCACGAGTCTGGACTGGATGTATAGCTGGGCTAGTCGAGGAAATATTATAATCTTCCACAACCACCATTTTTGACCCTGCACATTAGTATTGATTGATATGTGCAGTAAACACAATATAATGTCCCAATAATACTGATAATGTACCAACTAATTGAAAATACATATCAACTGGGAAACCATTTGAGGCCACAAAGACAGTTTATAAATAAACTATAGCTTTCAATTGTTATGTTGTCTAGTGTGTCCTCTAATCTCTAATTCTGTCTTTTAGCCAAGCAATGAGTTCAGTCGTGGCATCAAATTCACAAATGCCAGCATTCTGTGCTAAATAAAGAGACACAGAAGTAATGCACAGGGAAATGTAGTTCTTCCCAATAAAGCACATAGCATGAATTCCAAACAAACCAAAATAACAGTAAACAGGCACGTACTGCCCATGGATCATTATGGGAGACGGGAAACCTTTCCTGATCCTGAGAGATAATATATATGCAGATCAGTAAAGTTCATGACATCGTGTACGAAGAATATGGGCGAAAGAATGATGGCACGATATGGTTCTCTGATGACGGAAGGCCAACCTCTTACTGACCCACGACGTCTGCGGCCATAGTTTCAGACCGTATTCACAAATCATACTTGAATAAGTCAGACGTTTGTTCCTTTTTGTGGTTCGGTATTAGTTATTTCTTTTACCTCCTGTCTCAGGCAGTTATTGTTTTACTATAGTATGTCCACATTTGTTTGCCTCAATATAAACATTCATATCTCAGTAACCAACTGAGGGGAAATTATGAGATTTATTATATAACCTTATCATTATGTCCACCCAACAAAAATATTTTTGTTCTGGAGATTTTACAGCAGATTTCAAAGTTTGTTTATATGCGGTATATAATTTACGAGTCTGAGATGAAATTCATAATTTTAAATGCATTACAGCGTAGCCAGACAATCAGCGCTCAATGTTGAATATTTTCACGGGACTGGCCTTATGCCAACTCCCCGCGTTGTTTTAAACTAGGACTGTTCAGAGGTGTCTCAAAATGTGGGTTATTTCATGGAACCTGATTAATATGTTTCTTTGTTTTTTTTTAAACATCTTACCACTTATCGCTAACATTGAAATGTGTGAATATTTTTCAATGGGATTGAATGCGAAATTGTGTATACTATTACAAATTACGAAAAAAGAACAGTGCATGCATTGGGTTTGAGTAAACAGTAATTTCGTCGATGGGTGCAAGAATCTGGAATTAAACCACCACGCAATAACCAAACGGTAGGTAGAAAGATTATTGTAGACAGCTTTGACAAAGATGTCATACGGCGAACTATTATAAAAATGCTTTAAAAAGTCGATTAAAATTCGACAAAGTCGACTTCATTGCACCGGGTTCTATCCCATATGGCTCGGTTTCTTTCCACAGCGCGGAAAGCATCGCACAAAGCACGAACTCCGCAGCTCTAGCGACGACCAACGGAAGTCTCCGAAAAATTTAACTCGTGAACCGAAGGATGCGGCCCGGAATCGAACCCACGACCTTTGGAGCCCGAGTCAAAAGGCTTGACTACTTCGCCACGGAGAATACTAAAATTATAAAAATTTTGGATTTTATATCCAGGGTTATCCAGCATTATAAAAATGCTGGATGCCAAAGAAACAGTGACTGTAAGAAAACTTAGGGTTTGGTTGAGAAAGAACAATAACATAGACCTATTCAAAACAACTTTGTAGAAAATTATAAGGACATTATCTTCACTTTTTGAAAGTACAAGGGCGGTAGAAATATTCTTTGCGAGCAACCGCATTTAGGAGCCTTGAGAAGCAGATACCTACGTGAAATAAGGGAAATGCGCAAAGAAAATAATGGCATAGTGTATTTGGATGAGACGTGGATCAATGTGCACCACACAAGTGAAAAGGAATGGCAATCAATGGATGGAAAGATAAAGCGTTATGTGCCCAGTAGTAAAGGACAGCGTTTGGTCATAGCCTATGCTGGTAGTACTCATAATGGCTTACTACAGAACGCTGGGCTCGTGTTCGTATCAAAGCATACAGACAATAGGGATTATCATAATGAGATGAATGGTAATGTATTTAGAGATTGGCTAGAGAATACAGTACTTCCATCCTTTGATAGACCGTCTTGTCTAATCATGGACAATGCATCATATCACAATGTTGTTGCCCAAAAAGACAAAATACCTACGGCATCGAGCACAAAGGAAGCAATAAAGATATGGCTCCGAGAAGAAAATATACCATTTCCAGAAATATATTTCAAGCTACAGTTGTTGTCCCTTGTAAAACAGGCGCAAAAAAGCAAGAAATTTCAAATCGACAAGTTGATAGAAGAGCATGGCCATAGGTGCTTGAGACTTCCGCCGTATCATTCTAATTTAAACCATATAGAACTTGTGTGGGCTAAAATTAAAGGACAAGTGGCAGCTGCCAATACTACATTCAGATTGTCTGACGTCAAGATACTAACCCAGTCCGCGCTATTAAATATTGATAAAAGTTACTGGGAAAAAATGTGAGGACCATGTGTTAAAAGATTAAAAGAGAAAGAGGACTATTGGAGAAAGGATGGATTGAATTTTATGCAACCGAGAGCAATCATCAACCTACTGGAATCGTCCGATACAGATTAAGGTCTGAGCAGATCGCAGACCTTAATCTACGTACACACTTACTGGGATATTTTGCTCCAACTATTCAGACGAATTGCGGGCCCTAAACATTACAGCATCAGCATAATGTCAATGGCAACAGTTTATATTCCATAGTGATGAATTTTCAATTCCGCAAGCCCTCAGCTGTGACAAAGAACTGTACTAAAAACAAAAAACACACACACACTAAACGCATTGAATACCAACAGAAGAGTAATATTGCGGTGGAAACTGACACATTGTGGCATAACAAGAAACGTGAGAGCAAACACGTTGTTAAATTAGGGGACAACACACGTGCATAGGAATCAGTTTATAAACTTCAATGAAAAGAGGACCAACATCTTGGTCGTTAAGAAGAAAGCCCACTACAGAGACACTGACAACTATTTTCATAGTGCAAAACAGGTAATCATGTTCCGTAACAGATCCTTAAAAATGGAAACATGATGACTAAATTGCGGTATCATTTCTGGTCACTCCATACGCACATTAACGCACAGCTTTGGAAGCTTTCACGAACTCAATATAAAAAGCTAACACGAATACTTGTGTACACTTTATTAACCAGCAGCTGAAGAAACAAGAAGGAAATGAAAAATAAGGTAAGAAATATATTCCTTCTACTTTCCTGTCAATTTACAAATTATTTACTCCATGCCTCTGTAAATTCTCTGTCTTTACTAATATTACACATTGCACCCCTCTCGGGATTCTCCGTGGTGAAGTGGTCAAGCCGTCTGACTCGGGCTCCGAAGGTTGTATGTTCGATTCCGGGCCGCGTCCTTCATTTCACGAGTGCATTTTTTCGGAGACTCCCGAGGGTCGTCGCTGGAGGTACAGAATTCGCGCTTTGTGCGACGCTTTCCGCGCTGCGGAAAGGAACTGAGCCATATGGGATAAAAACACGGTGCAATGCAGCCAACCCTGTCGATTTTAAGCTACTTCTTTCATTGCACCCACTCCCATACGAATCCGGATACGCCTTGTGTGTCATCTGAATTGGCGGGGCTTTCATTACTGTAAACATAAATTTGTTAGCGAGAAATCACTAGTTTTTCAGCAAAACATCAAAGAAATGTCGCCGCTTTCGATTATTTAAGTTGTCTTTGGACCTATCAAAGACATATTCCTTGGGTGGGGGTAAATATAAGACGGCTGGACAAATTTCATAATGATGCAACAGACAGTTTTCAAAATAATTGATCGCGAATGAAAGCATTCTTTTTGGGATATACTATATAAGAAATATTATTTCTGAAGGTTATACCGAGTTACTGCCTAAGATATGAGTCATAGAAATAAATGGTGAAGAAGGCATTGCATTCAATCCACACACAAAAAAAGCGAAAAACGCAAATAGTTGAATGGGGTCATAAGAAATTTTTTAAAAATAAATAACTAGAACAGATTAGATTAACAGAACAAATAACTAGAACACGACTAATCTAACAACTGACAGGATGAAGACTAATGTAACAATCCCCATGAACAAATCTAATCTAACAACTGACAGGACCAAGGCTAACATAACAATCATCATGAAGAAGACTCGTCTGAAATCTTACAGGAGCAAGCCTAATATAATAACAATCACTAACAAAGACACCAGACAGGAACAAGATTACTTAAGCGTATACTGATTTTCTGAGTACATACATAAATAATATGTTGCTATGCCGGCTTAATTATGTATTCTTAGGGAGCTTTCCGCGATGAACACAACCAAAATAATTTTTCAGCCTTGGTTTTGTGGATAGCAATAGTATATCTTTGAAAGCACAGGCCTGTATGTCAGCAGTTTGTAATGGCATACAGTTTAAGTGTTCCGGGTTCAATTCTTAGTCAGATTAACAGAAGAAAGGAAGTATTGGTTATTACAAAGAAAAATTGTATACCGGAGAGCAACATGAAAGGAAATGTAACGCATCAATGTGTTTAAGCACTTGGGTCTTTAATAGCATCAGATGGAAGATGCATTAAGGAAGTTAAATGTATAATAACCCAAGCAAATGCAGCATTTCATAAGATGAAGAATATTCTCTGCAATTTATCTTTGTCAATTGCAGTGAGGAAAAGAATTCTTAAGAGCTATATTGAGCCAATCAAAATGTGCGAAAGCGAATCATGGACAATTAACAGACAAGTGAGGAATTATGTGGACGCCGCGGAGATGTAATTGTATAGAAGAATGATGAGAACACCGTGGATGGATAGAAAGACATTGAAAGAAGTTCACTCATAAAAGAGAACTGTATATTCGCATAAGAAGACGACAGTCCACATTGAGTGGGCATGCAATGAACGGAGGAAACACATAGGCATATAGGGACGTAGAGGTGTTTCCATGGCACCAGGGCCAGGTTAAATACTGGCTAAGACCTACTAACACGTCTTAGTCGTGCGTCATGGGCAACAGGTCCCTTCGGGGTCCTGGCTAACTTAGTAGGATCGCTGATTTTTCCGAAGTCGGAGAGTATCTGCCTGCACGGCGAGGAACCACCAGTCTGCACACCAATAAGCCAGACATGGGACAACGGATACTCACGCAAACCTCAGTCCGGTATAACATCACACTGATGTTGGACAACAGGATGTCTTCATCCGACATACAGGACTTCATGCTGGAGTTCACAGCCAGTGAAAGCAAGCAAGCACATAGGCATATAGACAAGCAGGCAGGCGGGCGGACATACGAACGGACAGACAGACAGACAGACAGACAGACAGACAGACAGACAGACAGACAGACAGACAGACAGACAGAGGAAAGCGCGGCAGGAGTAGATAAAAATAGAGGATGCTGGGCAGTTTTTCATCTTGGCATGGAGATGGGTAGGCATAAGAAATTATTTGCAGCACAAGAAACCGAATATTGGTAACAGAAGATAGATAGGTAAACAGACACACAGACAGACAGATGCACGTTTTCAAAAGTACACGCCCCACAACACTAGAACGTTTGACTACTTCAAAGCTACGTTCAGCAACGCTCAAAGCCTACTAAATCCTCTTAAGCAACAACCTTATGTTTTGCCATCTGTCTTCACGGAGAAATTACACCTTCTCAAAACACCTGCATACTTTCCATTCTCCAGCTTAAGGACAGTGATTTTTCATCGCATAGTTTCTACTTTCCCCTGTGCAATTGCAAGCTTTCGTGCAGCTTAATAGAAGTGGAAACTGCTGGCACCGTTGCAAGTACCAGGCTCTCACTAGTTCTTTCTCACTACGCGTCTTACGTGACCGGGGATCACAATTTCTTATCTCGTATGAGGACATTAACGAAATCGCAGCTTTGGCTCCTCTTGTACACAGCTGTATACAGTTGTAATGTGGGTGTGAATTCTAAATATTTGCCAAGTAGTGTGTGCGGTATTTTGTGGTATGTGTATTTAACAAGCTGTGCTTACTTTAGTTTGTGAATTCTGTGTGTGTTTTGCTGCGAAGTGCGTAGAGATTTCAGTGTACTTGTGTGGAGTTTCTTATTACACGTCAAGATAAACGCACTGGTAAGTTTACGTGATGTTGCGTTGTTGTGTTTTTTTCTGTGCACGTATTAGTATTAGCTATAATTGAATTGTTAGAAAGTTCAACTTTTGAAATTAACTCGTTTGTTCTCATATTTTTACTTTCTAATTAACTGTTTCGATTATCTTTAGTTGTTTACTCCATTACGCCTTTTAGCTTTTTAATTAGTTCGTTTTGCACATAAACAATTTTCCATTTAGGAAAGCTCTGTTAACTTTATAACATGTCTTTTCCTTGATTGTTAGTATCATAATTGACCATCTTCTTTTGGCAGATTAAAAATTATTGTATCTATTGGATGTATACTATATTTCTCATATATGATTATTTTTTTTTTCGTGTTTCCATCCTGTTTCAGGATATTGTGGTCAACACCAGAATCTTTCAGCTGTATGTTGATTCCTAGGCTATATTACGCTCATCAGCACGCCACGACTTTCTGAGCGACCGGCTCCATACTCTCGTAAGACTGCCGCGACTCGAACCCCTTCAAATTCTCGTGCGCTCATGTCAACCACGAGAGTATTCAGGGTTACGGAGAACGCTGCTAACTCCTCAGCCAGGGAGACCGGCATACATGATGATAGTTTTATAATTAATTGTTCTCCAAACTGTTAAGAGATTTGCTAATAATGAATTGTAGCGGATTTCTATATCTTAAGTCTATTAACGGGAATTTACTAGAGTGTATTCCTTTTACGCCTTACAGTGCTGTTAGCTGTTGTGTGCTATTAGTTTATTTCGCTATTTCTTATATTCTATTATCTCAACACATGAACGGAGCATATTGGGGCGACCCTTTGCCGTTAAGTTGGAACCGCGACTAACGAATGTTATATTAAGCTATTGCGTGTCCTTCTGGGGCGTTGCTATCAGCCCCAATTCTATGTTAGTTTTCTAGGCAAGTTTACGTTCAGTTGTTTGCAGTTTTTACACGTTGACGAAAGGATAACATGGCGAGGTAGATGGTTCAACCCCAATACCGGTATTAAGATGCACTTAAACTTGAGCTTCTCGTTCAGAAAGTAATGGCAAACTACTGAACATACAGATACCTATCAGATCAACCTGGGGTTTATCGTAACGTTCTGCAAAGGACATGAAACATGTGGTTAGTTTGCTATTGCTTTCTGAACGAGGCGTCTCCGTTGAAGTTCAAGTACCGGTTTAGGGTTTTTCTAGCTACTCCGCCATAAGCGCACAGGATATCTAATAGCTAGAGTGTTTATATCCTTTCGGCTAGGTCGGCTGCTATGTTATATGAATTAACTTACTAAATTTAGAATATTTTCTAAGCTACCTGTCTGTTTTCTACCATTAGGATTTCTTAATGTTAATAATGAATATAAATGTTATAGACGAGTTCTAAGAATATCTTAGATAAAGGAGAGAAAAAGTGCATCCATACTTCAAGAGCTAAATACTGAAGAAGGTTGGCTATTAAAGACAATAAAACAAAGAAAATTGAAATATTTTGGTCACTTGAAACGTCACGAAAGTTTGGAGAGATTAATAATGGAGGGGTATATGCCTGGGAAGAGAGGAAGAGGAAGGCCAAAGAGAAGATGGGTGCAGGATGTGGCGGATGATCTCCAGATGGGTACAGACAGAGGGCAATTATGCCGGATGGACTGAGGAGTTGGCATGGATGATATTTAATAGATCTTGATCACCAGAGAGTTAGATCTGGGGAGATGTATGGACGCCTAGGCCAGTTGACAGGAGGCACGATGATAAGCCTGGATAGCTGCCTATACCGCATGTTCTTTTAGAATTCCAGCTGCGTGGGGTGTTACACGTCAGCAACATCCACACGGGTCCTCAAGTCATGTGCCCTTGTTGTATGAGGCTAGTCGTTCAATATACTACTGACGGAACAGTAGGGTTTATACTACCCTTTTATACTAGTCAACATCCACAATGTTCACATCGTGAATCGAACTAAGTGTGCAGAGTTAGAAGAGGACGTTGTAATCTGTGGGCCACTCCTCCCCCAATTATCTTATTCCCGCTTACCGCCATTGCAACGTGTGATCCCTTGTAACGCTGCTTTCCTTAGATACGATTACATGATATCTCAATTTCTTGCATGTGTGTATGTGGATGTGTGTGGGCGCGTATGTGTTTATTACGTGTTTGAAGGAGTGTATGTGTGAATAGCTTCATGTATAATGAGGATATATATATATATATATGAGAGAGAGAGAGAGAGAGAGAGAGAGAGAGAGAGAGAGAGAGAGAGAGAGAGAGAGAGAGAGAGAGAGAATGTATGAGCGAATGTTTGTTATGTGCTTGTGGTTATGAGTGGGTATATATGTGCATGGTTGTGAGTTTGCGTGCTATTGAGCGAGTGGATAATTGTTAGTGTTTGTGTAAATGATGTATGTGTTGTATGAATGTGTGTATTTAGACATCTATGTTTATGCTTACTGCATGTGTGTGTGTATTTCTCTCTCTCTCTCTTTCTCTCTCTCTCTCTCTCTCTCTCTCTTTTTCTGTGTGTGTGTGTGTGTGTGTGTGTGTGTGTGCCTGTCTATCAAATAACATTGTAATATGCATTGTTTATGTTTACTATGGGTCAGGTCTTAGTCAGATATGACTGAGCTACCGTATGACGGTAGACGGTACTACCTGCTTTCTGTTAGCGCCGAACGTTGGGCAGCGTTTACCAAACCCGACAACACACAATGTGCCAGCGGCTTCGGGTGGAAGAGCGCAATTGGGAGGGTACAAGCCTTATCCTGGTGCGAGGAAATAAACCTAAAGACAAAATGTCATGGCATCGCAGACCAGGTCCTAAGCCTTGGTTGGCAGCTGGTCTAGGATCGAAGCTCCGACCGGTGGACAATTAGAGAATTGCTTTGCTGATCCGGCAGCTTCCGCAGCTTGTCGTGTTCCAGATGTGTTGTTGTTACCATTCCTCTGGAGTGAACTAGGCAGGCCGAGAGAGGGATCATGCTGCATGGGCAACACATGGTCTCTATATTTTAGCCCAGGCTTTGTGCTATGGAGAGGCAATAACTCCATCCCTGGTCTTAACTGGTCTCGGAATCAAAGCGAGAGGCAACTGTTACGGGTTATAAGTCCCTGTCAATTGGCGTAGGCATGGGGCGCCACAGGCTGCCTCTGATGGTGGGAGACACCTACAGGTGTCACTGATCAGGTACCACGCGCTTCAAGCTGGGCAGCCCACAGACAGTTTGGTGCTGATCCGCCAAAGCCTGCATGCTTCAATGGGTGCTTGGGGCTAGGACAAAATCTGAATCGCAGGCTGGTAAACATATGCACCAGGTACTACTAAAATGAAAAATAGAAACCTCAAGCTACGGCTAACAGTCTGGAACATAAGAAACATGTGTCCAGGATTTTCTACTGACCTGACGAATGTTGACGACGTGAGAAAAACGGCTGTGATTGATGCCGAACTCAATCGTCTTAACATTGATATTGCTAGCCTGCAGGAGACTCGCCTCGCTGAGGAAGGGTCACTCAGGGAAAACAATTACACCTATTTTTTTTTTTTTTTTTTTTTGGGGGGGGGGGGGGGGTAAAGGGCAGTTATAAAAAAGGCAACACGGTGTGGGCTTTGCAGTGAAGAATTCGCTACTGGGAATGATTGAAATTCCAGCAGGGGATAATGAAAGACTATTATCCCTGCGCTTGGCAACCTCTTGTGGTTTTGCCACCATTATTACTGCATATGCACCGACACTCGATTCCTCTGATGATGTGAAGGATTCGTTCTATGAGGAGTTAGGCTTCGTGATCAAGGCAGTTCAAAAATCTGACTACATTTATATGCTCGGTGATTTCAATGCTCGTGTGGGCAAGGTCTCGAGTTCATGGCCAGTTTGCCTTGGAAAATACATCGGTCGCATGAATGAAAATGGGCAAAGGCTGCTGGAGCATAGCAACAGAAATGGCCTAAATATTACAAACTCCGTTTTTAAAACAAAAGAGCTGCATAAGGTCACATGGAAGCATCCGAGATCCGGCCATTGGCACCAGTTGGACTTCACGGAGACAACATGTGAACCATATATCATTGACTGTAAGTTACCACAGTGCTGACTGTGATACGGATCATTCTTTGGTTGTTGCAAGGGTTAGACTGTTACCAAAGAGAATCTACACAGCTAAACACACATCTAGCCTCAGGATTAATATTATTAGCACTCACGATCCTGAAAAGTGCTTTCAGTTTCAACAGCATCTTGAAGATGCTTTCACTGATACACCAGAAAATTGTAAAGTAAGTGAAAAGTGGCGTCAACTTAAGGAAACTCTTTATAAAACTGCCGTAGGGGTTTACGGCTCTGTGGATCATAAGAGTCATGACCGGTTTGCGGCAAACAGCCAGACACTGCAAACCTTGATTGATAAAAAAAAGATCTCTCTCTTAAAAAGACAAAGACAGAACAGCGCTTAACGCTCTCAGTGAGCTGAAGCAAGCTAGGAAGGATGTGCACATGGCTGTCGGGCAGTGTGCAAATAACTATTGGATCAAGTTATGTGAGTCCATTTAAAATGCAAGTAATAAGGGAAACATCAGAAGCATGTATGAAGGGATAATGAAAGCCTGTGGGCCAATGACCAAAAGAAGTGCACCACTGGAAATCTTGACTGGAGAAATCATCACTGATAAGAAACAACAGATGGATATATGGGTAGAGCACTATTTGGAGCTTTATTCAAGTGAGACCAAACTAGCGAATGATGCCCTCAGCGCCATAGAGGCCCTGCCAACTCTTAACTACCTGGACACAATTCCCACCTTAACAGAAGCTAAGTGTGCTATAAATGAACTTGCGTTTGGCAAGGCTCCAGGTAAGGTTGGGATTCCAATAGAGGTTATCAGGAGTGGGCAAGACACACTCACTCTACAGATCCACCAGCTAATAGAGCTATGCTGGCGAGAAGGACAAGTCCCACAGGATTTCAAAGACTCAAGCATCATAACACTGTATAAGAACAAGGGCGATCGAAGCGACTGTAACAACTATAGGAGCATCACACTTATGTGAATTGTGGGAAAGTATTTGCCAGAATTGTTCTGCGCAGACTTCAGGTCCTGGTAGATCAAGCCTACCCCGAATCACAGTATGATTACCGACAGAACCGGTCTACCATTGATATGATATTCTCATTGCGACAAATGCAAGAAAAATGCCCTAAACAGAATCAACTACTGTTTATTGCCTTCATCGACCTCATAAAGGCATTTGATTTGGTCAGTCATGAGGATCTATTCAAGGCACTAAAGAAGATTGGCTGCCCACCAACTCTTCTGTCCATTGTGGAATCATTCCACACAAGCATGAAGGGTATAATCAAGTTTGATGAAGCACCTTCAGAAGAGTTTGAAAGTAAGAGTGGCGTTAAACAAGGTTGTGTACTCGCTCACATCCTATTTGGAAATATACTTTTCACTTCTGCTGAAACATGACTTTTGTGATCAGGATGGTAGTATATACATTCACTCAATCTCAGATGACGGACTCTACAATGCTCAGGAGATTGAAGACCAAGACCACAATTAGGAGGGTACTGATCAGAGAGTTGCGTTTTACAGATGATGCTGCAATTACGACCCACTCTGAGGAAGAATAATAACGTCTGCTATCTGCATTCTCCAATGATTTATTTTCTTCTGAATTTGGTTTAACAATTATTTAAAAGAAGACACAGATTATGTCAATTATGTCACAAGGTGCACATGGGGTACCTTTAATCTTTATTGACGACGCCGAACTAGAGATAGTAGACCATTTTACACATCTGGGATCAAAGTTAAATAGCAAATTATCCCTAGATCAGGAAATCAAAAATCGGGATTCGTAAGGCAGCAACAACAATGAACAGGTTAACCCAAGGAGTCTGTGAGAATAGAAAGCCTACTGCCAAAACAAAAGTCCTTGTCTATTAAGCCTTTGTCCTTAGGACTCTTCTTTATGGCAGTGAAGCCTGATCAATGTACTCACACCAAGAAAAACGTTTAAACAGCTTTCATATGCGATGTCTGTTAAGAATACGTTGTATTAAGTGGCAAGACAAAATCACAAATACTGAAGTATTGGAAAGATCAGGTTGTGTGACGGTT
Organism: Cepaea hortensis; assembly: GCA_963921405.1. Taxonomy (NCBI): domain Eukaryota; kingdom Metazoa; phylum Mollusca; class Gastropoda; order Stylommatophora; family Helicidae; genus Cepaea; species Cepaea hortensis. Next base: position 51,707,895 of record OY992892.1, on the reverse strand, counting down.
TGTTCCATGCTCAGTCTTCGTAGATTTAGATGGATAGGACATGTTAGGAGGATGGATGATGGTAGAATACCAAAGGACATCATTTTTGGTGAATTACAGATGGGTAAGAGATCTCAGGGTTGGCATATACCCACGTTATAAAGATGTGTGTAAGCAGGGCATTATTGATACAGGCATTGATACCGCTCACTGGGAGCAAGTCGCCGCTGAACGTGTTGCATGGAGGGCAAATATCAGAAATTTAATAAAGACAAAGGAGAAAATGATTGAAGATAAGTCACACACCGAGCGTGCGAGACGTAAGATGGTACATGATGGTGAAAATAAACATATCTTCACATACATCCACCGTGGGCGAACATTTACTTCGCGAATTGTCCTGATTAGTCACATTCGCTAACGCTATGGGTTGTTGTTGTTATGCCTTTTTGAAGCACAATATAACAAACTATCCTCTGTCAAGACGGCACGGTGAGAATGAACAATGCGTTATTTTTTTATGGCATTCATTTAACAATTTTGTTGTTGTTGTTTTGTTTAATGAGTGAATGTAACGTGAACAATAGATAATGATGTAAGGAAAATGAGTTGTTGGAAGGGCTGAATGTAAGACGGGCCTGCGTGCCCAATTTGTGACGCTTTGAAAATACAGTTCGTTCGTTCGTATATATTTTACTTAATGAACATAACTGTGGCATTCACTTGCAAAACACGTCAAGAAAACTATAAAGCTCGTATGTTAATATATGATTGTAAGCTTAATCCACACGGTTTACTAACTCTCTCATCGGATACAGTTTCCAAGTCTCAGATATGTTCTCGGACAAGATGGCGACTCTATACAGAAACAATAAATGAACTCCTATTAATTCTCATTAAAAATACCAAACAGTAAACGCCCGTTTTACACCTGTTAAGGCGTATTGACCATATGTAGCTAGGCACATTTTTATAGACCAGTCAGCTCCTGGGTGATGTCAGTAATACTAAGGCCGCCGTTACTTCCTAAGATATTTCCTAGTACTCATTTTTATGTTGGTTCGACCAGGTCAATTTTTAAATTTTCGAATCCACCCGGAATCCGGATCGACCCTTTGAGCACAATAAAGGCAGGTGTCTAGCCAAAATGATACCGCGGCTCCCCAGTTTATGCTCATGGGTGGGATGAATATAGGTATAATTATATTGACGATTTTCATGACGTATTTCATTCTTTTCAACGAATATTTTGATATGGGAAAGCTTGTCTGTATCCCAATGTGGTATCTTCCGGCAGATTCTATGATTTAGCTTATGTATTGAACACGTTTGACATGTTTGGTAGTTATGCCTTTATTATATGTAAAGCATAATGAATTGAAGTTGGTTTCTTGGGCATGCCTTCAGTTCAGTTGGTCTTCAAATGTTTAATGATCATCGCTCATCTCGCAATAACCAAAGCAAAATAAATCGAGATTTGTTTTAAAAACTGTAATGCTACAGAACGATTCTTAGAATATTGTTACCAAGAAGAATAAAAATATTGCCATTCTGCAAGATCTGAACAATGAAGAAAACCAACTCATAAATAGCATCATTTCTCAGAAACTGAAATGCTTTGGCTTATTACATCATCACAGTGGTTCAGAAAGAATAGTGATGGAAGGCGTGGTTCCTTGGAGAGAGTTCGGGGTCGAATACCACGAAGCTCCCCCGATGTGTCTCCACCTTGACGTGGTGGGGGAGCTTGCGTGTCCCATCGACCCCACTTGCTTGCCGATGGGTGAAAAATTACATATCGGACAGCTTATGGGATAGGGACCAGACTAAGAGAGACACAACCTGCTGCTCTGCAGGTATAGACTGAGGATAGCAGTCAAAATTTAAATCAGGTGCACGAAGGCAGAATTTCTTGGTTCGGACAAAACTCTTAGGGCTCCCTGTCGAGGGCTGTGGCTGAACGCCTCTAAGCCACAAACCCTCGGACCTGAGAGCCAGGCCGATACCCGTCTACCGGAAAATAGAAACGTGATACTGAGCAAGCTACATGCTCAGGTCTAATACATGTTCGAAGGCTCTCAGCTGGGGGATATGAGGGATTCCCGGATGAGAGGGCCTGACCGTTTCCCGTTCGCTGCTGCACGAAGGTAAGGTGCTGAGCCGGCAGCACATGTAGCCTACCTCGTGAGCGAGTACAAAAAAGACAGAAAAGTGCCCCAGTCGAAGGGCATGGTTACGGAAACTCTGTATCTAACTCATAGAGAGTGTAGATATAAGTGGAAGAACGTCTCAACGCAAAATGGAACGCACGGCGAGCGAACCTATTGCGTGGGTTGAAGTCACAAGCAAAAGCTTACCGAGTGGATGTCGCCCGCAATCTGACCGCTCCTGGTGTGTGCTCGAGCGATCAGTGGCAAGCGGGATGCTCAACACATGGAAGTGAGGAACAAAAGCAGCCATGAGCAGGACGTGGAAACTCCTTGGGTGAGCCCAGTCTCAGAGCAATATGTGCCGGCTCTGCAATTATGGAAGCCTCCTCGGATAGTGAGATGATGCCCATGGTCTGCCCCTGCCTTCCCTTGAGGGCCGTCCGCGATATCGTTGATCGTTCTATCTTGACCAGCTGAGATGTGGGTGACATTACAACAGTCTAACGTGTCTCGAAACCGGAGGAAGGCTAACCTCACTAAAAAATGCCCGCCAGAAGTCGGAAGTGTCGGCCTACGGGTGGCAAACTAAAAATTGACACTACGCAATTACGTCCGAGTGAAATGTCTCGCCCGAATGTCTCTCGTGCTAGGAACAGCTCTGACTACCTAGTTTCCGAATGCCGCTCTTGTTCGGAACAGCTCTGACTAGGTAGTTTCCGAATGTCTGTCGTGCCTGGAACAGCTCTGATGGGCGCAACGACAAGCACATGTCCGAAAACTCGCTGAGTGGATGCCGTCTGCGAACATGCCTGGTTTGTGCGGGAATGGCCCGGGGAAAACGAAATGAGCAATATATAGAAGTGAGGATTCAAAGCAGCCATGAGCAGGACGTGACGATTTCCATCGGTGAGCCCAGATCCAGGGCGTTATGTGTCGGCCCTGCAACTATGGAAGCAACCTTGGATGGCGGAAAATGCTATGGACTGTCCCTGCCTTCCTTTGAGGGATGACCGTTGTCTTCGACCGTTCAACCTTGGCCAGCATGGTTGTAGATGGCACCACAAAAGTGAGAGTCTCCCAGGTATGCTACCTGGTCAAAAAAGCACGCTATTGTCGGCTGTGTTGGCCTACGGGTTTCGGCCCAAGGGCGCATAACAGACACACCGCAATCACATCTGAAAAAACACTCAGGATGAACGAAAAGAAGAAGAAGAATACCACGAAGATGGACACTCGACATTCGCAGACACCTTGGGAGTGAACATGCATGAGATAGGAGAACTGGCACAGAATTGAGAAACTGTTCCACAAGCCGTGATGAAGGAGACGTTCTGCAAAGAAACTGTTACATGATGATGAATGTACTTTCCGATTTCTTTTCTTCATATTGTCCTCTATAAGTGCAAATAATTATCTGTACATGTACCCCACGGTAGAGTTTACATGTGAATATCTAAAGAGTGCCAACAAAAGTTGACAGAAGACGAATTACAGAAAGGACTGCGACCTGCTGAAGGCAAAATGTGCCAGAGGAATTCAATTGTTAAAAATAAAAACAACATTACGAATCAATCAAAGGCAGTGTATCTTTCAGAAATAGTGCAAACATTGACATTATGCAACAAGAAACAATTATCCGAACTAATTTTTTTTTTTTTTTTTAACTTCGCATATCCTTTACAGGACATCGCTGTCAACAGCAGCATCTTTCAGCTGTCTGTTGATTTCTTGGCAAGATTACGCTCAGTAGTTTGCCATTGCTTTCTGAGCGGCCGGCTCAGTTATCCCGCAAGTCACCAGCGGGGGTCGAACCGCCTCCAGCTCTCGTCCCGCTACGAGACTCTGCGTGATAAACGGGATTACGGAGAAAGTGTTGTAACCCCTCGGCCAGAGAGACCGGCATCCGAACTAATATGAATTACAATTTCAAAAAACAGAAAAACAGTATATGAAACAATCATCATTGGCCATCATTGGAACCTTGCCGTTCTGACAGACGATAAGTTTGTCCTTCAAAAAGACCCTCACGACTGACCAAATCAAATGCCTTTATGAGGTCGATGAAAGAAATAAACAGTGGTTGATTTTGTTCACGGCATTTTTCTTGCATTTGTCGCAATGAGAATATCGTATGAATGGTAGACCGGCTCTGACGAAAGCATCACTGTGATTCGGGGTAGACTTGATCTCCTAGGACTTGAAGTCTGTGCAGAATAATTCTGGCAAATACTTTTCCAAGAATACACAGAAGTGAGATACCCCTATAGTTGTTACAGTCATCCCGATCGCCCTTGTTCTAGTACAGTGTTATAATGCTTGAGTCTGTGAAATCCTGTGGGACTTGTCTTTCTCGCCAGCATAGCTCTATTAGCTGGTGGATCTGTAGTCTTGCCCACTCCTGATAACCTCTATTGGAATCCCATCTTTACCTGGAGTCTTGCCAGATGAAAGTTCATTTATAGCACACTTAACTTCTGTTATAGTGGGAAGTGTGTCCAGGTGGTCAAGAGTTGGTGGAGCCTCTATGGCGTTGAGGGCATCATTCGCTAGTTTGGTCTCATATGAGTAAAGCACAAAATAGTGCTCTACCCATCTATTCATCTGCTGTTTCTTATCAGTGATGATTTCTCCAGTCAAGGTTTTCAATGGTGGACTTCTTTTGATCAATGGACCGCAGACTTTCTTTATACCTTCATACATGCTTCTGATGTTTCCCTAATCACTTGCATTTTGAATGGACTCACATAACTTGATCCAATAGTCATTTCCACACTGCCTGGCAGCCTTTTGCACATCCTGTCTATCTTGCTTCAGCTCACTCACAGTGATACGCGTTATTCTTTCCTTGTTTCTTAAGAGAGAGATCTTCTTTTTATCAATCAAGGGCTGCAGTGTTTGGCTGTTTGCCGCAAACCATTCCTATGAACTAAATATTCAAGAAACAGTATGCGAAACAATATGAACCAAACATTATAATTCAATATATCCCCACGAGAAAGATAGTAAGCACAATGCGAATATCATAATTTCCCGAAAGTCACGAATAAATATGAAGCAGTGAAGCAAGTTCAAAGCAGTACAGGATTGTCAGGAACCTAAATATAACTATTGCTTTTATTAAAGACATGAGCGTGCACATTCATCTTATCAGATGAAAGGATGAAAGGGAACAAAAACTGCATTTTGTCAAATGAAGAACATCTTATGCAATAAAACCACGTCCTTAGAGGTTAGAAAAAGAATCATTACGTATTATTTAGCACACGTTTATCATACGGCTGTTAATCGTGTACAAGCAGTAAAGAAAGCAATATCCACTGAGGTCACAGAGATATGGTTTTACAGAAATATGCTAACAATTCCTTGGGCAACCAAACTGAATAATCTAAATGTTTTGAAAGAAACAAAAACAACTTATCATAAACATCAGAAACGGGGAGTGGTAATTTCATGGCCACATTATGAAAACAGAAAAAGGTAAACATGTTGTGACAACTGGAAGGATTATGACACTAGGAATAAAGGGAGGCAAACAAAGAAGAAAGATAGCGACACTCGAGATGGTACAACCTGTTGGAAATCGCAAGATAAGAAGACGACAGAATAATGCAAACCAGGTTTGTCGATTGGACAACTTCTTGAAAGTTGAAATAGCATTCATTTGCTTTATCTTTTATCTGTTTTTATTGTTTTGCTTTTCCTGTTAGTTGATAAGACCTCTATCGAAACGCTCTCCTGTATCTGTGTGTGCTTTTCTATTCATCGAGCTTCCTAATCATATTTTGATTTATTCGGAATGGATAGTCTGGTATAAAATTTTAACAGAAAGAATAATGGACATTATATATTACAGTTGCAGTAGGGGATGATTGAACAGGTTATTACTTATGAAATTACATGGACGATTATGGTAATTGTTCAGAATCTGAAGAAGTCTAATGACTGGTCATTCATGGGTCATGAGACGAACAGATGACTTTAAGAACACTTGGGAATCTGCTTCCTTGTCCAGAGTTAGGAAGATGGGAGTGAAACGGGGAGCGGCCAGACATTTTAACAAGAGCACAAGAAAATTTATTCCCCACCAAAGAACTTATGCAATAAGTCGATATACACTGACAGTGATATTTAGGGAGAGATTGGAGCACTTACGGATCTGTCCGGAGGGTAATGATGACGATCCTCACTAATCAATAGGGGTATCGAGAGTCGATCTCGTCTAGAAGACAGTAACCGTAGCCCACACAACTTTGTCTTTGTATCATGAAATAGTTAAAGTTGAAAACGAAACTAGTGATATTCCGAGACACACAGAAAACAGAGCTTTAAGAACCCCGTAAGAAACTAGTCTACAAACCATTTCAAACAAGGTAGTGGAGGAGAGCGTCAAGAAATGATCCATATCCGGACAACGTCTGACTGTTTCATCATCTCCAATTGTTGTTGATCAAGGAGTCAAGATATGAGGGTCAAGAAAATAGATTAGTCAAGAGAAAAGGTGAAAACTATTATCACACTGGTTTTGGAACTTATCATCTCCCATAGACGACAGCAGCTTGCTAAGGGAACTAACTAGCGGACTTCATCGCACGACCAGATACAATCACAGGGAAGTGTGTTACCATTAACGACGCTGTAATTACTCGTAGAAACGCCGTACGCAGGCTGTGTTGATGACACTGTCGTGGCAGCAAGTCACAATCAGCTACATAATATAGTCGTTACAGATGATGTAGGAAGTGGAAAAAGGGGCTGAGCTAGAATGACAAGAAGACATATGTAATGTTAATTTTAAAGAAACAGATCATGTCCACACGAGCAATTAAAGTCAATGGCAATTATTTTGGATAAGTACAGGCATGCAGGTATCTGGGTACATGTATAAAATCCGGTGGGAGATGTATCACAGCAATTAAGAAAGAGATAGGACAAGCAAAAAAGTACATTTTGTAAAAAAGACAAATATCTTGTACGATGTGTCCTTATTGTAGGAACTTAGACAAAGAATTCCTGTAATTTACAAAGAACCTTGTTTAACATTCGACTGTGCAACGTGGGCAGTTAATAAACAAATAAAACAACCATTGAAGCCATATAAATGTGGTTTTACCGAAAAATCCTGGGGAAAAAAATTCTTATTCTTTTGCCCTGTGTCCTACATCTGGACATAGGGCCTCAACCAGCTGACTGCCAGCCTTCAAGGTCAAGGTCGACCACCATGCAGGTGAACGCAGGACATCCACTGTCATAACCAGCGCCTTTTCCTCACCCCTTATTCACTGGAATATATTTAGTTCTCTCCATGAACTCCAGATTACTGATTTTTCCATATTATTTTCGTCTTCTTGTGCTGCACAGACAGAAATGACTAATTGTTTGGAGTTTATAATAAAATGCTGTGTTTGTTCTCCATGTCCTTGATACGTCTTGCTGCTACGTTTAATTTCTTTTGACTTAATCAAACATCCTCGTGCCATGAAAGCACCTCTTGTCCTTGTATATTGGTATTGTAATGTCATTATCTGTTTCTCCTGCTTTATCTACATTGCTGCCTAAATAGGTGTAATATTCCGCGTCTTGAAGTAAGGTTTCACAAGGGAGATGGGGTTATAATTTGTTTTGCTTTATTTTCATTATCGTTGTCTTTCCCTATGAATGTAAGAGTTACGTGTTGTGAAATTTCATCCAATAATTTTTATTTTATCTTGAATCTGATTGTGTCTGTGTGGTACAGACGGGGCATGTCAACGAACTTCAGATCATCAATCTGAATTGTCCAAAACATTGGGATGCCAACATGAGCAATATAATGTTAGGAAAGAAGACGCCAAGACATCTTATCGCAAACATCAGAACGAGGCAGTAGATCTCGTTTGTCCACATTATAAAAATATAAACTCTGGAACAAATTATAGCAACTGGAAAGATTTAAGGAAAGAGAAGAGAGATAAGGAAGACGGCGAGAGAAGATTCTTGGCAGCCCCTTTTCATGGCATGAAAACAATAGGTAGTAAGCGTATTGAAACATTCTGTTGGAGACGGCGAGGTGTGGACAACCATCATATTAGACAATGCGCTTGATGATGATGATACTTCTGAAACCCAAAACTAGATAATACTGGTATAATTTGTGCGCAGACTATGTTGTAACAGTATAGGTGTCAAGAACACCTTGAGCGGATAGAAAGTGTAATGAAGGTATCTTGAAAGAAGTTAACTCACAAAGAGAAATGATAAATCGATTCAGAAGCAGACAGACCACATTCTTTAGGTATGTCATGAAAATGAGAAAGCTGGCCTTTGTTGTAACAACAGGAAAGCTGGAGGGGAGGCACGGGAGACCAAGAGACACGATGCCGGTCAACTTCACATCGTGGCATGGAGGAACTTTAGTATAAGAAATTATTAGCAGTACACGAGGCAGCGGATACGGACAGACATGGTCACCAACGCCACAAACCACGGACGTTAAGGAGATTAGGTTTATAGTGTGTAGCAAGTACGCAAAGATCACATTAAAAAACACATATAGATCACATCATTACGCCTAATCTAATTTTTACGGTCGTTTCAATGTTTGGGTCTATTGCGTTACTTTAGTATGTTATTGATCTGAGTCCATATGGTCATGAATCAACATAAGAACAAATATACTATTTTGACTGGCGCACACAGAAGGCATCCTCATGTAACAGATCTTTTATCTTTATTCCCAAGATGTTCTTTCTGTGTCCATCTTCGCGCTGATCGATACCTGCCTCCCCCAACCCCTACAAATGCCTGCCACCATCGCTGGCAACTCCACGCCACTGGTTTGGCTGAATATGTCCAAAAAATGTCAGTTTCTGAGACACCATGCTGCCCATTGGCCAGTTTCCTTCAATTCTCAGACCCTGCAGAATTTCAGAGATTTTTGGGCCACGAAGGCATTTGGCCTTGTCTCTAGTACTTTTTCACAGAAGACAACGGAAACAAATTGATGTAATAGTACACATTAGACAATAGAAACATCAATGACAACAGTCAGCGGGATTCGACCTTGTCACGTTAAGAATACTTACAACCAATGCCTCACCACTCACACTGAATTAATCAAAGGATAGTTTGTTTTTATTTATATTGGAGACAAGCGGCCATTTCCTGAGAAATCCCTTTTGCTTATAATTAGGATGTATAATGAGTGTTATTACTTCAGATAGCTGGGGTAAGTCCTGTCTGCCAAGCCCTAAATTACGCCTTGAACCGCCTTTTCCATGATCTTTGAGTTTGTGAAAATAAATACTCATGCTGAAGTGTGGTACGTGTTGCGTAATAGATCATGGGAAAACTCGAACGCAGGTAGCTGAGTTTAGAATTGAAGATCACTTGAGTTGTGTGTAGTAAGTTACTGATCCATGGGTTTTGAAGACTGCCATGGTCATCGCCAGCATCATATAGCAAGTCCGTTGCAGAACGTCGCTCTCATTACAATGTGTCATAGAGAGAATCAATACTTTTCTCTTCCCCAGTTCGTCAAGATCGTATGTCTGGCTCGGAGACTGCGTTTCATTTACCGTTATCCTAATAACTTACTTGGGATACATAATGTGGTAATTTCGACATCAAGACCATATTCTGTGAAACACAGTGAAACTATTCTTTATTGATAAAATCTCCCCCTACACATGTTTTATTTATAGTCCATGCTATTTGACGTTGGTGATCATGTCTGTTCACAGCCTTTAACGTCGTATTTTTTTCCCCGCATATACTTTACAGGACATTGCAGTACTTGCTTGCTTTCGTTGGCTGTGAACTCCAGCGTGAATTTCAACTGCTGTTGATGTCTTGGCAAGTTTTACGTTCAGTAGTTTGCCATTGCTTTCTGAACCACCGGCTCACATACCTCCGTAAGTAAGTAACACGACGCGATCGGCTGCCTAATCTGGCGCAGCTGTGTTTCGTACGAGAGTATACGGGATTATGAACAACGTCCTTAATGCCTTCGCCAGGGAGACCGTTACGTCGTATACTGCAATTCAATTTGGACACTGATATTCCACCATGTCATGATGTCAAACTGTCAAAATCCATCTCTCTTGATATCCCCCTGCTTTTTTTTTCCCCTTCAAAGTTTCCGTTGTGGCGGCATACTCCAGCTTGCCCAGTGTGATGACATTTCTACAGAATGTGGACTATCTTCTTCTGATGTGAATAGTCAGTTATCTTAGTGGGCTAACTTCTTTCAATATATCTTCATTACGATATTTATCTATCTACAATGTTCTCACCATTCTTATTTTTTTGTGTTAAAAAACATGTAGGCAGCTTCCTTACAATTCAATAACTGTCCGCTAATTTTCCATGATTCACTTCCATACATTAGGATTGGCTCAGTATAGTTCTTAAGAATTCCTGATAACAATAACAAAAGGGCCCTTTCTACACTTTGATAAGTATTGGGTATATGGTGCCGGCCCCACATTTGTTAAGTAAATCAACACTCGAAGTGTGATCTGGTCATTTCCTGGAACCAACTTTAGGCTGGGCCAACTTGGTAGCCCTGGTCTGTTTTAAAAATCCGCCTTTATGTGGATATCAAGAAAAAAAAAAACATGACACCGAATAGGCAGGAAAGCGTGCAGACCACTGCGATACCGCGGTCTCCCATTCTGTTGTAGGTAAGTTTTCTAATTTATAATTGTGTCAGGACAGCGGGTTGTAATGCATAATAAAATTACCCTTTGTAGGACGTTGCAATCAACAACGAACCAAGTGTGATTTTTCTAGGCACTTGTTCGCTAATTAGTTTGCCATTGCTCCTTTGAAAGGGAAGTCAACATTGAAGTGCAACTGACCGATGTAACATGTACAGAACCCCGCAGTTGTTGTCCTTATCTGAGAAGGCTACGATACTCACATTTAAAGGAAATGTTTGCCATCATAGGATCCTCTGGGAAAATATACTTTATTACCGGATCCAGCCAAGCTGTCGGCATATTTCTTTAAGAACTATAAGACAGCACACACTGCGAGAGATATCTGATGGACAATGAAATACAACCTTCAAATTCCCAAATGTAGGATGGTGATATATTTGTTTTGCAACTTTGTGCATTGATTACCAACATCGGTGACATAATGAAAGAAATTAAACGACGACTATCAATAGCTCTTCAAAGACTAACATAACTGAATAAATTATGGAATGGGGCAGACAGAACTACAAAAATTAGATATTTAAGAGCATGCTTCTTTCCCATTTAAGTGACGTGAAGACGGTGAGAATCAGCAGTGGTTCGAATCGCGTCGGTAACTTACGGGGTATGTGAGCCGGCCGCTCAGAAAGCAATGGCAAACTACTGAGCGTAATCTTGCCAAGAAATCAACAATGAACTAAAAGATGCTGATGTTGACAGCGATGTCCTGTAAAGGATATGCAAAAAAAAAAAACACACACACACCTTTCCCATTGCAACATACGCCTATGAGACCTGGACACTTACTAAACAAGCTGAGCAGCGCATAAATGCCTTTGAATATAAATGTTATAGACGAGTTCTAAGAATATCTTGGGTAAAGACAAGAACAAATGCATCATTACTTCAAGAGCTGAATATTGAAGAAAGTTGGCTATTAAAAACGGTCACTTGAAACGTCACGAAAGTTTGGAGAGAACAATAATGGAGGGGTATATGCCTGGGAAGAGGGGGAGAGGAAGGCCAAGGAGAAGATGGGTGCAGGATGTGGCGGATGATCTCCAGATAGGTGTATCGGACGCGGGACATCTTGCTTATGATCGAGAGGTTTTCCAGTAGGTTGTCATGGGAGCGAGGTTCTGCAAAGGACATGCTAATAAATGAATGAATGAACTTTGTGCAACTAATTGACAAATGAGACGCATACTCTTTATCAGGCGTCACAATTATTCTTCGAAGAAACCTCTCAGCAGACGTGAGAAGTCTTGCCCATCCGATTAGTTTCCGAGCTTGGAATGCAGAGGTCTGCAACACGGTCCTCGCGTAGACGGTATTTCGGTACCAGTCAGAGTAACTAGTCTCTAAACCAGTGGTTCTCAACCTTTCTTTTTTTTTTTGGCCTGTGCTCCCCTTCACCATATTTTCAGAACGTGATCCCCCCTTTCGTATTTGCTACCTAAAAGTTTGGACCGTGCCCCCCTTCACTATATTTTAACAACGTCAAACCCCCCCCCCCTTTCGTATTTCCTACCTAAACCCCCCTCCTCCCGCTCCTGCCCCTACACAGTATACTTAATAATGGAAGCACATACTAAAACAAGTCTAGACGTCCACATAAAACGTGATTTGTGGGTCTACTTACTTTATAAAATGAATTTTAGAAGGGGTGAGACGTAGAGAACCGTAACGTATGAAGGGAAAAACATTATCAAGTAATCGGTTGTTGTATTAACGCTATCTTGAAATAATAACCACCCCCCCCCCCCCCGGGAAACCCTAAAATCCCCCCCCCCCCGGATGGGGGGATTCCCCACCGGTTGAGAACCACTGCTCTAAACTATCCTTACTCGGGTAGACAGAGGTCAGCTGACTCTGGTGCCACTCCATGGGACTTAATTAGTGAAACCCGCTGTTCTATAGGATTGTCCAACCAGTCCCTCGACCAACCATTCAGCCAGTCAACCAACCAATCAATTAACCGACTGACTGATCGACCATCCATCCATCCAACCATCCAATCAACCGACCGATCAGCCAACCAACCAATAAGGAAACGATGATTCGTGAAAACACCAGTAGTCATCCATCTTCATTATTGTCAAGTGACATTCTCTTGACACAATCTTTGCTTACTCAAGCATACTTTACACAGCCATTCTTTGCTTACTCTAGCATACTTTTCACAGCCAGTCTTTGCTTACTATAGCATACCATCTATACTCATTCTTTGCTTGCTCTAGCGTACCTTCCACGGCCAGTCTTTGCTTATTCCAGCATACAGACTGCATTAATTCTTTTCTTACTCTATCATACCGACTGCAATCATTTTTTGCTTGCTCTTGCATACCATTTGCATTAATTCATTGCTTACTCTAGCATACCTTCCACATTCATTCTTTGTTTACTCTAACATACCTTCCACATTCATTCTTTGTTTACTCTAGCATAATTTCCACATTCATTCTTTGTTTACTCTAGCATACCTTCCACATTCATTCTTTGTTTACTCTAGCATACCTTCCACATTCATTCTTTGTTTACTCTAACATACCTTCCACATTCATTCTTTGTTTACTCTAGCATACCTTCCACATTCATTCTTTGTTTACTCTTGCATGCCATTTGCACTAATTCATGGCTTACTCTAGCATACCATCTGCACTAATTCTTTGCTTACTCTAGCACACCTTCCACATTCATTTTTTGTTTACTCAGACTTTTACTTGTTTCGACCCTTGAAAGAACAGTTGCGGTGTCAGGGGTTTGCAGATGACAATAAGGTGCAAAATATGTTTAAGGCCACGCCCAAAATCTGTTTCAAAGAGGGCATCAACAAGTTAGTGGACAGGTGGACCAAGTGTGTTGTCGGTCAGGGGGACTATGTTGAGAAACAACACACACAACATGTATGATACCCACTGTTGTGAAAACAAGTTATTCGTAACATGTCTGTTACGGGTTCGAATCCTCAGTAAGGGGTGGAGTTTTTTCTGTCCGGGGCAAAAAGAAAGCTGTAAGCTGCACAGTTCGTGGCGACAGCACTAGCCATGCGGCCTTAATTCCCCATGTTCAAAATACCCCCCCCCCCCCCCCCAACCCGGCCTACACCGCAAGGTACTGTAGGCAGTAAATGACAGGTTTTAATTACTTTCCGTCGTACATTTTCTTCAACGTCCATTCAAGTATACTATGTCCACAAGGTCCATTTTATTTTACAGTTTTGCAACGTCAATTACATTTTTCTTTTGTCCCCAATGTCCTTTCTGTCATAAATTGACCGTACTGACCATTCCTTTCTATTTTGTCCGGAACGTCCATTCCATTTTGCATTGTCGCAGAGTTATTTCTGTCCTTGGTAAAGTTTTTTTTTCCTGGAAATGTGAGCATGAGCTCCAAACAGAGCAAAGGATCCCAATTAACCCAAGCTCTGCATCGTGTAGATTATTCATGATTGGTTTTATTTCTAGAGGATAAGATAGCTAGTCTCACACCAACAATCTGTAGTCGACATTTACTACGTACGTCTTAGGTTATTATGTTGCATTTCTTCTCTTTACAAAACGGTCTAAAATAAGGACGTTTGCTTTGTATGTTTGGTTTTAAAACATAGAGTTGTCTAGTCTGTTTGCATTTGTTAATCTCCAACCACAGACATGCGGGGGGGGGGGGGGTATGTTGTCGCTGTTGCATTTAAAGACAAACCCTGTACCTTACCAAACTCGCTCTTAGCTGGTTCCACGAAAATCCATGGATTACTTGAAACCCTTCATCTTCGTCGGGGCGAGGGGTGCGTGATGGGTGTGGATTTGGGGATGTGTGTGTGGGTGGGGGATATGTCTGGCTGGGTTGGGGTGTGTGTGGCTGGATGGAGGATGTATGTGTGAGTAGTGAGGGTGATTGTAGTTGGGGGGATGTGTGGGTAGGAGATGTGTGGGGAGATGTGTGTGTGCTTGAGGGATGTGTCTTTGGGATGTGTGTGAGTGTGGTATTGTGTGGGAGGGGAGCTGGGTGTGGATAAAGGATGTGTGTGTGTGAGTGGGTGGGGTGTGGTTGGGTGTGCGGGTGGGTGAAGGATGTGTGTGAGGGTGGAGGATGTGAGTTTAGATGGGTGGTTGGGGTGTGTGCGTGTGGGTGGGTAGATAGGAGATGTATGTTTTGATGAGTGGGTGAGGGATGTGTGGGTGTTAGTGGTTGAGGGATAAGTACGTGTGTCTATTGATGTGTGAGGGGATAAGTGTATGGGTTGGGGATGTGTATGCGTGGATGGGAGGTGTGTGTTTGTGAATGGGGGATGTGTTGGTGGGTGGGGATGTGTGTGAGGGATGTGTGTATGGGTGGGGAGATTGTGCGTGGGTGGGGATGTGTGTGTATATGGTTAGGGGTGTGCGGTTAAGGGATGTGTGGCTGGGGGATGGGTGGATGAAGGATGTTTTGGTTGGGTAGAGGATGTGTGGGTGGGTTATTGAATATGAGTAAGGATGTGTGGTTAAGGGATGTTTAAATGGGGGATGGGTGGATAGTGGATGTGTGGGGTAGGTAGAGGACATGTGGGTGGGTGAGTGTGTGTAGGTTAGGAGATGGTGGGGGATGTTTGTAGGGGTGGGCTCGGGGGAGATGGGAGTGTGAGTGGGCTGGGGGAGATGGGAGATTATGTGGGTGGGTGCGGAATTAGTGTGTGGGTAGGTGCGATATATGTGAGTTGACGGGGAGATGTGTGTGTGCGTGGGGGATGTGTGGCCGAGGATTGTGTGTTTGGCTGGATGGTTGGAGGTGTGTGGGTGGAGGAGGATATGTGGGTGAGTGATTGTTTTTGGGTAATGGGACGTGTAGAGGATATGTGAGTGGGTTGGGTGATGTGTGTAGGTGGGTGCAGGATGTGTGGGTTGGGGAATGTATGTGTGCCTGGGGTGTGGGTGGATGGGATGTGTGGTGGGTGAGAGGTGTGTGTGGGTGGGGAGATGTGTATGTGTAGGGATGTGGTGGATGGGTGGGGGAATGTATGTGTGTGTGGATTATGTGTGTGGTTGGGTGGGGGAGTTGGAGTGAATGGGGGATGTGTGGGTGGGTGGTGGATGTGTCTCATAACATAGTAATATGCATTGTTTATGTTTACAAAATTCATGTGACAATGTTTTTTCCTATGCACTGTTGATGAAAGAAAGATGAGTGATTGGAAGGGCCGAATGTTAGACGGGCCTGCGTGCCCAATTTGTTACCCTTTGAAAATAAAGTCTGTTTGTTCGTTCGTTCGTTCGTTCGTTCGGCGAGGGTAGATGGCCAACGCATAGTTACACCGGCGGAGGATTTGTATGTTATTGGATGGTTGCTATGAGGTGAAATCTTGATGTCACAATTGGAAACAATACTTTGATTGTTTTAAATTTGTTGCATTCCATGCATGGAGCATTTATGTGGCAGATCGTTACCAATGCATCCACACAGTGGAAATTTACAGCGCTGACACATTTCAGAGGTGCAAGATCTACCCCGTTACACCGCTGTCGTTCACGCCATCCAGGAACTACATAGAACAGCACTGATCTTATTCGTTTCCAGGATTTCTTTTCCTGGAACATACTGTGCTGCATGACATCAATCCAAAATCCACTATCGCAGGCTTTTTAAACTTCTTTTTTCTCCCCCGATGTGTCTCCACCTTGCCGTGGTGGGGGAGCTTGAGTGTCCCACTGACCCCAAGCGCTATGCCGATGGATATTAACTACATATTGGACAGCTCTTGGAATAGGGACCAGACTAAGAGAGACACAACCTGCTGCTCTGCAGGTAGACTGAGGATAGCAGTATAAATCAGGCAAACGATGCCAATAATCTCAGTCCGGACACAACCTCTAAGGCTCCCAGCCGAGGTGTATGGCTGAACGTCTCTAAGCCATAACCCCTCGGAATTGAGAGCCTGGCCGACCCAAACCTACATCAAAATTGAGGTGAGGTGCTGAGCACGCTACGTGCTTGGTGCAGATACTCGTTCGATGGCTCTTAGCTGGGGGATATGAGGTATCCCCGGATGAGAGGGCCTGACCGTTACTCGCCCACAGACGCACGGAGGTAAGGTGCTGAGCCGGCAGCATATGTAGTCTACCTCGTGAGCGAGCACTAAGGGTGGAAAAACACCTCGGTCGCACGTTCCGTAGATAGTCTGTAACGGTACTCATGGAGTGAGTGTAGTCAAAGGTGGAAAATTGTCTCGTTGAAACGAAATGGAACGCATGGCTTGCGAATCCATTACGTGGCAGCCCGAAGCAAAAGCTTGCTGTGTGGAAGTCGAAATAAGAGTCTAACTTGTCTAGAAACCCGAGGAAGGCTAATCTCATTAAAATGCCCGCTGAAGCCGGAAGTGCCAGCCTACGGGCGGCAAAATAAAAATGGCACTACGCAATTACGTCCGAGTGAAATGTCTTTCGTGACCGGAAAAGCTCTAATTAGTCTTCCCTCGTGCTAGGAACAGCTACCTAGTTTCCGAATGCCGCTCTTGTTCGGAACAGCTCTGACTAGGTAGTTTTCCGAATGTCCGACGTGTCTGGAACAGTTCTGACGGACACAACGACAAGCACATGTCCGAAAAACTCGCTGAGTGTATACTGACTACAGACCTGTCTGGTTTGTGCGGGAACGGCCCGGGGCGAACGAAATGCCCAATATATTGAAGTGAGGAATTAAAGCAGCCATGAGCAGGACGTGACGATTCCCTAAGTGAGCCCAGCACCAGGGCGCTATGTGTCGGCCCTGCAATTATGGAAGCCACCCTGGATGGCGGAAAATGCCATGGACTGTCCCTGCCTTCCTTTGAGGGACGACCGTTGTCTTCGACCGTTCCAACTTGGCCAGCTGGGGTGTGGACGGTACCGCAAACAGTGAGAGTCTCCCAGGAATGCTAATTGGTCAAAAATGCACGCTAAAGCTGGATGTGTTGGCCTACAGGTTTCGGCCCAAGGGCGCATAACTTAGACACACCGCAATCACATCTGGAAAAAAAAACAACACTCCGGATGAACGCAAAGAAGAAGAAGAAACTTCTTTTCTGCTCTTTCTTTCGTTTGCCTGAATTTGACAGTCTATATCCGCAATGTTTTCTCTTGTATAAACTTTATTGTCTGTTCTAATTACCTTGGAAACAAATAGAACACTTTGTGATGCGACAGTGATATGTTTTTATGTTTTGGTGCTCGCTAACTTAGAACTCAAGCGTATTCCACACACTACTTTCTAATAGCACTGGACTGAATTTTGCGTGTGGATTAGCTTTCCCTGTTACCAGTGTCCCTTGCCATCAGGCGAACACACTCTGAAATTAGACGTACTTGCAATGTACGTCTCCAAATCAAGGACGAGAAGTCAACATTATAGTCTAGCTGTACTGTGTAGGAGTTGAACCATTTACCTCGGCATCAGAACACCGGTTGTTTAAGAATGGTAAGAACGAAGAAAGAAAGAAAGAAAGAAAGAAAGAAAGAAAGAAAGAAAGAAAGAAAGAAAGAAAGAAAGAAAGACAGACAGACAGACAGACAGACAGACAGACAGACAGACAGACAGAAAGACAGACAGAAAGACAGACAGAAAGAAAGAAAGTTAGTTCCTTAGTATAATACACGGTATTCAAAACTGCACAGACGACATTAAAGCATACATTAAACCACCTGCGATACTTATGTGATTAAGAAGGGAAGCCATTACGTATGAAACAGCAATTCAAACTTCACAGATTTGTTTATTTTCTTCCTATGGAATTTCCTTTAGTATGGTTGCGCTTAATTGCTGATGGCGTATTAGATTTCAGCAAAACACTTGACTGACTAGATACTACACACATCTCTACTCACTTGAATTATCGTTTTGGTGTAAAGTGTTGGAGCTTGAGATATACTACCTAATCTTTTTAGTACTTGGACTTTTTATGCATTCCATTTATGCTGAGAACTTTTGGTTCGCCCTGGTGGCTCAATCACTCACACTCACACTAACATAAACATACACATACACACACATATATTCTCTCTCTCTCTCTCTCTCTCTCTCTCTCTCTCTCTCTCTCTCTCTCTCTCTCTCTCTCTCTCTCTCTCTCTCTGGATGTATGTCTGTCTCTCTGTCTTTCTCTCACATACTCCTTCACACAATCACACACACACACACACACATACACACTGCAAATGCCCGGAGCGTCCATACAAGATAGAACAACAAGTGATGCATCGCATAAACACATGTACATCCTAAAGTATGTCAATGCCAATGCAACACAATACTAGCTCCACAGATGTCGAGATAACCACGCAGGAAATGCAACTGCCGAGGTACTAATTCAGAGACTGCACTCACGCGATGCCACACACTGATCAGATGTGACAGCTGCTACTTGTGCTGGCTATCTTTAGCTGCTCCAGCCGTCAGCAGAGACCTGCATATGCATTTCTGGCTTAGGTGAGCTGAAGGCTTCGGATATCTGCCCGCTATGTCAAATTGTCGAGGAATACAGGCCTTAAAGTGACTCAGCAGCTCTATGAATATTCTTTGTGTGTTGTTATGTCTGTAGTATATATGTTGAGTTAGTCGCATGGCCTTTACAGGTCGTCGTAATCAATCCCATAATTTTTGGACTGTTTGGATTTACTAGGATATTATTTACGTTTAGTAGTGTGACAATACTCTATGAAGAACTAATGCATATATCATCAAAATCAACCAAAGCAGCCAGCTTTCAAATTGTTTGCGGTTGATTTCGAAGACTATACTTGGTGTGTCCGGTAATTGTAAAAAAGTATTCACTGCTGTGAAGCCACAGTGCCACACATTGCAGGATCAAAACATGTTCATCTTCAATTAGCCCAGTGAAGTGCTAGTTGCTTGCTTGCTTGTGTTCGTTGCTTAAGCTCCAACGCGAAGTCCTGTGTGTCGGATGAAGACATCCTGTTGTCCAACATCAGTGTGTTATCATACAGGACCTGAGGTTTGCGTGAGTATCCGTTGTCCCATCCATCCATCATGTGCCATGCCGGTAAGCGTGGGCGGTCATGTTCTGCCATCTCACTCGATCAACAGAGTCGTGGATCAGTTCCGTGTTTTTGTCTCGACCATGCCACAAGGCCAAGCCATCCAGATACTTGTTTCTAGGTCTTCCCCTTGGTCTGTTCCCCTCGATCTTACCAGTTGTCACCAAGTTCTCCAAATCATTTCTTCTCATAACATGCCCAAAAAATTCTGACTGTCTACGTCTAATGTCTCTGATCAGTTTACGATCTTCATTTGTTTCTTGAAGGACTTGTTCATTGGTCTTTCTGGCTGTCCATGGTATTCTTTGCATTTTCCTCAGAAACCACATTTCTACAGCCATCCGTTGTCCCATGTCTGGCTTATCGGTGTGCAGACTGGTGGTTCCTCGCCGTACAGGCAGACACTCTCCGACCTCGGAGGAATCGGCGATCCTACTGACTTTAGCCAGGACCTCGAAGGGACCTGTTGCCCAGGACGCTCGACGAGGACGAGTTAATAGGTCTTGGCCAGTATATAGCCCGGCCCTGGTGTCTTGGAAACACCTCTGCGTCCCAATTACTGGCTTCCGCTGGGAGCTTGTCAAAGGGTGAAATGGTAAGCTGTGAATGGGGTACGAAGTGACTAACATGCTCTGCCCTACAGCTGGAGATAGGTCGCCTAGCCTGCCCTACAGCTGGAGATATGTCTTCAAGCCTACACTACAGCTAGAGATAGGTTGTCTAGCCTTCCCAGGCATGGGTTAACAGCACAGGCTACACGATCCTCGACAGTTGGGCATATGGTAAAGAGCAGGCTAACAAGAATGTTTAAAAACTATAAAATCTACCCACAAAAATACCTTTATAGGGATGGTGATTCTGATAAAAACGCAAACTATGGAGTCCGCATGCTGTGCTGCGATTCTCTTTTGTGAGGGGACTATAGTACTGATGGAGGTATATGTGTGAGGGGACTATAGTACTGATGGAGATATATGTGTGAGGGGACTATAGTACTGATGGAGATATGTGTGTGAGGGTACTATAGTACTGATGGAGATATATGTGTGAGGGGACTATAGTACTGATGGAGATATATGTGTGAGGGGACTATAGTACTGATGGAGATATATGTGTGAGGGGACTATAGTACTGATGGAGATATATGTGTGAGGGGACTATAGTACTGATGGAGATATATGTGTGAGGGGACTAAAGTACGGATGGAGGTATATGTGTGAGGGGACAAAAGTACTTATTGAAATATATGTGTTAGGGGATTATAGTAGTGGTGGAGATATAAATGTGAGACGACTATATTACGGATGGAGATACCTGTGTGTAATAAAAGTGATCCTGTATCAAAAACTAAAACCAATCTTCCTATTCATCCCTAATGAAATAACTGAATCTAAACTAAACTAATTAATTTATTCCATAGGATTGCGCGGTGCAGAATTATTCTTGTTCACACATGCATATAAATACATAGACATTATACCTAGTCCAGAAGTTTAGGCACGTTATGGAAAAAGATACAAATTAGTGGCAACGGGCAAACGTGATAAGAAAAGAGCAAGAGAAATCTAAAAAAAATAAACACTTGCCCGGTTTGGCCACTTGGCATAAATGGCCCAGAAACTGGGACCGGAACTTGGACCGGAATTGTGTGAGATGACCAGTCATGACCACGAATGCATATCGACATGGGACGTGATGTTGATGATGTAGCATTTCCAGAAAGTAACATACTAAAGCTGCAAGGCAACAGAAAAATGACAATTTTTTTTGTTCACCTCTTTCGTCATGTTTGCTTGATCTAACCTGCGACTTTGGATATTCAGCCTAATCCAATTAATGTCACGTTAATGGACTGTTGTTTGCGTGCGCAAATCACGTTCACTTTTCTTCTGCAAGTATTACTCAAGTGTTGCCTACGTAAACAAAACACTCGGTAATTGGGCATATCCAAAAGGTCAGGACGAATAGGCAAATACCAAATTACAAAACCAACCCACAAAATAATATAATATTTATAGCATCAGAGATTATGGTAAAAACACATGTGGATCCTAGTCCGGGCCATTGCACACTGTGGTGCGATTCTCAATGTGAGGAAAGTAAAGCACTGATGGGGCTATCTGTGTGAGGGGACTATAGTATTGACTGGGATATGTGTGTGAGGGAACTATAGTATTGATTGGGATATGTGTGTCAGGGGACTATATTACTGTTGGAGCTATCTGTGTGAAGGGACTATATTACTGGTGGAGAAATATGTGTGAAGGGACTATAGTATTGATGGAGCTAACTGTGTGAGATCAGAGAAGTCGATTAAGAAATTCCAAAACATGGGGGAGACCCAACACAGAGATTGTTAAAACACGTACGAGGTTAAGAGGGAATCACTAATGAGATGCGAATACGTGATAACAAACTAAGAGCAAAGGAAAAGTCTAAAGGTAATTTCCATGGGAACTGATAATTAAGGTTAAAAGGGCTAAATGGTGTGTTCCGTGGGAGGTCCGCAAAGAGGAGATAAAGAGAAAGGTCTAGGCTTTGGGCATTCAGTGAGTCTTGGGCTGAGGTGTGGGACACCAGCCAAGCCAGTGGGATTCGGTTTTTAGCTGTGGCGGAGTTAAGGAGAACTCTGCCTGGGGGTTTGAGACAGGGAGGTTGAGACTGGGCAAAGGCAGTCAGGGGGAGTCCTGGGTAGACAATGGAGAACTGAGGTCTGGCCCAGTAGAGTGGAGATGTAAATCACGTTTTATGTAGACGTCTAGACTTGTTCCAGCATGTGTTATTAAATTTAGTTTCCATTTTTACGTATACTATGTAGGGCGGGGGGGGGGGATTTTATAGGGATGAAATACGAAGGGTGGGGGGGGGATTAACGTTCTGAAAATAGGGTGAAGGGGTGCAGGGGCCAAAAAAAGGTTGAGAACCACTGGACTATAGTATTGATGGAGCTATATGTGTGAGAGAACAATAGTAATGATGGATATATCTGTTTGAGTTGAGTACTGATGGATATGTCTGTGTGAGGGGACTATAGTACTGACGGAGATACCTGTGTGAGGTGACTATAGTATTGATGGAGATATTTGTATGAAGCGACTATGGTCGCGGTGGATATATGTGTGTACAATGACAGGGATTCCATACCAAAAATACCAAGCCAATCTTCCTATTTAGTCTCAGTGAAACAAGTTAATTTAAACTAAACCAATTAGTTTTTTGTATTAATACTGCACAGAGTAGAAGTTTTCTCTTTTTTTCCCATATATAGTTATATATACACTATTACGTAATGACTGACTGACTGGCACCTTGCCGTCTTGACGGACGATAGTTTGTAAAATGGAGTTATACCTCTCCATAACACAAAGCCTGTGCTGAATTTAGAGACCATGTGTTGTCCATGCATCATGATCCCTCTCTCGGCCTGTCTAACCAAAGCAATGCTCTAACTGTCCGCCTGTCAGAGCTTCAATCCTAGACCAGTTGCCAACCAAGGCTTAGGGCCTGGTCTGCCCTGCCATGACATGTAGTCTTTAGGTTGCATTTTCTCGCACTAGGATAAGGCCTGTACCCTCCCAATTGCGCTCCTCCGCCCGAAACCGTTGGCACAATGTAGGGTGTCGGGTTTGGTAAGTGTCGCCCAACATTCGGCGCTAACAAAAGCAGGTAGTACTAGTACGTAATGAGAACAGATAAACTTGAAAGCTTAGTGACAACTGGCAAAGTTGATGAGATAAGAGTAAGGTGAAGAAATATATACATTGATGAAATTGGTCATTTGGTATGTTTGGAATAAGAACACAGACGTAATCCGAGACTGGTGATCGTGTGAGATGACGAACCTTGATCATTCTTGCATATCGACATGGCACGTGTTGAAGATGATAACATATTATGAGAAAACAATCTAGGAAAGATGCAAGGTAACAGAAAAATGATAACTTTGTTTGTTCACCTCTTTTGCCATGTTTGTTTTATCAAACATGCGCATTTGAATATTCATCTAATGCAATTAATGTCACTTTACCGCACCGAAGTTTCTTCTTCTTCTTCTTCAGCGTTCCGAGCCATTGAGGTTCTTTGCTGCAAATACAATCCGTCTCCATCCGAAGTTTGCGCGTGCAAATTGCTTTCACTTTGTTTGCATAACCATTACTCAATGGATGGCAGTTTAAAAATTCTAGCAGGAAAATATAGCCATTTGTGGATTAAAGAAAACAATCGGGAAGAAAAGAAATACGATTAGTTAAACTATCGCAATAGGCAGGTAAAATAACTTCTTGTATTAAATAAAAACATATTTTAAAAATAAAATTTTTACAGGTTATGTTTTGTACATTTAGTTTGAAGAAACTATATTCGCAGAAGGAGAGGAGACTTTTAACTTACCCTTAAATATTTTTTGTAAATGTTTTTGTTAATGTTCCTAAACATACCACTTTATCACTTTTGACAGGCTGGCAGTTTTCTTACCTGTAAATTTCACACTGATAAGTTGCAATCTTTCTCATTGCGTAGAACTGGAAGGTATGTGTTACTGTAGACGTCATAAGATTCGTCATAATATGTGACGTTTGTGTTAGTATGTGGATATCGCATATCTTTCTATCTAGTGGTGTCTGTTTTCTAGAGAAATAAATTAAAAGGTACTGACTGGCACTCATAAAAGTAGGGGAAATAAGTAGGGATTAGAGGATATACTAGAGCAGGTATCTACAACTAAAGGCACGCGTGCCACGCTTGGCACGTGTAACGCTTTTCAGTGGCACGCTGAGTTAATCTTAATACAGTATTTGATCTCAGTAAAAATGAATTGTTAATTTAATAGATGAATATACGTTTTAACTGCTATCCCTGTTTTTACATCTCGTCAAAAAGAAAGATGGGAGTAAGAATGCGCCTTCTGACGCAGAATGAGCGAGTGGGGAGCAACAATAACTGATCTAGATAAAGCCCTATCCTCGTACTTTCCCTCTGCTCTTTCCTTATCATAGTTACCACTGACTAAATAGTTCTCTCATCTGTTGCATACTCATGCCAGAACAGTCCGTTCATCCAGCCCAACAGTTCTTGTTGTTATTCAGTCATACGTTTCCGATAACATCGCATACTCATGCTAGACAGTCCGTTCATCGTAGCATACAGTCTGGGTTGTTATTCAGTCATACGTTTCGATAACACTGTGTACTCATGCCAGCCAGTTCGTTGATTGTAGCGAAACAGTTCATGTTGTTATTCAGCCATACGTTTCCGATAAAATGACTATGGCAGTATCTGTAGAGAAATGGTTACGCCCCAAGTGTCCCGCGCTCAGAAGGTTGTGCGTTCGATTCCGCGCTACGCCATTCGGAGACTTCATGGGGTCGTCGCTGGAGCTACGGAGTTTCCTCTCGCTGTGCGAGACTTTCGGCAGTTCGCTCTGCGGAAAGAGACCGAGCTATATGAGATAAAATCCGGTGCAATGAAACCAATCCTCTAGCCTTGTACACCCCTGTAAACGGTAAAATGACCCAGAGAAGGTAACAACTGGTTAAACTATGGTCAAGACTTGTGGACAAACACATATGGATTCATCTCATCTCATCTCATCAAGTTCCTCTTGTACCTTGTGGTGTCGAGGTGAAGTATAAACTTCGTGAGAGTGCCCGATTATGGGCTTCATATATCGACATTCCCATGGATTCTGCTATTCCCTCCGTCCAACGTTTACGTGGTCGGCCTCTTCCTCTGTTTCCATCTGGTATCATATGGATTAACTCAACTAAATGACTGTGCTTTGAGTTGTGAACGTTTCATCTCCTGTATGTCAAATGTACATAGACAATATTAATTCACACATTAGTCCGTGCTTGAAAACTCATAGGAAGAAAAGTCAAGCCATAAAAATGGTTGTTCCTGCCCAAAACACGAAAGTGGAAGAAAAGTCAAGCCATAAAATTGGCTGTTTCTGACCAAAACACGAACGTAGTATTTTAGTCAAGTAGTAGAAACCAAAAACTGCCGCACTGGTGTAACGGTTAGGAAGTTAGGATGCCAGTGGCATGAACGAGTTCGACCGAGCTGTTCTATTCATCCGTCCGTCCGTCCGTCCGTCCGTCTGTCTGTCTGTCTGTCTGTCTGTCTGTCTGTCTGTCTGTCTCTCTCTCTCTCTCTCTCTCTCTCTCTCCTATTGTTCGTGTTGTGGGTATATGATGTTATAGCGCCATCACATTGTGTAGATCTGAGAGCAGGGAGGAATAGTTGGCCAATCTTTCCTTCATTTTGGCAAGAGACGAGCCCAGGCGTGGAACACGCTAGCAACCATGCTCATGACATGTCTAGCACAGTTCCCTATCAACGTCGCCAGCTCGATCGCTCTTTTTCTTGTACTTGTGTATAATTCTCTACTTTCATTCCCCAACAATTGATATTCTGTCTCAACAGAACAGCGGGCGCGTTGGTCTACTGGTTGGAGTGTTATTCTGACAACCGCATGACCGCGGTCGGAGACGGATTGGATGCCAACTCCTGGAGTTATCTACGCCAGAGAAAGACTGACCACCAATTTCTTGTGCCCTAAGACCTACAACATGAAAAGTCTAAGACTCCGCGCACCCAGAACAGATTCCAGCTACTGGGCGTGGTTGTTGTCTAAGCAATAATATTGACCTAGAAAGGCTTGCTTGTTCTAATTTCCATAGAGCTATGGCGACGGTAACGAATGATGTGAATTCCTTGGACTGCCATAGTAACTAAAAACCATTGCTTTGAAGGGGCTAATGAAACTAGAACATTACATACAATAATAAGAAAGGGAAAACATCTGTCTTTAGTGATGTGAAGAGAAGAGAGGCATTGGAAAATATCGCGACAACTGGAAAGATCAAGAGGAGGAGAGGGAGAGGCAGAGGCAGACCAGGAGAAATGATACTAGATGGACTGAGACGGTTGCATGGAGGAATATCATCAGCAGAGTTGATCCAGAATACCAAAGACCGAAATATGTGGAGAGACATGAACACCAACACCAGCTTGCAGGTATTTGATGATGATGATGATGATGACGATGATGATGATGATGATGATGATGATGATGATGATGATGATGATGATGATGATGATGATGATGATGATGATGATGATGATGATGATGATGATGATGATGATATTGGATCAAAATATAGAGAAAACCTACTGTTTGCAACGGATGTTATGTGTGTGATCCTGCATTCAAAATTATAGGCGTACCGGTTTCTGAATCTGTCACTTGCAAAAGACATCGTCTTGCTAAAAGAACACGCGTGCGGTTGTCATTCAACAATGAATGTTTGAAACATGCTATACTTACTTGCAACTGTTACTATTTTTGTTCATCGCTCTTCATCTGCTGCCTTTTATCCCCCCGGCGGGGCATAGGCCATGAACCAACTCACACCAACAACTTGCCATCTCCTGGAGCCTCCTCTATGTCATCACCATATGTTTCATCTCCTTCTCTAATGCACTTATTCATGTGTTTTAGAACGCCCTCTATTTGTTTTGCCCTGTGGAATCAAAATAAAAGTTTATCTAGATATATCATTAACAGGTTTTATCAGTTAATTTCCTATTTACATCTAGCTAGCTATCGACTTTATTTAACCAACACAAGCTTCTTATGCAAGATGTAAAAGACTGCAATCTTACTTTTCTCTCAAATGAAAACTCACTGAAATGCTAATGTAAGCAGAAACGCCAAACGTTTTCTGGGTCCACAGCACCAAAAAAAAAGGCAATTTGCAATTTGTCTTTTCCGACGTGGTTGTATCATGGGATATAGGAATAATAATAGAAAGTCTTGTCATGTAAGCTGGCAATTGTGTTCTTTAAGTTGTGAATATCAGGATACAAAATGGTCTTTTCTTTTTGAGTGGAGAACTTAGCACAGTAAGTGTCGATTTTGACTGATGATTAGGCAAAAGATGTAAAACTAGGCATAGACTGCTTAATTTGTGGTGGTAATCACGTCTGGGTACACAAAGACAGCATGATGGGTTGGTGTACGTTTTGAAACAACGAGAGGCCGTATGCTGCCAGGACTAATTCAGGAAGTAACGAATCGTAATACAGTAATCCAAGCATGTAATAAGAGGCTACCGAGGACTGTTGGCGAGTGACTATCTTCACTCAGTAGAAAACTTGAGCCGCAACATCCAGTTAACCATGAACGAGTGTTCACAGGGCTTGGTGCGAGCAGGGTGATGGGCTACCAACAAAGGCGGTAGAAGAAGAGACGAATATACTACGGGGGTAACTAGTCCTTAGATATTTATTTAGGGTGGCTGAACACCTGTTAGTATACTCAATAACAGAAAATGAGAGTTTTCCTGCCTTTTTCAACAGCGTATACCGTATAGTCCCCTTCTTCTTCTTCTTCTTCTTCTTCTTCTTCTTCTTCTTCTTCTTCTTCTTCTTCTTCTTCTTCTTCTTCTTCTTCTTCTTCTTCTTCTTCTTCTTCTTCTTCTTCTGCTGCTGCTGCTGCTCCTCCTCCTCCTCCTCCTCCTCCTCCTCCTCCTCCTCCTCCTCCTGCTGGTGCTCCTTCTGATTCTTCTTCGCCTTCATCACAAGAGCGTACTTCCACATTCAGCAATTCATTTGCCTCCCAAATACAGTACAAAATACTTACAAACATTAACGGGATGTCATATTCTGGGTTGTTGCACATCCGCTTCTGTTAATAATATGTAATCATATGGCGAAGGCAATCAGGAAACAACCAAGAACAACTCCTGGCCTTCCCGTGTGGTACTTAATTATCCCGGCGGTGCTGTTACTTGCATTAGAGGAGGCGAAATCTGAGCCATTAGCGTCATCTACAGCGCAGTTGCATCTGGTAGATGGCACACGTCAACAACCTTGGCTGGTAGCCCATTCACGAGAAGGTAGCTGTGGGAATAAGACCTGCAGTCATAGTGTGATTCTTAGTCTGTATTGCGTAAAGTGTAAAAAGGACAGTTATGAGAAAGATTGCGCATTCTACTGGCAAATTATTCCAGAGAACACATAAGAGACCTTTAGTAACGCCACTGTCAAATATGGTTTAACTAGGTAGTAATGCATTGGTGCACATTTTATTTAAAGAAAAACAACAAGTGCCTAAGAAGGACTCAGGTCTGTGAAGCGTTATGACCAACACATGTTGTAGGCCTGAATACACGGAATAGCTGGCCAGCCGCTACCGCTTTTAGCTAACGGCCAGCGCGGGCGTTGCTCCCCGAGCGCCCTCAGAACATTATCAGCGTAACTTTCTAACGATTACACCAATTCACCTAATACTGCCGATGCAGTCACCCTCATCATTGCACACGCACACACACCGCCCTACTTAATAAACGTTAAAGACGAATCTCTATGAAGCACTGACAGCAACCATAACAAGAGTACCAGGCAATGAAGGCAAAGACACTACAGTGACGACATTAAAGCATAAGAACTGGATGAGAAGAATGAAAAGATGAAAAGTGAGAACAATGAAGAGAAAATTAAAAAAAAAAAAAACATGGAGAAAACAATGTGCGGAAAAATGTCTCAGAATCCCAAGCTGTGATACGTAGTGATATGTAGTATCACAGGCAGGAATTCTGAGATATATAGCACGTTTTTTTTTCACTTTATCGTCATTGTTGTCATTTTTGTTTTCATCGTTTCGTTCTTCTAATCCGCTTCTTATGCCTTAACATAGTCAATGTAGTGTCTTCTCCGTGATTACATGTTGTAATTTGCGTATGTATTTATTTGCTGATGAAGGCTAGTCACCGAAACGTCATGTATTTTCCGTAATTCTTCTGTAAAGCTGCATTACTTTGTGTTATTTATATTGTTTACATTTCCACAGCTTTACCGCAGTTTCACTAATATTATTCGAGCCACGAAGAACTTCCTCTATCTGGAGTGCAGATCAGAATGCCTGGTCTACATGTCTGGGATGGGAGGTCACGATAGCCAATGGCTAACATTCGAATACATGACCACTGGGCATGCAGGCAAACAGGCTAGTTACCCCGTTAGAGTGCCCTTAAATACAATTTCAAAAAGAACAAAGACACAAAGCAGCGTCCTCTATTGTCCCTGCCAGCTGACTAGTGACATATCTAAACAACTGTCAATTATATCTTCGGTTTTGTGTGTGTGCGTGTGTGCACGTGTGTGGTGTGTGCGGGTGGTGTATGGGTGTGTGTGGGTGGTGTAAGGGTGTGTGTGGTGTATGTGTGCGTAGTGTTTGTGGGGGTGTGTGGGGTGTAAGGGTGTTTGTATGTGTGGGGTGTGTATGTGTGTGGGGTGTGTATGTGTGTGGAGTGTGTGTGTGTATAGGTGTGTATGTGTGTGTGTGGGTGGGTTTGGGAGGATGTGGGTGTGTGTGTGTCTGTGTGTGTGTGTGTGCGCGCGCGCGAGCTCGCTCTTGACAGTGTGCAGGAGTACCAGACGTCAGACAATCATATCCTAAAGCCAGACTAATATGCCTGCTGTTTCTTTCTAAACACAATCAGCCAGCAGACTCCGATTACAAGTTTACCATATCTATGAGGCCAATAGGTTTATATGCTTCTGTTCTGACCCTCCTTTCTCTACATCTTTTCGTTCCTTCTGTAAATACCAATGAATACATGCGCATCTCGTTGATTTCATTATGGAATGTACATTTGTGAAATAATACCTACAGATTTGAAATCGTATTTTTGACTGCACACTACATGCGCAATCATTGTATGCTGCATAAGCGTGGTCTGTCCCACAGAGTTTTGGAATCACTGCAATTGCTAACGCATCTCGTTAACAAGTACAGCTAATTGTATGAGAAAGCATGTGGTTTTTAACTGTAATTTAAGCTTGCTAATTAAAATATGCATCCTCATCATAAGTTTAAGGGAGAGCTATGTCCACAACAGATGCGGACATATCGGATATAATATACATTAGAAGACAACTATATGGTCTACAGATGATACAGTATTGATTGCAGATAATGCGCAGGATCTGCAACAATTAGTAGATGCGGTTGTTGTACACAGTGAGCAGCTGGGGTTAGAATTAAATTGTAAAAAAACACAGGTTATGGTCGTCACTAGGAAGAACGAAGTACCACAATGTAATATACAAGAAAATGGGAATATTCTTCAACAAGTGAATCAATACAATTATCTCGGAACAGTCATAACATCTGATGGGAGATGCCTTGAAGAGATTAGAACAAGAATCGCCATGGCGAAAGTAGCCTTTAGCAAGATGAAAAACATTCTGACCAATAAAAAGATGTCAATTGAAACGAGAAAAAGAGTGTTGATGGGATACATAGAGCCTGTTCTTTTGTATGGATGTGAAACTTGGACAATGTGCAGTCAAGCTGAAATACATCTGGTGGCTGCAGAAATGTGGTTTCTGAGGAAAATGAAAAGAATACCATGGACAGATAGAAAAACCAATAACCAAGTACTATAGGAGACAAACGAAACTCGTAAACTGATTAGAGAAATTAGACGTAGACTGTCAAAAATTTGTGGACATGTTGTGAGAAGAAATGGATTGGAGAACTTAGTGACAACTGGCAAGATCGAAGGGAACAGACAAAGGGGAAGACCGAGAGGAAAATACCTGGATGGCTTGGCCACATGGCATGGACGAGACAGGAACACTGAGCTGATCCACGACTCTGGTGATCGAGTGAAATGGCGAGTCATGGCCGCCCACGCTTTTCGTCATGGCACGTGATTGATTGATTGAAGAATGCCAAACACCCTGCCTGCAGGCCGCATGCTTCTCTCTGTGAAATCAAATACGGCCTTAACAAGTAAAATGTTAAATTCTTCGATGCTCGCCTTTCTATCGTTATAGTCACAATACCCAGTTTTCTGTTATATTACAAACAATTCATATTGTTCCTACTGCTTAAAGTGAATCAATTAAAAGAAATTAACCGATATAACTGTGACCTTAACTAAGCACAACTAAAACATATTGATCGGAAATCATTGATTTTACATCCTTCCTTCCCCCCCCCCCCCCGCTTTATTTTTCTTGACAGCATAATTAAATCATGTATTACTTTAATTTATTAACATCTGTATATTTGTATGTGGATGTTGGATTTTTGTTGTTCTACGTGCATCAGCTTGCCAAATTGAATAAATTCAGACGCAGAATTCGAAATTTACAGCCTACAGCTTTAGAAGATTTCTATTTTTATTTTTTTATGTTCATGCGAAAATTAGCAAATCTTTAACTTCCGTGTGTGTTGACATAATTCTAAAGACTCGAATGGCAAGATACCGTCAAATTACATTGGCAACTGCCACTGCAGGCAAAAATAAAAGGAAATTTAATGTGAAGGTCGTGTGTTTCAAGAGATGTATAAGTCATTATATTTGCACAACTATTAAGGTCAAAATACACTGTCTGAAATGCAATAAATACATTGCTTCTCCGAAGAAATACACAAACATAAGAAACGAATCAAGCAACATAAGCAAAATATTAACGGGATGCGGATATCAAAACTGTTGAAAAATATCCCCAGCCAACAACAGACATAAAAATGTGTGTCCCTAAACAGTCTCCTGCTATTTGTCTGACATATGATAGGGTGCTCCCTTAGGGGTAGCAAAAAACAAACTAACAAACAACAGAAAACAGAAACAGAACAACGCCCTCTATTGTTCATTTGTACTTATTGTTATAACCATACATTTGGAAATAAACCACAAGCGTATCAAGTCCATAATGAGGAAATAGATGAGTAACATTTATTATATTTATGAATCGGTGTGTATTTATTGTTTGTGTGCTGACGTAGACTTTATCCGTAACGTCCATTGTGTCACTATTGATTATGTTCCAGTAAAGCTTACCAATTCTACCCCCCCCCCCCCTCTTTTTTGGTGATTTATCCATTGTGATGTGGTTGGTGGGATCTTCTACACCATGATGATGATGATGATTCCAGACTAACCCCAAGTCTATGGGAGGTTTATTTTACCATCCCCACATGGCTGTCTGATGCTGGTTTCACATATGTTGGGGTAGCCCCTCCCATTGCACAAACAAGGCCACCCTTATTATAAGTGTATTACTCAGTAACGACTGGAAGTTACCTCTGTGCTGTTTGGCTATTCAGAGCGGTATATCGGCATGTTCTCTTACATCTTAGCAGGCCATTCTGTACTTAATTCTTCTGTGTTAAAATGTTAGTTGCATATCCTTTACGGGACGTAGCAGTCAACCCCAGCATTTTTTTGGCTGTTTGTGATTCCTGGCCAAGTTTACGTTCAGTAGTTTGTCATTGCTTTCTGATCGACCGGCACCCATATCATTTTATAAAAAACCAACGCAAGGCAGTCTGCTGCCGCCCGTAATCGCTTTTCCATGGAGCCGGTTCTTCTGTGCTACTCGTTAATAATTACCAATGCTAGAAATGGTTAAAAGTAATAATAACGTGATGCGAAATTAGTTAAAAGTAATGAATATCCGAAACGACAAACGTTACGTAATAATTATCCGAAGCGAAATGAGAAAAGGGCAATGCATATCCGAAGTTACGGAAGTTAAAAGTAAATAATTACCTGTAGTGAAATAATAAAAAAGTAAGGAATATCTTACATTAAGAAGTTAAATTAATAATTATCTCAAGGCACATCAGTTCATAGTTGACCACGCAGAGACTAGACGCTCGCTTGCCGGCCAGATGGTAATACATTCGAATTCCCAATGAAATTGAAGTTTATTATTATTTTTAATTGACATTGACTCCCAGGTCGACCAGTTTAAAATGGATACCAAATAATGTTCTCGGAAATAAAAGGCGGCAGACTTGATATTAACCACATCACACATGTAGTGCCGATGTCTCTCAACAAATAGGCACATGGATCTAGTACCATATACCTTAAACGCATAAGGACGTGGACAATTATTCTTTACTCGAGTCCATATTCATTTTTGTTTTAAAATATCCATTCTGGTGGGGATTAGAATAAATGCCACCTCGCCGACAGGCAGGCGTGCTAGTCACCCCGCTATCTAGTCTCCCATAAATACAATTTAAAAATAAAAAAGAACAAAGAAACAAAACAGCGTCCTCCATTGTTCCTGCCAGCTGATATACTTTAAACTATTGAAATATCTACACAACTGTCAATTATATCTTTGGTTTTTGTGCTCTTGGCAAGGTGCTAGTGTATCAGATGTCACACAAACATATCCTCGAGCCAGGATAGATTGTCTTCTGTTTCTGAACACATTCAGACAGACTCTGGTGTCAATCAAACACGAACTCACAAGCCAATTAAACCAACGGCGTGTGTGTCCAATAATAATAAATGCCCGATTGTTACACGGGCCCTTAAGGGAAGCAAAGAATAGTAGCTCTGTAACTAACACAGCATCTCGTAAGAGTCGACTGTTGAGGTCTGACGTGGATATGGCTGCACCATACAATCCGCAAGATCTAGTCAACACCAACATGTATAAAGAACGGGTAAGATAAACAAGCATGCCAACTAAGATGATTTAAGTTGAGTCAAGAACCCATATCATAGCACTGAGGAAATTTCCGAACACGTTCTGTTCTCAGCTTCTACAACCAGTGAAGAGTCCAACTATTAATGGAACCAGGTGTAATTTGAATATGTTTACGTCTGGTCTTTCCTCGGAGTACTGAGTGTCGACCATATCCTCTTCTCACCCCCAGCCGCTCAATTTTCTCCAGGCAATGACGGTGTATCTGTTCTTTAGTAGTAGTCTCACCTTGCCGTCTTTACAGACAAAAGTATGTAGATTGTATTTAAAACTCAATAGTACAACGCCTAGGCTTGGATTCAGAGAACATGTGTTGCCCTTGCAGTATGATCCCTCTCTCGGCCTTGCCTTGTTTTCTCTAAAGGCAAGGATGACCAGTATGTCTGGAACAAGGTTGGCTGCAGATGCTGCCGGCTCAGCATCACACATCTTTGCAGTAGAAGGTGAATAACGGCCAGGCCCTTACATCTGGGGGATTTTGACTTAGAGACTTGCCGTCTTTACAGACGATATAGCAAAGAAACCAATTCATAAAGCACGTATTAGCTCTAGAATTGCCACAGTTATCAAAATAGATTTTAACATTATCCACATGGAGGGCACGGCGACATCTGTCTTATTGTACAAAGTACCCCATATAGCAGTGCAGAAGCAGCCATTTTGTCGTCATGTTCGTTTCCCAGCACACCAGCACACACCAAGGCATAGATCCAATGGATGCTCCCTGTCTTTGAAGTTTTAAAATAAAGCATGCCACGCTGCTAAGTTGAAACCAATGACCAAGTTATACAAAAAACAAATAAAAATCGTAAACTGATTAGAGAAATTAGACGTAGACAGTCACAATATTTTGGTCAGGTTATGAGAAGAAATAAATTAGAGAACTTGGTGACAACTGGCAAGATCGAAGGGAAGAGAACAAGGGGAAGGCAGAGAAGTAAATACCTGGATGGTTTGGCTACGTGGCATGGTCGAGACAAGAACACAAAGCTGATCCACGACTCTGGTGATCATGTAAGATGGCGAAACATGACCGCACATGCTTATCGGCATGGTACGTAATAATGATGATCCTGAAGTTAAAAGAAGTCTCTTCTCTAAGAAGAAGAATCTTGCGATGCTGAGAAAGCCTTAATATGTCTGGATCGCTCCTTACCTCCTTTGACCTAGAAAAATATCTGTAATTGTCACCTGGAACGCTAGCACTATGCATGACTTGGGAAAGAAAAGTACAATAAAGATAACCTTGGTAAATGTGTATATAATTATCATGTTGGAGGTACTTTGAAGAACGCTCTCATTACAGAGAAAACTCTGAAAAGTTTCTCGATGATGTTGCCAGTTGCCTTGCCTCGTATACCCTCAAACTCAAGATATCTGGTATGTCATGTGTCCAAGTTTATGCTGGTCGACAGCTGTCTCCTCTTCCAGAAACACGCCTTCCGTCACTGTCCCTCCCCCCTCCCCACCCCACCCCACCCCCCTTTCCCCCATTCACGGTGACGTTTAATATAGTCAACTTTTTTTCAGTTTTTGAAACATGTTGCGGTTTCTGCGACCTTTTGAGTATTAATATGAGACATGTTGTGTTTATATCAAGGTAGCGGGTTTATCCCCTACACCGGTCAGTTGGACTAATATGTTGACCTCTGGCCCTTGACTTGGGGAAGTAAATTACAAGTATCTCAGAAGTCGGAGTGGGTTCGCTTTATGGCGACAGACACTGGTTACAGGGAAAGCAATCCACCGGCACAAATAAGTTTAATGCTCTAGAATTAGTAGCACGTGTATGGACTATGCTTGAGTTCAAAGCGAGAGAGCGAAAAATAAGGTTATTAACATTATATTGATGTAGCAATGATGTACAAACGAAATGGGACCAGAATAAGAAGCCGATCACGTAAACGACGGACAGAGAGAATAATAGAGTCCATGGGAATCTCGATATATAAAGCCCATAAAAGGGCACTCTCCCGTTGTTTATGCTTCAACTCTACACCATAAATCAAGAGGGACGAGATGAGTTGATGAGAAGTGATGATTGGTGTTCTTAAGATAACACATTTCGATTCAATTTTAGATGGGAAATATGGGGGGGGGGGCATTCACCTGCCTAGATGGTCACTACTAAGAAGGTAAGCAATGACGGGCTATTTTCTGTATATATTTTGTATAAAATAACGGTTATCTAGAGATGCGTTAGATAAGTATCTGCAACTGGTTTAACAATTCTCCGCTATTATCCTGCTGCAGTTTATATAAAATCGACACCACTGCTTTCGGGATAATTCCACAAGAGCTCGGTCTCTGCCAGCAAAACTCCGAAGTATACAGATACTGATTGTCCAGGCTGCAAGCTGGTTAGTTACCATTGCGACTAGTTCACAGGCGACTGACAATGATCTGGTAGCTAGTTTATTAGGCTGCGTTGAACCAAGATCCGTACTGGTCGGAACTGCTGGGGATTAAACCCGGATCTCCGTATTGGCGGGCAATGCACTAACAACTACACCACCGCGGCACATTTGAAAAGTTATGGCAGTGAAATCAACAGGCTTATTTAATAGAAATTATAATAAAGTATCCTCGAATTCTTTTGTCTGAACAAGCAGCATAATAATCAGCACCATTCAGTACTTGCTATCAGAGATCTCCACAGCTACTATACGTGGATGCAAGGCGTAAACATAAATTGGAAAGCTGAACTAAACGCATACATCTTTTCCAAGTGTAAAAATGTTTTCCAGGAGTTAACCAAGTGGAATAATGATTTCCCTAAGAATGTGCCCCGAGATATTTTCCCGGGAGATTATGTGATTACAAGTAGTTGGGAACATGATTCTCGTGGATAGCAAATGTGGACTAAATGATTGATTGTCACGTCAGCACATGATTTTTCTTGTGTGTAAAACAAAAAACAAAATTAAGGCACACAGAAGTGTGAACTAAGCAGTTAACGTGAGAAAATGTTGGATTTGGGAAATTCAAAGGTTACCTTTCATCTCATCACCAGCAATGTCATCATCATCACCATCATCCTCATTATCTTCATCATCTTCTTCTTCTTCTTCTTCTTCTTCTTCTTCTTCTTCTTCTTCTTCTTCTTCTTCTTCTTCTTCTTCTTCTTCTTCTTCTTCTTCTTCTTCTTCTACTACTACTCCCCCTCCTTCTGATTATCCTGTACATTATTACCCAGCCTTCTTTTAGTCATTGAGCTCCGTTAAGAACTGTATCACAGCACTTGGTGTTTTCCCATACGTGCTCCATCTGAAAATCCCAACACTCATGGAACCAGTTGTAATCTGATTAATTATTTGTCTGGCTTTTCTTGGGACTTGTCAGTGTCGACCAGATCTTCTGCTCACTTCCTGCCGCATCATTCTCGCCAGGTCAGGATGATGTAGAATTACCCGGGATGTGTTTAATCATTGAGTTAAGGTCTTATTCATAAACACATATATATTAGTCAAGTTCCCGATACCGCCAGTTATACTATACTAGTATCGTGCAAATCCAGCTGTCGAAGGTGTTTTCATAGTTTACAAATCCAGTATAAAGTAGAGATCATGTCAAGGCTATGATCTGTTATTATCGTGTATGTATTAGAGACTCTAACCATAAACTGTTACATGTTTACTTGATTTCTGAATTATCCCACGTTGTTTTGATGTCGATGTTAATAAGAGGTTATGTATCACTTTAGTTTATATTAAGTTTTACGAAGGGAAGTCATTAAGTTATTATAAGTTTACGAACAACTATTTCACAATAGTGAGAACCAGGAATTTTAAGTGTGCTATTTCTCAAAATAGTTCCATGGCATGGCAACAATTCGCCTACCTGTTTGCTAGCTTGTTGGTGCCTTCTTGGGGAAAAATTGTGGATATGGCGTTAAATCAATTTTGCACCGATTTGTATTACCTCTTTGTCATCTGCACACCTCTGGCCACGCAAATGTTCTTTCAGGGGTTCAAACAAGTGGAAGTCCAATAGTGCAAAGTTGGGACTGTATGCTTGATATTTCAAGACCTCTAATTTCAAATTAAAATAAAAAATTAAGTTGCATGTCCTTCACAGGACGTAGCAGTCAACCCCATCATTTTCGCTGTTCGTGATTCCTGGGCAAATTTTACGTTCAGTAGTTTGCCATTGCTTTCTGACCTACCGGCACCTATACCTTTTTTGAAAAAACCAGCACCACTGTGTTTCGACACCCGGGTATACTGGCTCACAAACCGCGTTAGCAAGCCCTTAGCCACAGAGACCGGTAATTTCAGATTAGGTTGTAATATATGTTAAAGAGGAAAAATTGGAGGTGATAGAAAATTTCGAATATCTTGGATCCTTGATCACAAATAATGTTGACACAATGAAAGAAATTAAAACACGAATATCTATTGCTCTTCAAAAACTAAAACAAATGAATCAATTGTGGCGTAGTACAGATAGATCTACAAATATTATATTTTTTTAAAGCATGCATCTTTTCCATTGCAACATACGCCTGTGAGACTTGGAGACTTACTAAACCAGCTGAACAGCACTAAATGCCTTTGAATATAAATGTTCTGGTTGACTGGTTCTAAGAATATCCCGGATACAGAATAAAAAATGCATTCACACGAGAAGATCTGAATATTGAAGAAATTTGGCTACTGAAGACGATAAAACAAAGAAAACTGAAATATTTTGGTCACTTGAAACGTTATAAAAGTTTGGAGAGAACTATAATATAAGGGTATATGCCCGAGAAGAGAAGAAGGGTGCAGGATATGATAGATAATGTCCAGATGAATGTATCGGACGCGGTGCATCTAGCTTATAATCGAGAAGTATTCCGGAGGGTTGTTATGGGAGGGAGGTTCTGCAAAGGACATGCTACTGAATGCATGAATGAGTGTATCCACTGTATGCGCAGCCGTATAGGGGTGGGCGCAGTCGAGCAGCGATAACACTTCATTAAGAGACGTTCCTGTTAATTCGATCGTATCGTGGGCTTCAATTTATTCACTAGCATGTCACTGTATCGCGCTTTAGCCACAGTTTTATCCCTTTCCTGGAAATGTACCTTTCTACCCATTTATACACTCCGCCGGAGTCAAACAACTATCTTCTGTCTGAGCCATCATTCTTGTGTAGATTTCAAAAGATTTCACATCCTCTTACTAAACAAAAATGAATAGGTCTTCGTTGTTCTTCCACGGTGCAAAGTCGAT
Organism: Cepaea hortensis; assembly: GCA_963921405.1. NCBI lineage: Eukaryota > Metazoa > Mollusca > Gastropoda > Stylommatophora > Helicidae > Cepaea > Cepaea hortensis. The sequence goes on along the minus strand of OY992892.1, from coordinate 51,668,341 downwards.
AGTGTGGCAGCCAATTTACTTGCGCAAACTGCTCGATCATCATGTAGGGTATTGCTTAAGGGCCAATTGTGTATCGTAAAATAAAATTTTACATTACCCATACACTTCCATGCAATATATAATAAAATGCCAGTTACTTAATGACTTCCCCTCGTACATATCGGCAAAAGATGATCTGCATATATATCTGCACCTCTAAAATTGTTAAAACCATGTAAAGATGATGTAAATTTCTTGTTAACACAAGTTTTTTCAATTTGATTTTCTGTTTTATGGTCTGGTGATACCCATGTTTACTTTATGTTTCCTTTTATGTGGAAAAACACTTCCGCCTAAGATATATTAATTCACTGAGCAAACATTGGTGAACTATTCTCATGTTCGTTCATTACCCAAAGTCCCGCTCTGTGGCGAAGGCGTTACGGATGCGATTCGTAATCCCGTATACCGCGTTCGAAACACTGTTGCCTGCAATTTGGAAGCAGGCCGCCTTGTATTGGTTCTATACGAACGAACGAACAAAAATCTTTATTTTCAAAGGGTTAAGAATTGGGCACGCAGGTCCGTCTGACATTCAGCCCTTCTTCTCTATATCCTCTCATACATTCTTTCATTCAACATCTCTTATGAAGCAATTCTTTGACAACAAAAGAACATTAAAACCCTTGAAAAATAATCAATAATACATGACTCGTTGAGGCAATGTTTAACATGGGCATCATGAATACCCAAAGTGGGTGTAACGTGCCATACATATGGAAATGTATTTTTTTTATACAATGGTATTTTACAATACACATACAATTGTATATTTTTTTATAAAATGGTATGAGTGCAGTCGTTTAGAAAGCGATGGCAAACTACTGAACATAAACATGCCTAGGAATTACAAACAGCCAAAATATGCTGGAGTTGACTGCTACGTCCTGTAAAGGATATACATCTAACTTGTAACTAACTGCAAGACCGTGTTTCCGCATGATCGCATAGTAACCCATTATATCTTACCTTATTTTGGCTTTCAGGTCACTCATCAAACATTTAATATTACCATTTCTTTTATTAAATTTAGTACTTTCAAGTTTCACGTTCTTAAAATCTTTCCGTAACCGAGACTTCCTTGTCAAATGTTGGTATATTACAGTGGATCACGTCATGTTTATTTTTGTGGTTCTAAATTTTGCTGCGTGTATTATATTACCATTCTACGAGTGTTTCCTCTACCTCTTTTTTTTATTCCGCTAGTATTAGAGCGTTACCTACATTGTGTGGGGCATTTTCCTCTGCATGGCCCTTGAACAGCACTGTTTCACTTGTGCTTAGATGCTTTTTTTTAACCTGCTTCTCTCCATCTTGTTGCATAATTTAAAAAAATACTAAGCTTAAAATATTTTACTTATTCTACCACCTTTGTTGATTTTCCAAGTTCATACATAGTTCCAGGTGACAATTTTAGAGATTGTCCGTGTCGGAAGAAAGTAAGCCAGTAATTCACACTCCTTGCCGATTTTACTGCATAGCTTCATATTTATTCAAGGATTAGTCTTGGTTAGCTGTGTTACTCTATTCCCTTTATCGTTAAATTTGCGCATGACTGGTTGGATTTTGTAGCTAAAGTTTTTAACAGGATGCAACCAGTCATAGTCGTCTCTTACGACATGCATGATAGGTTAACGTTTTACTGTTCCTTACTTCTCTTATGGCCCCAGTAACACACCGGAGAAAATAAACAGGCTAGAGTCAACTAATGGACATATGACAGCACATTAAGTGGCGAGGTCAGGTGACCGAATGGATAATAGATCTGGCTCTTAAAATTTCGGTGTGCTGATGCAGAGTTAGAGGGTTCAACCCCTACAACGTTCAACTGGACTAAAATGTTAACTTCTCGTCCTTGACTTGAGGACATAAATTAAAAGCACCTCAGAAGTCGGAGTGGCTTCACCTCTTGGTAACGATCAGTCCAGTGCAATAGAAATAGTAGACAAGAAAATCCGGCTGCTGTGGAGGCGGAAGAACAGGCTTTGTGTGACGAAACGCCTACAGATCGGCAGATCTCTGCATAATATCCCTTTGAAGGGAGTGCGATGCGTTGGTCTCCCTTGAATTAATGTCAATTAATAGGGGATTTCCCATCTGAAGTAGTGCGTAGAAGTCGCGTAGCGTTACAATTTACAGCTGGCTGTCTGCATATTTAATTAGCCTTTATCGATCAGTGACGTAATGTGTTACCTGACGGAACAAGCCTTATTCCACAGCGAGAAGTGTGTAAATAAAATAGGCCGAACTATGTGCTTTCGAGGACTGGTGAAAATCCCATGTGTTTAGATAGATATATTGGTTAACTGATTGTTTACAAAGGAGTTACAGGGACAGTGATATGTATATTATTACTGCGTTGTGCTAGGGAGATCCCGGTTCTTTACGAAGTGTATAGCAGTTACTTGTTTGGTTTATTAATTACGCATGCAAGGCAGGAAGTTTGTCAGTCATTACATCGACATGCTAGACGCAGTAAATAATGATAAGGTAGATCTTATTATTATAGATGTGTAATGGGCTTCGTGACATTAGAATTGTAACTTAGTTGTTCTATCAGTGGTGGTGATTTTTCGAGGAATCAAGGTGAGATCGGCCGTGGTGTATTTGCTGTGTGAAGATAGCAGTGGTATTCCGCGTAAGCAGAATGGTGATGCATCGATAGGATAACAGTTGATAGGAAGTATTTATGATACTATTGTTACTGCTTGTTCTCATGTCCGTCCGCTAGAAGGACCGTGCGTGTTCCGTCGTACGTTTGTCTAGGCAGCCGACTAGGAGGTAGGCCGGTACGCCCAACCCGTTAGGTTACAGGTCCGACCCAAAGCGATCGTGCATATCCGATGGTTGAACATACCCGATCGAGGGTGACGCGGCACTCCGTAATTCGAGGCCGTTGTGTCTAGATAAAGCTAGGATTTGAACCTAACCCATTTCTGTCTCTCTTATTCTACTCTTCTGAAAACCTGACTCTGTTCATGGAGTACTGGGAGTACTGCCGTGAAGTAGTAGTAGGTGAGGGGAATAAACACCCCCAAAAAGGTGGAGCCAGAGTTTGGTAGTGGAGAGTCTGGAGGCTTGCTACATTGGATGACGTGACGTAAGTCGTCACGGGACAAGGTACACGGGACCCACAGTAGCTGTGGGAAAGTGTAAGGGTGGAGGGCCACCAAAGCTGTGCTCGACCGGCACAGGTAAGACTGACCTGGAAGATAGTCAGTGAATAAAAGGGCAACTCAGGATTTGGGACAGAGATCCCAGAACTGACACTATCGCTGTGATATGAGTTGGTTATTTAAGTGTAACAATTCACGAGTTCTCCTTAGTTAATACTATAGTAATGAATTATCAGGAGTATAATTTATTATGGTCATATAGTTATTAATGTGTGTAATTGATCAGTCCATGGGTTAACGGATTGGTGAATTGATGAGTCTGTCAGGAAGGTGATGTCCGGCTGGACACCTTCTCGATAAAGTAATCACTACACTGAAAGGGAAGTAGGTGTATATGTTGATTGATGATGGAAGATGAAACCGGATTGGACTGGCACCAGGTGGAAGATGCTTTGACAGAGTCATATAGTCGACTCTGGTGCTAGGGGTTATTTGTAGCCCAGAAGTGTTACTTGACTGAACAGGTGTGCTATTGCTTTCTCTAACATCATTATGCCTATACATTATGGGTACAAGTAGATCTATGATGTGATGATTTCATACTCATGTTGGTATACATGAGGAATGACTGAGAGGCAGGTGACATGGTGGAGATGCTGTTAGTCTTTGTTGTAGTTGAGTACTCACACCAACCTCTCCGTGTTTCAGGATCTGTTATTGCTATACTGAAGAAGATTCGAGAGCTTCACCATGAGCTCTATGGGCCCACTCATTCCAGTGCCTATCAAGATGTTGATTGAGGCCATACTGGGAGTGGTCTTCTGATTCTGCGAGATCAATGTTGGAAGGAGCTGAGTGCTGAATATGTCGGTAGGTCTAGGTTAGGACCTCCGCCAAGAGTCCGACGAGTGTCATCCGATCCCGAGAGGATCCAACACTGAAACGTCTGGTGAATTCTAGCCAGTGAAGCACTGGTGAAATTCAAGCTCAGTGTAAACCTTGGTGATTGCAAGGTCATGAACTTTCAAGTTGAGCCAAGTGATCATTGTTACCGGTCACCCTGGCCTGTGTGCTATGCTTCCGGCCCGGCTGGGTTGTCATGGGACACCGTGTATAATTTTATGCTTGAATAGTGTATCTACATCGGTTTACTTTTATGAAGCCAACACGTGGTCCAGGGACCTAAGACATTGATTACATAAGTGGTGGGAACACCAGAGGGACATGTTTGTTAAGGTAGGGAGCTATCTCATTCCAACGTGGTGAACTGTTGACAGTGTATGCTAGGTTGTGATTGATACCCATTGATCAGGGTAGTTACATGAGACTGTGTGAAGATCTATTAGTCCAAGGACATGGAAATAAGGTGAAGTGTTATAGTCACCTGATAGACTTTGCCAGTGACGTTTTGTGTTCATGTGGAGCAACCGCTCATTTTGTAGGTGACATATCAAGGGGTGGGTCACTTATGAGATAGAAGAGTGACCAGGCTCTTGTGTACTTTGATACGGTGCTACATGTACTTTTTCTGCAAGTGGGAGACCGCTAATATTCTAGGGTCGGCCCAGACTTCATCAGGAGTGTGACGAGTGAAATAGTACGACAGCAAGGAAGGATCCTTGTTCATCGGTGTAGTGTCAGTCAGGCAGTGGTACTGCGCTTGATCAGCCCGTGATTGGTTCTCTGTGTGAAGCGGGAACTTTGGAGAGGCAGCAGACCTTGGAGTTCCGGTCCACTGGAGGAGCCTGGGTGAGTCGCTACCACGACTGGACAACCGCACGAGCTATCGTCCGCCTCCATGATGAAGAAGCCTCATCTGCATATCTGCTACTGTACATAGTACCTTCTAGTCTGGCTTTCAGCCATCCTTCTCTGTGTTGTGGTTGACTTAGTTCAGAATTAAATTTTTGTTTTCTTAGCTATGACTTTGTGCAGTGATATGACTGGTGTCTGGTCCGAGCCCCCTTGGGGTAGGGAACCCTAGGTGAGGGAGGGGAGGTCCAGCTGTCCCGGCTTGTGTGGGGCCTGGTAGATGAAGAGTGCTATTGAGGTGGTTGGAGCAAAGGCTGGGGATAATATCTATCGTGGCAAACCAGTCCAAGCCCCGGCGGTCTTCGAGAATTCTTTAGAGGGTGATGTTGTCATTTACACAGATGGGTCGGTCGTTCGACGCGTGAGAAGTTCATGAGCCATTACAGCTCAAACTAGAGGGAGGAGACTTGTGAAGGAAGGTTCTGGTGCTTTTATCTCGACCACAAGTAGTCTGACTATGGAAGTCATGGCAGTAAGTAAAGCAATAACATGGCTCGAGACACAGACCTTCACTCGGGAATGTTTCCTTAGTGACTCAATGAGTATGCTCAGAAATATAGAGATGGGGTGGGTCATAAGACTGTGGTTGCTGTCTCTGGAGGGGTCACTGCTAGCAAAGATTAGTTTCATTTTCGTGTCAGGGCATGCGGGTATACAAGGAAATGAGCAGGTTGACTGGCTTGCAGGTAAGGCTAATGTGGAGGTGAGACGAGCCATGGACCAGACTGATATACTTAATGCTCTACGAGAAGGAAGTCGATTGCAAGAACCAAGTGATGACTGTGAATCTACAACCATGGCCAAACTGCGAGAACAGCAAGTCAAAATATGTGTGGTCAGACAAGAACACAATGCAGGAAGCCAAAGAAGATCAGTAAACCAACACAGAACTGATGTCGTTAGCCGCTACACGCTACGAGATTTGCTGAGGAGGAGATCTGAGCACGTATGGACTGTATGGTTCGATGTGCAATGAGGATGGTCTGTCGACTAACTAACTAACTAACTAACTAACTAACTAACTAACTAACTAACTAACTAACTAACTAACTAACTAACTACCTAACTAACTAACTAACTAACTAACTAACTACCTAACTAACTAACTAACTGACTGACTGACTGACTGACTGACTGACTAACTAACTAACTAACTAACTAACTAACTAACTAACTAACTAACTAACTAACTAACTAACTACCTACCTACCTACCTACCTACCTACCTAACTAACTAACTAACTAACTAACTACCTACCTACCTACCTACCTACCTACCTACCTACCTACCTAGCTAGCTAACTAACTAACTAACTACCTAACTAACTAACTACCTAACTAACTAACTAACCAACTAACTACCTAACTAACTAACTAACTAACTAACTAACTAACTAACTAACTAACTAACTAACTTACTAACTAACTAACTAACTAACTAACTAACTAACTAACTAACTAACTACCTAACTAACTAACTAACTAACTAACTAACTAACTAACTAACTAACTAGAAGTAGTACCACGTAGATGGACTACGCTTGAGTTCACAGCGAGATAACTCACACCCTAAAAATGACAGGTTAAAGTAAACTAAAGCTTACTGGTAAGTAAAAGTAAGGGACTGTGCAGTTGAAGGTAATATAATGGAAATGTGAACATAAAATAATGGACAGAAGTACGTATTTAAAGAAATGAAAATAATATCAATACAAGTGAAAGACAAATAATGATGGGTATTCTCAATTAACGTACAGAGGAACGTAAACTCATTAATGCGTGTTTAAGAAAAACGATAGGCAGGTTGAAAGAACAGATGGTTCCGCTGAGAGACTAGGAAAACAACAACAGCAGTGGAGGACGTAAATAGATGCTATCAGAGCAGAACGCAAGAATTAGTGCATGAGTGGCATTTACAATTATTTCTGACGTAATACCCCGGGTGTCGAAGCTTAGGTCTTACGGGTTGTGAGCATGGTTTCATAACACCGACATAACGGGTTCAAGTCAGTAGCAAACCATTTGGGAGCTGAACTCATTCAGTTCATAACGGAATGTCAAATTATTTTTCAAGGCATATCCTGGTACCCATTTTAGGCCGTGTCGACCTGAAGCCTAGTTCATCTTTTAAAATTCGAAACAGCCCTGATGCCGATGGGACCTAAGATCGCCGGACTAGCAGCCGAGCGGTGGAGGTAAGGTTCCAACCCTATATGTTTTAGACCAGTGGTTCTCAACCTTTTTTGGCCCGTGCCCCCTTCACCATATTTTCAGAACGTCATTCCCCCCCCCCCCTTTCGTATTTCCTATCTAAAGATTTGGCCCGTTCCTCCCTTCACCATATTTTCACAACGTCATTCCCCCCCCCCCCCCCCCCCTTCGTATTTCCTACCTAAAATCCCCCCTTCCCGCTCCTGCCCCTACACAGTATACGTAATAATGGAAGCACATACCAAAACAAGTCTAGACATCCACATAAAAAGTGATTTGTGGGTCTACTTACTTTATAAAAATGAATGTTAGAAGGGGTGAGACGTACAGAACCGTAAAGTATGAAGGGAAAAACAATATCAAGTAATCGGTTCTTGTATTAATGCGATCTTGAAATAATCTTCATTCTCCCCTGGAAACCCTAAAATTCCCCCCTAGGGGGGAATTCCCCACCGGTTGAGAACCACTGTTTTAGACCGATAAGCACTCATTGTGTGAGTGAATCAGTATCACGCCAGCTGGCGTTAACTTTCTATAACATTTTCAGGTACCTGTTTTTAGGCTAGGTCGATCTCGTAGCCCAGGTCAATGGAAAATAAAACTTCCCGCTTGGAAGGTGATTCGAACATATGTCCACTGTGGTCGCGGGCAAGTGTGCTAACCCCTGCACTGTGCTACTAGCCCTCCATCTCTCTACAAAATGATCGAATGAACGAACTTTATTTTTCAAAGTGTTACATATTGCGCTTGCACGCCAGTCTTATATTCGGATATTGCAACCACACATCTTTCGTACACCAATTAGGTATTGTGCATGTTACATTCACATAGGGAGAAAAAAAAACATTGCCATATTAATGCTGTGAACATAAACAATGCATATTGCCATGTTATGAGACAGGCAGGCTGACACACACACACACACACACATATATATGTATGTCTGTGTGTGTGTGTGTGTGTGTGTGTGTGTGTGTGTGTGTGCGTGTGTGTGTATATACTAGCTGACCCGGCCCGGCTTCGCCCAGTTCCTGGTGGGGAGCATCTCATTTAATTCATATAAGTAGTCATATAGCTCCCGTTCCCGTTCCCGACTATCTATCTGTCTGTCTGTCTATCTGTCTGTCTGTCTGACCCGGCCCGGCTTCGCCCACCCCCTGATGGGGAGCATCTCATTTAATTCATATAAGTAGTCATATAAGTTTCCGTTCCCGACTGTCTGTCTGTCTGTCTGTCTGTCTGTCCCTCCCTCTCTGTCTGTCTGTCTGTCTGTCTGTCTGTCTGTCTGTCTGTCTGTCTGTCTGTCTAATCATTTATTGGTTGCAGTTAGAACAACCTTAGATAAACGAAGACCAACTTACAAAAAGCATTAGAAAGAGCACTTGAACGATCTTTACATCTTCCCCCAACAATTAACTTGGGTAAATGGAGCGGCGGCAGCAGCAGCAGAAGAAGAAAAAAAAGAAGGAGTAGGAGGAGGGAGGAGGAAGAGGGTGGAGGAGGGAGGATGAGGAGGGAGGAAGAGATAGGCGGAGAGAGGAGGAGGAGGGAGGAGGATGAGGGGGGAGGAGGAGGGAGGAGGAGGAGAGAGGAGGGAGGAGGAGGGAGGAGGAGGAGAGAGGAGGGAGGAGGAAGAGGGATGAGGAAGAGGGAGGAGGGAGGAGGAAGAGGGAGGAGGAAGAGGGAGGAGGGAGGAGGAAGGAGGAGGAGGAGGGAGGAGGAAGAGGGAGGAGGAGGGAGAAGGAGGAGGAGGGAGAAGGAGGGAGGAGGAGAACGCAGGAGGAGGAGGGGGAGGAGGAGCAGGGAGGAGGGAGAGGGAGGAGGAGGGAGGAGGAGGGAGGAGAAGGAGGAGGGAGGAAGAGGTAGAAGGAGGAGGGAG
>OY992892.1:51581784-51654284 GCA_963921405.1 Cepaea hortensis | reverse complement strand
CTATTCCGCTTTCATCTGGGGACCTGTCCCGGCACTTCAAAAAGTCTTGCCGGTCTGTGATCTAGAGAATTCTTGTTCCCACAACAAAAGATCCTGCCGACTTTTACCCAGCCAATCCGTCTACAACTTCAAATGATGGCTGCCGCCAGCCGACGTATGGCGCGACAGTTTGTCCTCGATCAACAACACATTAAAGAATTGCCGGCTTTGTTGTAGACATTTGGCGCGACATTTTTTCATCGATCGACATTCCAAGATGTTATGTGACATATATATACGATACAAAGATGTGTGTAAGCGGGACATGATTGATACAGGCATTGATAATGCACAGTGGGAGCAAGTCGCCGCTGAACGTGTTGCATGGAGGGCAAAGATCAGAAATTGAATAAAGACAAAGGAGAAAATTATTGCAGATAAGTCACACACCGAGCGCGTGAGACGTAAGATGGTGCATGATGGTGGAAATGACCACGTGTTCACATGCACCCACTGTGAACGAACACTTACAGCGCGAATTGGCCTTATCAGTCACATTCGCTACCGCCATAGGTAAAAGTTATTATGCCTTTTTAAAGCACAAACTATCGTCTGTCAAGACGGCAAGGTGCCAATGGAATATATGTATATACACACACACACACACACACACACACACACACACACACACACACACACACACACATTCATAAGCACAAACATATAAATACATGCATTCATACATGCATACATCATTTACACAAACTCTCAGTTATACACCCACTCAGTAACACACACATACAGGCTCCCTCGCGTACACATATACCCACTCATAATCACAAGCACACAATTAAGCATTTACTCATACATACATACATACTCTCACTCTCTCTCTCTCTCTCTCTCTCTCTCTCTCTCTCTCTCTCTCTCTCTCTCTCTCTCCATCGCTCACTCCCTTTCTGTATCTGTCTCGTTCACTCACTCTCTCTCTTCCTCTCTCGCCCACCTCTCTCTCTCTCTCTCTCTCTCTCTCTGTCTCTCTCTCTCTCTCTCTCTCTCTCTCTTGCACGGAGAGATGCTAATAACATGTACAGTATTGTCTTTCCTAATTCTGGTTGTTCTAATGAAGCTAGTAACTTTTGTCAAGAGGTTCGTCTCGCACGTCAGAGATTCCTCTTGTGTGATGTGCACAACATTCATGTTTGGCACTGGTAGCACAGCTGTTTGCAGTAAGATCAAGAGTTTTACAGAACTTATACTGTTGTGTTGTATATCTGAAACATGGGCAATAAACAGGCACTGAGAACAAGAATGTTAAAGTACGATATATAACTTATACTGTTGTGTTGTATATCTGAAACATGGGCAATAAACAGGCACTGAGAACAAGAATGTTAAAGTACGATATATAACTTATACTGTTGTGTTGTATATCTGAAACATGGGCAATAAACAGGCACTGAGAACAAGAATGTTAAAGTACGATATATAACTTATACTGTTGTGTTGTATATCTGAAACATGGGCAATAAACAGGCACTGAGAACAAGAATGTTAAAGTACGATATATAACTTATACTGTTGTGTTGTATATCTGAAACATGGGCAATAAACAGGCACTGAGAACAAGAATGTTAAAGTACGATATATAACTTATACTGTTGTGTTGTATATCTGAAACATGGGCAATAAACAGGCACTGAGAACAAGAATGTTAAAGTACGATATATAACTTATACTGTTGTGTTGTATATCTGAAACATGGGCAATAAACAGGCACTGAGAACAAGAATGTTAAAGTACGATATATAACTTATACTGTTGTGTTGTATATCTGAAACATGGGCAATAAACAGGCACTGAGAACAAGAATGTTAAAGTACGATATATAACTTATACTGTTGTGTTGTATATCTGAAACATGGGCAATAAACAGGCACTGAGAACAAGAATGTTAAAGTACGATATATAACTTATACTGTTGTGTTGTATATCTGAAACATGGGCAATAAACAGGCACTGAGAACAAGAATGTTAAAGTACGATATATAACTTATACTGTTGTGTTGTATATCTGAAACATGGGCAATAAACAGGCACTGAGAACAAGAATGTTAAAGTACGATATATAACTTATACTGTTGTGTTGTATATCTGAAACATGGGCAATAAACAGGCACTGAGAACAAGAATGTTAAAGTACGATATATAACTTATACTGTTGTGTTGTATATCTGAAACATGGGCAATAAACAGGCACTGAGAACAAGAATGTTAAAGTACGATATATAACTTATACTGTTGTATGAATGTGAAATATGGATAAAAGCAGATGATGAGAAAAAGTTTTAACTTGCTATGTAGAAACTATCATCACCCAGTGCTTTTCCGGCTGGCGTGGGAGATCACGCTTCTCCACAAATTGCGATCTCCGACAGAATGCATCAATTCGTGTGTTGACTCCACTCCGTGCCATGGCATAAGACTGTCAGGAATTTTCTCACGCTGTCTTCCTCTATCTCTATTTCCACAAATCTTTCTGGGTGTCACAACATGTTTTAATCTCTGTCATCTCATTCTACGTCCAAAACATTATAACTGTTTCTTTCTGATGTTTGTGATACGTTGTCTTTGCGAGTTAGCTTCACTCAAAATGTCCAGATTGCTGATTTTAATTTTCAGTATTTTCTATAAAATAACATCTCCAAGGATTCCGGTATTTTTCCGCCTTTTTCGAATTGTCTAGGATTCGCAGCCGCATGTTAAAATTTTGGTTCTATGGGACATGTAAGAACCCCTGTTCTAACTGTCAAAGTCGAAGACCTATTGCACAAAATGACCTCCATTTGGTAGAAACTTTACTACTGTTTAATGTTTACAAGAGGTTTAAAGGTTAGAGGATCGCCTTCATTCCATCAAGGTTTATCCAATATGGTTCGGTCTCTTACCGCACAGGAGCCTGCCGAAAGCATCGTACGTAATGCCAGCTCCTGAATTCGAGAGTCTTCTAGAACAGGGGTGGGCAAACTTTTCGTGCGGAGGGCCGCATTGACAAATGTAAAGCTATTGGCGGGCCGCATATTTATATATATATATATATATATCCATTTTGTTTACAGCAGCCTATCACAATAAGTAATTATTAATTATTTATAGGTTATTAAGCAGTATAAATAACTAATTATTGCAATTTTATTTTACTTATACACTTATACATTATATTTGACAATATGGACAAAAACTTTTACTAATTTGTTAACACGATTTTACAACTTGTTATTATAACAAATATTCTTTATTATCTATCAATGGCTTTAATTTAGACACACAGCGACTACACTGTCACTACAGTTGTTGATTTCTAATGAGATGTATGTAACTGCTTGCACATTTTGACAATATTCTTGAAATCTGGAGCAAGTTTACTTGTTGAAATTCGCATGACAGCATGCACGTTGCAGCCCGACAATAATGACCTATTCTTAGATTTGTTGATCTTCAAGCAAGAGAATGCTTGTTCGCAAATGTATGTTGATCCAAACAATGATAAAAGTTTAGCTGCAAAGTTTTTCAAGTTGGGAAATGATTCTTGTGATAAAGATCCATAGAAATTCAGCAAACCATCTGACTTGAATTTCTCTTTCAGGTCATGATCTGCTTGTAAGTCAATCAGCTCCAACTATATATCCACTGTGGCTGTATCAGCTTCTGCACTAAAAGGTGAACTGAGAATATTGAACTATGGCTCCAATTTCTTGAAATCTTGGAATCTCCATCCAAATTCTTCAATCAATGCATCTAATTGAGCTTTTTATTTTTCAGTCATTTCACCAGAAATGGTTTCTTGTTTCAGCAAAGGGAAGTGACAAAATCTTTTTTCAGTTGTTTGTCTGGAGAACAGTGAGAGTTTTGCCTGAAATGATTTTACATATACAAACATTTCATGTGCAAACACACCTTTGCCCTGAAGTTTGACATTCAGTTCATTTAACTTTTCCATAATTTCAATGGCAAACATAAAGTCTAACTGCCACTCTTTATTGACAATGTTAGTATTAAAGTCACATGCAATGCCCTTCATCTCTAGGAACATCATTATTTCTTCTCTGAGTTCCCACACTCGCCTCAACACCTTGCCGAGACTCAGCCATGGAACATTGGTGTGGTTCAGGACATCGGAATGTCCAGTTTCTAAATCTTCAAGTAATAACTTGAACTGTCATTGATTAAGTCCTCTTGATCTGATGAGGTTGATGACACTGACAACTGGGTCAATAACATGCTTGATATTCAAAACAGTTTTACACAGACTTTCTTGATGAATCACACAGTGAAGTGGTAAAAATGTGTGGTCTGGATATTCTGCTTTATTCTTATCACTTATCAACTTTACCAGACCTACAGTTTTTCCAGTCAAAGCACGAGCTCCGTCAGTTGTAACACTTGCCATCTTGTTCCAAACCAACCCAGTCTTTCAATACAGTTAGTAACAGCATTGAATATATCATGGCCTGTGGTTGTGTCTTTGAGTGACTCAACACTCAGTAACTCTTCAATGAGTTTGAAAGAAGTTTTTATTCCAGGAATAAATATCAATAATTGGGCAGTATCATGTACATCGGTACTCTCATCCAATGCAAGAGAGTACCACAAAAATTGTTTACTTGCATCTTGAAGTTTATGCATCAAATTGTCACTTATCTTGTCAACACGTCTGACCACAGTTCTCCTTGATAAAGTAATGTTGTCAAATCTGGTTTTTGTTGTTGTTTGTCCTGGACAAATAATGTTTGCTGCATCTAGCAAACATTCCTTGATGAACTCGCCATCAGAAAATGGCTTGTTCTGTTTTACAATTCTGTGTGACAGCACAAGACTAGCTTCAGTTGCAGCATCTTGAATTGAAGACTGTTTAGTGAAAACAGTTTGCTATTTCTCCAAATTTGTCACCAACTCAAGGCATTTCCTTCCTTCTCTTTGGTCGTTAAATTGTATCAGAAATCGGAATGTTTTGTTTGATAATGTCTTTTTAAATTGTACTCCTTGAAGACTGCCACTGACTCACGACACAACAAGCAAACTGATTTGCTACCAACTTTTATAAAACATTCATCATTAAAAACGCGGCATTCATCTTCAATCTTACGTTTGTTAATGACACTCATCATAACGGTACATGAAATTCTGTAAAATTCAACAAAATAACTTAAAAACGAATTAAATTTTTTTATTTCTAAATGCCTTCGCGGGCCGCATAAAATCATTTGGCGGGCCGGATCCGGCCCGCGGGCCGTAGTTTGCCCACCCCTGTTCTAGAAGACTGTACTCGTGAACCAATGACGGAGTCAGGAAACAAACCCAAGCATTCGGAGCGTAAGGCAAGCCGCTTGACAACATCACCACGGAAAACCTTAAACTCGAAGACTATTGTTTTGTTTGTTGCATATCCTAAACAAAACTTCGCAGTCAACCCTAGCTTTTGGCTGGTTGTGATTTCTTGACAAGTTAACGTTCACGAGTTTATCACTACTGTTTGAACGATGGGCACTCAAATCATTTTATCAAAACCAACACAAGGCGGCCTGCTGCCAAATCACCCTCAGCTGTGTTTTCAACGCTATAAGCGGGATTACGAATTGCGCCCGTAACCCCTTTGCCACAGAGCAGGTGAATACTGTGGTATGTTTGTTAAACACGAGGAATAAGCAAACGGTGAGACAAAAGTGCTATATCGAACACTTACTGTGGCATTCATGTGAAACTTAGACCATAAACACACAATGAGAAATAGCGTGTAGTCCGTGCCGTGTGCTGCTGGTGATCACATCTACTTCACATCCCTCTGCCATGTGGGTTGCCAGTCATTTCTGATATTAATGTTCCACGATGCCATGATGTCAACAAACTGTCCAGCATCTTCTCTCTTCGTCCCACCCAGCATCTCTTGCCCCCCCCCCCCCCCCCCCAACTTGCCCGTTGTGACTACACACTCCAGCCTTCACATTCGCATGACGTGTTTAAAGAATGTGGACTGTCTTCTTGTGGTGCGAGTAACCAGTTCCCTTTGTGAGTCAAGTGCTTTCAATATATCTTCTGCCCTCTTTATATCCGTCCAAGCAGTTCTCATTATTCGTCTATAAAACGACATGTCTGCCGCGACATAATTTCTCACTTTGATATTGTCCATGATTAATGTTCGTAAATCAGCGTTGGTTCAATACAGCTCGTAAGAACACATTTCTTCACCTCGATTGACAAAGACAGAAACAGTATTAAAGTGCTATACAGAACCTATGCTGTTGTATACATGTGCAATATGGACAATAAGTAGACGAAGAAAAAAGAATGTTTAATGATTGCTTCTCTTCTTTTGGCATCGGGCTGTGGCGTCCCTGACCGTTGCCTGTTCAAGTACTTCCAATGTTTATGATGTCTCTAACATACAACAGAAACAAAAGATCTGTCAAACGTTGACAACACTGCACAGGCGACAAACAAGTGAAGACACAGACGTTTTCTATATTTTTAACGACATATTCGACATATAATTAATTTACCCCCTCTTCAGGTTTGGTCTCCTAAAATCTACAGCCACCAGTTGTTGCAATCTAGTAAGTAATTGTTTATCATGTCTTCCACGCTGTACTAATTGGGTTGCCCAAACCTTTGATTATAGCCGTTAACGGATACAGATCCCTACTGGTGTCTGTACGTCTTCCCGCCGTATCACAATACTGCCACTGACTGCCTGAGATGACTAGACCTTGTCAAGTCAATTAGACATTTACTTGGCTTGTTGAGATTAATACTCCAGGGAATAATATTGACTTGGCTACACCTGCCCACAGTGGCCAATCAGTGATACCAGCGCACATCAATGGTCAGTTCGGTCAGAGTTCACTTCACTCAGATACTAGGCTAGTTATACTGACAACTAATTCATAGACTGTTGATCCTCTGCGATATGATAGCCCTGAATTCATCAATAAGATATATTTTACGTCACATATCCGTTCCTGGCTAGAAAGCATACTGACATACTGACCAATGAAAATATGTCAGTTGCAACGAGAATAAGAGTGTTGATGTGTTACATAAAACATGTGCTTTTGTATGGATGTGAAGCATGGACAATGAGCAAAAAGGTTGAAAAACATCTGATGGATGTGAGCATGTGGTTCTGGGGAAAATGCAGATAATATCATGGGCAGACAGAAAAACCAACGACCAAGTCCTACAAGAAACAAATAAAAATCATAAACTAGTAGGAAAATTTAGACGCAGACAGTCACATTTTTTGGTCAGGTTATGAGAAGAAATAAATTGGAGAACTTGGAGAACTGGCAAGATCGAGGGGCAAGAGAACAATGGGAAGGTAGAGAAGTAAATACCTGGATGGCTTCGCCACATGGCATGGTCGTGACAGGTACACTGAGCTGATTCACGACTCTGGTGATGGAGTGAGATGGCGAAACATGACCGCCAACGTTATCGGCATGGCACATGATGATGATGATCTCTTCCTTGTACCCATTTTTAGGCTGCGTAGAATTTTAGAATGCAGGTCAATTTATAAAAATACCATCGCGTTAAAAGAGATTCGAATACATGGCAACTAGATGGCAGGCATGCTTTCTAACCACTGTGCTTGTACCGCTACATACGGGGTGTATTTTTAATAACTGTGCAGTGTTTGAAAATATTGCCGGTCCAAGTTTAGTATTTACCTATTATGTTGCATGACCTTTACTGAGGGTTAATACAAAACTTGGACCGGCAATATTTTCAAACACTGCACAGTCATTAAAAATACACCCTATACTAAGAGAAGAAGAAAACTGCAAACATACACTCGCATGACGCTGTACCGAGTCAGCTGGAAGGCTTCAAACATGACATACACCTGAAACCGGAAGTGGCGCTCGAGCACAAGGCTCTGAGTAATGGTGGGGACAATAGCACAAAAAGTAACCTTAATGAGACTTGGAAAGCTCCATAAATTTCCGTGCAGCTTGATTTAGCTGACTTCAGCCTCTGCAACCAGGCACACTCGCTGCTATAGCTAGAAGGATCAGGTGGGAAGGAGCGGGCTGGGAAGCCAGGCGGAAAGTTAATTAAATTGGCAAAGCTCTTAAGACCACTTAGAATAGTGAGCAGGAGTTCTATGCCAACGGAATTTCGTGTTTGTATTTTTATAACACATTTTCTGGTTATATTTAAACAATGGTGTCGCTTTTCTTCCACGGTAACAGTTCTGGAAGTGGATGGGATGCATGAGGACTATATAATTGGGAGCTGATGTAGTTTGGTGGCTACTATGCTTGCCTGCCGGCCGGCCACCGGTGGTATTGTGTTTGAATTCCCAACCAGGGCTACCAAGTCGACACACCTTAGAATGTGACCAAGAAATGTCATGGGAAGTGAAATCGACCAGTGTGATATTAACCGTATAATTCTTAAAGTGCCATGTGATATCATATGAGGCTATCACCATACACATCACTTCTAAAAGCCCGGACTGAATTTTGCGTGTGGCTTAGCTTTCCTATTAGCAGTGTCCCACGCCATCAGGCGAACTTATTCCGACTTCAAAAGTACTTGTAATTTACGTCCCAAAGTTTCAGACGAGAAGTCAACATTTTAGTTCAACTGTCCAGTGTAGGGGTTGAACCCCTTCCCTCGGTATCAGCACACCTGACAGTTAAGAACACGCGTTCTTATCCATCCTGTCATGCTGACCTCCGCGTTGGTATTATTATCACTGTTGTTTTTACACTGTGATTTCCGTTTGCCGGATTTGCGTTCGTTCTCCGTGTTTATTACCTTTCACTTCTCAGCAGTCACACATACCTAATTGTTTCCATTTTATATATAAAACCGTTTGTCACATACGTCTCAAGACGTTCATAAATGGTCCTTCACACTGTACTATACTTCGAATAAGTCCAATACTCTTCAGTGTGTGTAAAATGATGTTGTATTTTTATTTGTATATGATAGGGGACACGTAGAGACTGTGGAAGTATGGGGTTTTATAGAAAAATGATGACTACACCACGGACGGATAGAAATAGCGATGAAGACATCCTGAAAATATTAACTCCCAAAATAACATGGTTACTCGCTGTAGAAGAAGACAGTTCACATTCTTTGTCATGAAAAGGGAACAGCTTGAGTATGTTGTCACAATAGGACAGTTAGAGAGGAAGAGAACAAAAAAAAAGGGGTGGGGGGAGAACAAGAGAGAGAATGCTGGACAGTTTCCCATAATGGCTTGGAAGTTCATCAGTATAAGAAATGATTGGCAGCACGCGAGACAGAGGGCTGTGGGCAGACATGATAACCAACACCATACGGCATGGACGATAAGAAGAAGAATAATTGAGAGCATAGGCAATGACTAGGAATATATCGGATGTTTGTAAAGTCTTAATACACTTTGTATGTAGAATAAATGTGAAAAATTAAGAACATGACGTCATAAAAGGATGTGTTAAAAATTCATTAAATTAGTTAAATAGTTACTGCTATGGCCTAACGCTGTTTTGGGGGAGCTGGAAAGCTCTAGTTAAGTATTCATTATAACAGGTGATGGAAATTCAAGACATGACTGTACACATCTCTTCATTTTGTAAAATACCTTCTGCAATGTGTCTGTTGTTATTTCTTGAATGGTAATTCTGATTGATTATTGTTTGTAAACATTTCCTTTCAAGAAACACCATAGACAATAATCTAATGGAGTTAGATCCTGAGAACGAGCAGACCAAATTCCACGTGATATTACACGATTTGCGAAAATTCCCCTCGCTCCCCCCCCCCCCCCCCCCCCAAAAAAAAAATTAAAAAAAATAAATAAACCACTGTGTGTGCAGTCGCATCATCTTGCTGGGGCCACGCTTCTTCAATTTCTCGACAATCAGCTTTTCTAAAAATAAAAAGGTTCCGGTATATCAGTGCAATACCGATAGGCATTTATAGTGTTGATTTATTTGGTTGTTTCGGGATTTGAGATTTAAATATTGAGCACAACCCACTACTGGCAACGTTGATCATATTCTGGTATGAACCTAAGGTCTATCCACGTCAATGTGGAAGCACTAGACTAGCACTAGACAAATCGACACTCAGTGGGTGATATTGTTAGTATCACACAGGCTGACTTTACCTTGCAAGACATTTCCTGGCACCAATTTAGACTGGGTCAAACTGGTAATTTTAAACATCCGCTTCGATTCGGTTTCAAATCCATGACCATACCGACGATAGTTTCATAATGGATCGGGCATTTCTATGGAGTATGGAGTCGAATACTCATTCCGTGGCCAGTACATCTTTCTTAACTCCTTGCACAGATGACGATTTTGTTGAATGCGTTCAACTGTTACCGGAAGCCATGTGTGCACGGAGCTTAAGTAGACAAACGAAGTCGATGCATAGAACTGAAGTAGACTGTCGAAGCCAGTGCATAGAGCTGAAGTAGACAAACGAAGCCAATGCAAAGAGCTGAAGTAGACTAACGAAGCCAATGCACAGAGCCGAAGTAGACAAACGAAACCGATGCATAGAGCTGAAGTAGACTAACGAAGCCAATGCACAGAGCCGAAGTAGACTAACGAAGCCAATGCACAGAGCCGAAGTAGACTAACGAAACCGATGCATAGAGCTGAAGTAGACTAACGAAGCCAATGCACAGAGCCGAAGTAGACTAACGAAACCGATACATAGAACTGAAGTAGACTAACGAAGCCAATGCACAGAGCCGAAGTAGACTAACGAAGCCAATGCACAGAGCCGAAGTAGACTAACGAAACCGATACATAGAGCTGAAGTAGACTAACGAAGCCAATGCACAGAGCCGAAGTAGACTAACGAAACCGATACATAGAACTGAAGTAGACTAACGAAGCCAATGCACAGAGCCGAAGTAGACTAATGAAACCGATACATAGAACGGAAGTAGACTAACGAAGCCAATGCACAGAGCCGAAGTAGACTAATGAAACCGATACATAGAACTGAAGTAGACTAACGAAGCCAATGCATAGAGCTGAAGTAGACAAACGAAGCCAAAGCGTGTATTTCGGCAGACTCTTGTGCCATTTCAGATGTAGTAGAATGAAAGGTAACTTGTGCCTGCGGTGAAGAGCTTGTGGTAGATTCAAACCCTTCAATCAGATTGGATTTAGATAACCCTATTTGTCTCTCTGTGAACCTTGGCTAGCTCCATTTTCATTCTCTCCACTCAGGTTATCTGGAAAGAAACCATCTCATGAACATAAGGGATCGATAATATCACAGATATGCAAGCTAAATATGTCGTTAGAAGGTGTGAAGTGAAACATGTTGGAAAGCACAACATTTTGTTGGGACGCAGAGCTGTTTCCAAGGCACCAGGACCAGGTTTCATACTGGTAAAAACCTACTAACACGTCCTAGTCGTGCGTCCTGGGCAACAGGTCTCTTCGGGGTCCTGGCTAACGTAGTAGGATCGCTGATTCTTCCGAAGTCGGAGAGTATCCGCCTGCACGGCGAGGAACCACCAGTCTGCACACCAATAAGCCAGATATGGGACAACGGATACTCACGCAAACCTCAGTCCGGTATGACATCACTCTGATGTTGGACAACAGGATGTCTTCATCCGACATACAGGACTTCACGCTGGAGTTCAGAGCCATTGAATGCATGCAAGCACGACATTGTGATCAACACAGATTTTCTAAGCAAATTTATTTAGTAGTTGTTTATATTCAGTGAAGCAACTCAATAATTATATATCAAACAGTGGATTTTGCACTTAATTACTGTGCAAAAATATAACAACTCCTACTTCACTAGAAACACACGACCCTCTTCATTTAGTTTATTTTTGCTTGCAGCGGCAGTCGCCAATGCATTTTCACGGTTTCTTGCCATTTGAGTTAAAAAAAATATACATCAGCAATTACAAAAGTGAAAGGTTTGCTTTACACACACACACACACATATATATATATATATATATATATATATATATATATATATATATATATATATATATATATATGAAAAGAAGCTACGAAATGGTGCAATCATACGACATATGCAAAATATAAAGGGATGCCAGTATTAAAGTTCAAGGAATTGAGAAATAACAAGCCAAAAACATATATTTAAAAACTTTGTCCGTCAGCAGTTTTTTGTTATGAACCTGTGATGTGATAGGGCCAACACATTGTATAGGTCTGAATACACAGAAGAAAAGGTGATCAGTCTTTCCCTAACTTGGCAGGCGACGAGCCAAGGCGTTAAACGCGGGTCCCACCCGGCTCGTGACATTATCAGCGCATGTTTCTATCATCTTGGCTAGAGAGCTAGATAACAACAGACATGCTTTGGAAAATTGCTGAAAGGAAATGATGCGCCAGTAACCGTCAGTTATGAGTTAAGTCAAATGATTGGAATTAATGCAACGTCATACAACGATAGCGAGTTCATTAACAAGTGTCTTATAACATGTGTAGAAAATGTTTGACCTGAAGAGGCGAAAGCATTCCAAAACATATCTCATTCCATACAGGATGATAAATTGGTAGATGGCCTGAAAATATACACGAACGCTATTTGAGCCAAGTTTGGGTATGTTTCAAGTACCGTTAATGAAACAGTTGATGTTACTGATATAGCACATCTTGCTATGCTTCTTTCAGACTGTAGTACAGTCTTTCGTGGTAATGAAAAGCTACATGAACTTGTACAAACGCACGATAATTCAGCAAGCCAGGACATTTTTGAAACGGTAGAAGAAGTTTTGGGAAAGTATAATTTACAACTGGTTACGCTTATCTGTTTAGCCACTGATTGTGCTGCTAGCATGGCTGAAAAACGTAGTTGTGTGAGCACAGAATTACTGAATAACGTACATGAAAAACACCAAGATACACAATTTGCCCAATTTGATTGTAACATTCCTCTACAAAACCCAAGTTATCGAAGTTGATAAGAAACTGTGCTGATAATGTCAGGATTACATCCGGTCCAATTTGGCGGATAGGCGTTTCAGTTGTTAAGGCCTCTATAGCGTTTTTGCTTCAGGCTACAGTTTGCTTAAGCATTTTCCTTACGTCAGACAGGTAGTACATGGTTTCTTCGCCTAGCTACTGAGCTAAGTTCGTGGAGTGACACTGTGATCTGTGAATTACAGTGGAATGTTGCTACATCTGTCCATGGGTGATTGTATTGTGAACTGCACATTCAGAAAAATGGCTGATGGCTGGTTGCTGAACCAGCCGGTTTTGCCTTATGCAGTAATATGTTTGCAACTGTTGTTTTCGGCCGCTTCCATCGACGATAAACTGCAATTTTAGTGGCGGACTGTTGTGTTGGCATTCTAGCAGCTCTCTTATGCATGTATATCTGTGCGTGCTGTTGGTTTGTCGGGACTTCTGTTTGTTTAACTTTTCACATACGACAGTGGGGAGAATTGTGTGTGATATTCGCTGGCAAAAGAACGGAGCATTATGAGGTGACCCTTTGCCGTAAAGTTGGAACCGAGACTAACAACTAACCTAAGTTCACTGATTGTAAATGTGTACAAATCATCAATCGTGTCAGTAAACTGTGAACCACAATAGCAATGAACCAATGACAGTTTAGCTGGTTTTTGGATGACGTGGATGGTGAATTTGGTAGTGTACCTTCTTACAAATGTGATTTCTCACGAAAATGTAAAGAATACCATGGAAAGACAGTAAAACTATTGAGCAAGTCCTACAAGAAACAAATATGGTTTGTGAGGAAAATACACAGAACACCATGGACAGACAGTAAAACCATTGAGCAAGTCCTAAAAGAAACAATTGTGATTTGTGCAGAAAATTCACAGAATACCATGGACAGACAGTAAAACCATTTAGTAAGTCCTACATGAAACAAATTTGGTTTGTGAGGAAAATACACAAAATACCATAAAACCATTGAGCAAGTCCTACAAGAAACAATTGTGGTTTGTGCAGAAAATTCACAGAATACCATGGACAGACAGTAAAACCATTTAGTAAGAACTACAAGAAATAAATGTGGTTTCTGAGGAAGATGCAAAGAATGCCATGGGCAGACAGTAAAACCATTGAGCTAGTCCTACAAGAAGCAAAAGAAACCACTAAACTGATAAAAGAAATTAAACGTAGACAGTCAAGATTTGTTGGCCACATTATGAAAAGAAATAAACTAGAGAGCTCGATGACAACTGGGAGGATTGAGGGGAAAAGAAGAAGGGGAAGGCAGAGAGGTAAATATCTAGATGGCTTTGCCATATATTATAATCGAGACAAGAAGACAGAGCTGATCAACGACTCTGGTGATCGTGTGAGATGGAGAAACATGACTGCTCACGCTTACCAGCATGACACATGATGATGATGACCTTCTTACACTGAAATGGTTGTCACGCCTCAAAGTCTAGAAAAAATTTCTATATTCTGAGAGATAAAATTATTCCTTGTTTATTTAGAGATGAAGAGACACAGCACAGAGGGACTGAAAGCTACAAATTGCAACAAGGATCTAATTTTGTAATGAACATAACTGGATTATTTTGTTTTTCACTTTGAATTTGAAATTACAAGATTAAAAACAAAATTGTTACAGCTGTATAATGTCAAACTGATCAAAGTCAAAATAAATCTGAGGAAAATAAAAAAAATTTACATGCAAAGATGGTTAATTTTACCACCTTCAAAGAGCTTACGCAAAACATGGAGAATATGCTATGATCTTTGCAAAATACGAAAGTTTGCCGGAATCCCTATTACAAATATTTCATCAAAGATTTGTAGATTGCTTACCCTAAGAAGGCGATTTTTGCCGCTCACAGTATCATTCGCCTTTGAAGCTGCAAAGGTAAAAGATAGTATACAGAACGAGCCTTCCAATCTGCAATCAAATTCCTCACTCTAATAAACAAATCAGTAAGTGGAATCGCACATTTTTTTTGCATACTTCCTCATTGATTTGATAATATCTGAAGGCTTGCTGCCAGACTTCAAGCAATGTTTCATTCTACCTATGTGCGTGAAGACCTGTCCTATTTTATGAAAGCAGCAAACACCTTGAAGCGTCCAGGTTGATTGACAAACACGTGTCATCAGTAATTAAAATAGGAACACGTCAGGCAATTAAATCTGAATTAACTAAAAAGCGCTGTCAAGCAACAGGTCATAGTAATTAGTAACACAGATAAAATTAATCACTGAAAATGCACGTCTTAAAACACCTGTTTTGTGTAAAATTTGTGTCTAATTACAGTATACGTTTGTAACAACGAAAATATTAAAGATTTTCGGGTGTTTGTGTAGTGTATTGTATGGTATTATTCTGAATAGATACGATCTTGTAGTTAAAAAAAAAAAAATTAAGTTGCGTGTCATTTACAGGACGTAGCAGTCAACCCCAGCATTTTCGATGTTCGTGATTCCTGGGCAAATTTTACGTTCAGTAGTTTGCCATTGCTTTCTGAACGACCGGCTGCTATACTATTTTCGAAAAAAAAAAAACAGCACCGCTGGGTTTCGAGCCCGGATATTTAAAAAAATTCGGTTCGCGATGTTCGCAAGCCCTTAGCCACAGAGACCCTTGAGCTTGAAGTTAAATGTGTAGTTAAATGCAGCTCCAGTGACAACATGTATTAATGATGTGACCACTACGCACTTTTCGGTTTTGACAAGACTGGTCTATAGATTAACATAACGAGGACTAAGGCTGTTTAGTTGCGTTCCCTAGCTTTGACCTGGAGCGTAATTCACGTGCGTGCCACTGCGGCTAGTAGCTGCTGTTACTAGTGAGTGAACTGGACTGATTTTGTATGTCGTTTAGCTTTCCCTGTGACCAGTGACCCTCGCCGAGAGTCGAACCCTCTGCGACGTGTGAGGTACTTGTAGTTCAAGTCCCCAATGAGAAGACAGCTGACCAGCATGTGGAATTAACCCACTGCGGCACGCCCAGAAGTGTAGGTTTAAGTTCGTTACAACTTTCTGCCACGCCAACCTCTTTTAACGTAATGATCGTCACAATAAAAAGTCAAACAGTCAACATCCATAAAAATAATGTGACACTGGAATGCGTAACAAGCTTTGTCCTTCTTAGGCAAGAAATAACAGGGGGATAGCACACTCCACGCGGAAATCTCGAAAAGAATTGCAATGTAAAAGAGCACATCCAACAACATGATATACACACTCATTTGCAAACAAATATTCTACGGTATAATGATGCGGGACTGCCTATTTTAACAATATGGAGCTATCAACATATGCCCAGTGCTGATAAGGACGTGTAAAGAGGTCCCTTACGTATAAAGTTGGTTGCAGTTGCATCACTGGGCGAAGGTCTACCTTACGATGAGGTTCACGAGACGTAGAGGCTTCATGGGACCAGGTGGAGAGTGCAGCTAAAACCGTGTCTATGGGACCAGGTGGAGAGTGCAGCTAACACAGTGTCCATGGGACCAGATGGGTGGTACATCTGAACAGTGTCCATATCTGGAGAGGCTGGTTCATCAGGAAGTGAATAGAGAATCTGAACGACACTCAAAGCTTAAAGAAATCAAGTCATGTGAGATACCTCTCAAACCGCTACTGAAACTATTAGCGTGCTTATCTCCTCTGTGGTGTTTGGAGGAGATGGAATGAATATTTGATGAAATATTTGGTTCGATTGTAATGATAGCGATTATGCAAAACAAGTAGTAACCACGTATTACTTACAACCGTCGCTGTTGCTTAGGGGATCGCGAGACGGGAAGTTTCATCTTTCTCCAGGATGCCGAGTCAAGGATTTGAAATCAGATGCAAGCGATTTGGAAGCAGGCCGATTTATGTTCAAATCGATGGTTTGAGACGTCTGCCGCTATAAATGTAATGACAAACTACTGAACTAACATTACCTAATACATCTCAAACAGTCAATAAATGCTGGGGTTTATTGCAATGTCCTGTAAAGGACATGCAAGTAATTTTACTGACTTAATTTGAGATGGGAGTGGTCAGTAGTTTTTCTCACCGCATTTCCTTTCCACACAATTCCCAGAAATTTATGAAAAATGATATTGTGCAGCTTATGTTATATGAGTGCACCTAGTACGTGGACGCTCTCCAGTGCGGAATGAAGATTCCCTTTCTAGACAGTATTATGAAAACGTGAAGCAGTGCACACCTGTCGTTGTTAGGAAGAAAATACAGGGGGAAAACATCATTGCTAATCAGTGCTGGTTGAGATTCTTTATTGTGCTGCTGTTTTTCTTTAACTTGTTGCAATGTTAAGCTAACCCGATTGTATATACCTCTCCTTCTTCGTTCACCGTCAGGCGTCTAGGCGTGAGTGGGAATAAATGCAAGGAAAGCAGCATTCAGCTTAAGCTTAATGACATCCCCATAAGATTTGTCCTCAAATGGATCGGGCGTAGGCCGAAATACAAGTAGTTTTTCACTGTTCTGCGTATATTGGACACTCGTGCAACAAATGTTTAGCTGTAATTTTAACTGTTCCACAATTACATTCATTGGTATATTTTCTCTTTACGATTGTACATACATATTGCGGAACTTGACGTCTTAAAACTCCAAGTACACTTGCTGTTGTCTTCCTATTATGATATCATTCGTCATGGAGAGGGATAATTGAAGATCCAGCGACTGTGACTTGCCCCTGTCTTCCAATTTCCTCCATGATCCATGAGCAGTATTTTTGTTCTAGGATCAAGTGAATTCCGCACCGATTTGTTAGACCTTTCATAGGTTACGCGGGGCATGCAGTTAGTTGCCTTATTCGCAGCCTTTCTTACACATAAATTGGGGTGAATCCGGTGAATCTAGTCTCGCTGTTGTTAGGGGGTCGTACCCCGGACCTTGGTGTTTGGAAGCGAGCATAATAACTACTGTACTACCAGTGTTCCATCTGTCCTATCCATTTGTTATTTTAATACACTATGTACTATTTATCGGTTAACGCTGTTGAAATTGGACATCGAGATTTGTTGTATCTTATTTTTCAATTACCGTTATTCGAAATGCCATCGAGATTGCATTGTGCTATTTTTACATTACTGCTGTTGGAACTGGACATCGAGTTTGCTATATCATGTTTTTAAATTACTGCCAGTTGTCATTACGTTTTCACTTTTATTCCTCACCATTACGTCCATCATTATCTTTACTGTCTATATTTAAATTCTGTAATCAATTTACAGTTTTCATCTGTTTCTTTAAGAGTTGTCTCATTCACCCTTCTGTCCGTTCATGATATTCTTCGCATTTACCTCAGCATACACATTTCCCCAACCTTTAAACTGAAGACCAAAATGACAGCTTGATGCATAATAGCACATCAGTATGTGAATCTTCTCCACTCCAGGTGTTCCAGTGGGGAATCGAATGCGAAACTAATCGCAATAAACGCAGGTGAGGACGCTTCCGGTGTGTAGCTAACCAGGTGGTAACAGAAGCAATCAGCATCCACGCCACTGGACGTCTTCTGCAGGCGAAAGAAATTATGTTAAACTTACCCTGGGTGCCAGTGACGTTGCTATTTTACAATAAAATATTATCACATACTTTGGAGAACGTCGCTCTCATCACGCCGGCCTTAAATAATTCTCGATCCATTGCCAGCTCTCCTGCCTCAAGCAGTTTCATGTCCGGGGAGTCTGGAGTATCACGTGCCCATCTTCATGCTTGTCAACCACCACCTCCTCTTCCAGGAATCATGCCTTCATTCGCTGTTCTTTCCAAACCACTGTCACGTTTACTATGAACAAGCTATGACCATGTCACTATCACGTTTATTATGATCAAGTCACTGTCACGTTTATTATGACCAAGCCACTGTCATGTTTATTATGACCACGCCACTGTCACGTTTATTATGACCAAGTCAATGTCACGTTTATTGTGACCAAGTGAATGTCACGTTTACTGTGACCAAGCCACTGTCATGTTTACTATGACCAAGCCGCTGTCACGTTTACTGTGACCAAGCCACTGTCGCGTTTATTGTGACAAAGTCGCTGTCACGTTTTATGTGACCAAGCCACTGTTGCGTTTACTGTGACCAAGTCACTGTCACGTTAACTGTGGCCAAGCCACTGTCACGTTTACTGTGACCAAGCCACTGTCATGTTTACTGTTACCAAGCCATTGTCACGTTTGCTGTTACCAAGCTATCGTCACGCCACTGTCACGTTTACTATGATCAAGCCACTGTCATGTTTACTGTGACCAACCTATGACCAAGCCACTGTCGCGTTCACTATGACCAAACCACTGTCACGTTTACTGTGACCAAGCCACTGTCACTTTTACTGTGACCAAGTCCCCCACTGTCACGTTTACTATGACCAGGCTATGACCAAGCCACTGTCGCGTTTACTATGACCAAGCTATAACCAAGCCACTGTCACGTTTACTATGACCAAGCTATGACTAAGCCACTGTCACGTTTACTATGACCAAGCTATGACCAAGCCACTGTCACGTCTACTACGACCAAGCTATGACTAAGCCAATGTCACGTTTGCTATGACCAAGCCAATGCCACGTTTACTATGACCAAACTATGGACAAGCCACTGTAACGTTTGCTATGACCAAGCCACTGTCACGTTTACTATGACCAAGCCACTGTCGCGTTTACTATGATCAAGCCATTGTCACGTTTACTATGACCAAGCTGTGACCAAGCCACTGTCACGTTTACTATGACCAAGCTATGACCAAGCCACTGTCACGTTTACTATGACAAAGCTATGACCAAGCCACTGCCACATTTACTGTGACCAAGCCACTGTCATGTTACTGTGACCAAGTCACTGTCACGTTTACTGTGACCAAGCCACTGTCACGTTTACTTTGACCAAACTATGGCCAAGCCACTCTCACGTTTACTGTGACCAAGCCACTGTCATGTTACTGTGACCAAGTCACTGTCACGTTTACTGTGACCAAGCCACTGTCACGTTTACTTTGACCAAACTATGGCCAAGCCACTCTCACGTTTACTGTGACCAAGCCACTGTCACGTTTATTGTGACCAAGCCACTGTCGCGTTTACTGTAACCAAACCACTGTCACGTTTACTGTTACCAAGCTATGGTCACGCCACTGTCACGTTTACTATGATCAAGCCACTGTCATGTTTACTGTGACCAAGCTAGGACCAAGCCACTGTCGCGTTCACTGTGACCAAACCACTGTCACGTTTACTGTGACCAAGCCACTGTCGCGTTTACTGTAACCAAACCACTGTCACGTTTACTGTGACCAAGCTATGACCAAGACACTGTCAAGTTTACTGTGACACAGCCACTGTCACGTTTACTATGACCAAGCCGCTTTCACGTTTGCTGTGACTAAGCTATGACCAAGCCATTGTCACGTTTACTATGACCAAGCCACTGTCACGTTTACTGTGACAAAGTCACTGTCACGTTTACTGTAACCAAGCCACTGTCATGTTTACTGTGCCCAAGACACTGTCACGTTTACTGTGACCAAGCCACTGTCACGTTTAATATTACCAAGCCACTGTCTCGTTTATTATGACCAAGCCACCGTCACGTTTAATATTACCAAGCCACTGTCACGTTCATTATGACCAGGCCAATGTCAAGTTTACTATGGCCAACTCACTGTCACGTTTATTATGACCAAGCCACTGTCATGTTTACTGTGACCAAGTCACTGTCACGTTTATTATGATCAAGTCGTAGTCACGTTTACTGTGACCAAGCCACTGTATCGTTTATTATGACCAAGCCACTATCAAATTTACTGTGACCAAGCTACTGTCCCGTTTGCTTTGACCAAGCTATGACCAACCCACTGTCACGTTTACTGTGACCAAGCTATGACCAAGCCATTGTCACGTTTACTATGACCAAGCTATGATCAAGCCACTGTCTCGTTTACTATTACCAAGCTATGACCAACCCACTGTCACGTTTATTAGGACCAAGCCACAATCACGTTTACTATGACCAAGTCACTGTCACGTTTACTATGACCAAGCCACTGTCACGTTTACTATGACCAAGCTATGACCAAGCCACTGTAACGTTTACTATGACCAAGCCACGGTCAAGTTTACTATGACCAAGTCACTGCCACGTTTACTATGACAAAGCCACTGTCACGTTTGCTATGACCAAGCTATGACAAAACCACTATCACGTTTACTATGACAAAGTAACTGTCACGTTTAATGTAACCAAACCACTGTCACGTTTACTGTGACCAAGTCCCCCACTGTCACATTTACTATGACCAAGCCACTGTCACGTTACTATGATCAAGCCACTGTCATGTTTACTGCGACCAAGTTCCCCACTGTCATTTTTACTATGACTAAGTCACTGTCAAGTTTACTGTGACACAGCCACTGTCACGTTTACTATGACCAAGCCGCTTTCACGTTTGCTGTGACTAAGCTATGACCAAGCCATTGTCACGTTTACTATGACCAAGCCACTGTCACGTTTACTGTGACAAAGTCACTGTCACGTTTACTGTAACCAAGCCACTGTCATGTTTACTGTGCCCAAGACACTGTCACGTTTACTGTGACCAAGCCACTGTCACGTTTAATATTACCAAGCCACTGTCTCGTTTATTATGACCAAGCCACCATCACGTTTAATATTACCAAGCCACTGTCACGTTCATTATGACCAGGCCAATGTCAAGTTTACTATGGCCAACTCACTGTCACGTTTATTATGACCAAGCCACTGTCGCGTTTAATATGACCAAACCACTATCATGTTTACTGTGACCAAGTCACTGTCACGTTTATTATGATCAAGTCGTAGTCACGTTTACTGTGACCAAGCCACTGTATCGTTTATTATGACCAAGCCACTATCAAATTTACTGTGACCAAGCTACTGTCCCGTTTGCTTTGACCAAGCTATGACCAAACCATCGTCACGTTTACTGTGACCAAGCTATGACCAAGCCATTATCACGTTTACTATGACCAAGCTATGACCAACCCACTGTCACGTTTATTAGGACCAAGCCACAGTCACGTTTACTATGACCAAGCCACTGTCACGTTTACTATGACCAAAACCAAGTCGCGTTTACTATGACCCACCTCTGTCACGTTTACTAAGACCAAGCCACTGTCACGTTTACTATGACCAAGCCGCTGTCACGTTTACTATGACCAAGCCACTGTCACGTTTACTATGACCAAGCCACGGTGAAGTTTACTATGACCAAGTCACTGCCACGTTTATTATGACCAAGTCACTGTCACGTTTACTATGACCAAGCTATGACCAAACCACTATCACGTTTACTATGACAAAGCCACTGTCACGTTTACTATGACCAAGCTATGACAAAACCACTATCACGTTTACTATGACAAAGTAACTGTCACGTTTAATGTAACCAAACCACTGTCACTTTTACTGTGACCAAGTCCCCCACTGTCACATTTACTATGACCAAGCCACTGTCACGTTACTATGATCAAGCCACTGTCATGTTTACTGCGACCAAGTTCCCCACTGTCATGTTTACTGTGACCAAGCTAGGACCAAGCCACTGTCGCGTTCACTGTGACCAAACCACTGTCACGTTTACTGTGACCAAGCCACTGTCGCGTTTACTGTAACCAAACCACTGTCACGTTTACTGTGACCAAGCTATGACCAAGACACTGTCAAGTTTACTGTGACACAGCCACTGTCACGTTTACTATGACCAAGCCGCTTTCACGTTTGCTGTGACTAAGCTATGACCAAGCAATTGTCACGTTTACTATGACCAAGCCACTGTCACGTTTACTGTGACAAAGTCACTGTCACGTTTATTGTAACCAAGCCACTTTCATGTTTACTGTGACCAAGTCCCGCACTGTCACGTTTACTGTGACCAAGCCACTGTCACGTTTAATATTACCAAGCCACTGTCTCGTTTATTATGACCAAGCCACCGTCACGTTTAATATTACCAAGCCACTGTAACGTTCATTATGACCAGGCCAATGTCAAGTTTACTATGGCCAACTCACTGTCACGTTTATTATGACCAAGCCACTGTCGCGTTTAATATGACCAAGCCACTATCATGTTTACTGTGACCAAGTCACTGTCACGTTTATTATGATCAAGTCGTAGTCACGTTTACTGTGACCAAGCCACTGTATCGTTTATTATGACCAAGCCACTATCATGTTTACTGTGACCAAGCCACTGTCACGTTTACTGTTACCAGGCTACTGTCACGTTTGCTGTGACCAAGCTATGACCAAACCATTGTCACGTTTACAGTGACCAAGCTATGACCAAGCCATTGTCACGTTTACTATGACCAAGCTATGACCAAGCCACTGTAACGTTTACTATGACCAAGCCACGGTCAAGTTTACTATGACCAAGTCACTGCCACGTTTATTATGACCAAGTCACTGTCACGTTTACTATGACCAAGCTATGACCAAACCACTATCACGTTTACTATGACAAAGCCACTGTCACGTTTACTATGACCAAGCTATGACAAAACCACTTTCACGTTTACTATGACAAAGTAACTGTCACGTTTAATGTGACCAAACCACTGTCACGTTTACTGTGACCAAGTCCCCCACTGTCACATTTACTATGACCAAGCCACTGTCACGTTACTATGATCAAGCCACTGTCATGTTTACTGCGACCAAGTTCCCCGCTGTCATGTTTACTATGACTAAGTCACTGTCACGTTTATTATGACCAAGCCACTGTCACGTTTAATATTACCAAGCCACTGTCAAGTTTACTATGACCAAGCCACTATCACGTTTATTATGACCAAGCCACTGTCACGTGTCTATGACCAAGCCACTATCACGTTTACTGTTACCAAGCCACTGTCACGTTTACTGTGACCAAGCCACTATCACGTTTACTGTTACCAAGCTACTGTCCCGTTTGCTTTGACCAAGCTATGACCAAACCATTGTCACGTTTACTGTGACCAAGCTATGACCAAGCCATTGTCACGTTTACTATGACCAAGCTATGACCAAGCCACTGTCTCGTTTACTATTACCAAGCTATGACCAACCCACTGTCACGTTTATTAGGACCAAGCCACAGTCACGTTTACTATGACCAAGCAACTGTCACGTTTACTATGGCCAAAACCAAGTCACGTTTACTATGACCCAGCCACTGTCACGTTTACTAAGACCAAGCCACTGTCATGTTTACTATGACCAAGCCGCTGTCACGTTTACTATGACCAAGCCACTGTCACGTTTACTATGACAAAGCTATGACCAAGCCACTGTAACGTTTACTATGACCAAGCCACGGTCAAGTTTACTATGACCAAGTCACTGCCACGTTTATTATGACCAAGTCACTGTCACGTTTACTATGACCAAGCTATGACCAAACCACTATCACGTTTACTATGACAAAGCCACTGTCACGTTTACTATGACCAAGCTATGACAAAACCACTATCACGTTTACTATGACACAGTAACTGTCACGTTTAATGTGACCAAACCACTGTCACGTTTACTGTGACGAAGTCCCCCACTGTCACATTTACTATGACCAAGCCACTGTCACGTTACTATGATCAAGCCACTGTCATGTTTACTGCGACCAAGTTCCCCACTGTCATGTTTACTATGACTAAGTCACTGTCACGTTTATTATGACCAAGCCACTGTCACGTTTAATATTACCAAGCCACTGTCACGTTTACTGTGACCAAGCCACTATCACGTTTACTTTGACCAAGCCACTATCACGTTTACTGTGACCAAGTCATACACTGTCAAGTTTACTATGACCAAGTCACTGTGGCGTTACTATGACCAAGCCACTGTCACGTTTACTCTGACCAAGCCACTGTCACCTTTACTGTGACCAAGTCCCCCCTGTCACGTTTACTCTGACCAAGCCACTGTCACGGTTACTGTGACAAGTTCCACACTGTCATGTTTACTGTGACCAAGTCCCCACTGTCACGTTTACTATGACCAAGTCCAACACTGTCACGTTTACTGCGACCAAGTCTCACACTGTCACGTTTATTGTGACCAATCCACTGTCACGTTTATTGTGACCAAGTCCCCCACTGTCACGTTTACTATGATCGAGCTACTGTCACGTTTACTGTGACCAAGTCCCACACTGTCGCGTTTACTGTGACCAAGCCACTGTCACGTTTACTGTGACCAAGCCACTGTCACGTTTACTGTGACCAAAGTGGTTCAGTTTCCGAGACGACATGGTGCTGTTTATGCACATCCATGTTCAGATCTTGTTTAATTTAAGTATTTTTACTAAGACATATTCTTATAACTGTTCATCAACATTTAAGTTAAAATTCTCCCATAATCTTATTTAATGATTGCGAAATGGTTCACGATTCACGTCATTGTGTTGTCACCGGACATATTACATGCTTAAAACATTTTACTTGAACTAGCTTGCTGGCGTTCCCACATTTTTGAGTATGCGATAGCGATCCTGACTCTCAGCCGTAAGCAGATAGAAAGGATGGAAAGGATACAAAACGAAGCTATGCGCATTATTCTTAGATGTACAAGAGATACGGCATGCAGAGCGATGCGCTACCTTCTTGATTTTCCAACCATTGAAGAAAAAAAATGTTTTGCGCATCCTTTACAGGACATCGCTGTCAACATCAACATCTTTCATCTGATTGTTGATTTATTGGCAAGATTACGCTCAGTAGTTTGCCATTGCTTTCTGAGCGGCCGGCTGATTTATCTCGCAAGTCACCAGCGCGGGTAAAACCGCTTCCATTTCTCGCGCGCTGTGGGACACTGCGTGGATAAACGGGATTACGGAGAAAGTCGTGTAACCCCTCGGCCAGAGAGACCGGCAACCATTGAAGACAGACTACAAATTTTCGGAGCACGTGCCTTCCTCAGAATTAACGCAAACACACAACATCCACTGCTTAGTGAAATTAGGAAGGTGAAGGGCAGCAGATTAAAAAGAGGAAGGTCGTAGATGGGTCAAGCTGAAGACATTTTTCAACAGGTGTGTTCACTGGAGGACTTAGAACCTGGCTAGGAGTGGGTACAAGTGCCGACAGATTTCTGTACGTTCTTTTCAGTTTGCATCCAACTAGACAGAAAATGCAGACAAGAAAATCCGGCTGCTGTAGAGGCTGAAGTACAAGCGTTGATTTTCGAGAATTCGTTATACGGTGATGCTGTCATCTACACAGACGGGTCGATCGTCCGACATGTGAGAAGCTCATGTGCCTTCACGGCGCGGGCCAGAAGGAGAATTGTGAAGGAGGACTCTGATTTTGTTGAGACCACAAGTAGTCTGACTATGGAAGTCATGGCAGTAAGTAACGCAATAACATGGCTCCAGACACAGCCATTCAATAGGGCATGTTTTCTTAGTGACTCAATGAGTATGCTCAGTAGGATAGAGATGGGGTGGATCCGAAATGAGTGGTTGCTGTCTCTGGAGCGGTCTCGGCTGACAAAGATTAGTTTCATCTTCGTGCCAGGGCATGCGGGAGTACAAGGAAATGAGCGGACTGACAAGCTCGCAGATATGGCTAAGGTGGTGGGCGGACGCGCCATGAACCAGGCTGACATTCTAAATGCTCTACGAGAAGTAAGACTTGTGCGAGAACCAAGTGATGACTGCGAATCTAAAACCATGGTCAGACTGCGAGAACAGCAAATCAAAAGAGGGGTGGCCAAACAAGAACACTACGCAGGAAGCCAAAGAAGATTGATAAACCAACACAGAACTGGTGTCGTTAGCCGCTATACGCTTCGGGATTTATTGAGGAGGGGATCCGAGCACTTATGGACTGAATGGTTCGATATGCAATGAGGATGATCTGTCGACTAACTAACTAACTAGCTGGCGTTCTGGTATGGAATATAATATGTTTAACCAGCCTTTTTATTACAAATCTACATCTGACTTCCTTTGGGCAGTCTCCATTTTGTCGAATATGGAGAAAAAATATTCAACTATTGCGACATTTCGAATTCTTCATTGTTGACCGTGATTAGTGGCTGGTGTGTAGTTTTGTCTGTGGACATTATTCTTCATCAGTCCGAAATCTTCAATTCAGAGCAATAGTATCTACATTTATTAACATGTTTTCCGAGACATGACATACATTTATTAATATGTTTTCCGAGACATGACATTTCAATATTAGTCTTTATGCTAATTCTTATAGTACGTTGTGCTGTTAAAGTAGTCGTATCGTTAGCAAGTGTTTCTTGTGTGGTGTGTTTCAGAAGTCATTACATGTCGTGCGCTGTAGAGACGCCTAGAATACTTCAAGGCTTATCACTTCACATCACAAATATGATATCTCTACCATGAGACTGCTATTCGTTTATATGCTCGCAAGAGTAAGGACTAGACTAACAAGTTTTGTCAGGTCAAATACGAAGAAATTATTAGAATGCTGGAAATTTTAAATATTGATGATTAAGATCTCAGAAGAATTAATAAATCAAGAAATAAGAGACTGCATCGTCAAAAAAGAACAGTCTTATCAATTGACAACCAACTGGGAATGTTTCAACACATTAAGCAAAGTACTAGACAAAGTTGTGTACTATCGTCCGATCCGTTAATTCGTACAGCGAAGTAATACAATCCATGCAAGACATGCCAGGAATATCGGTTGATGAGCATAATGTAAACAGTATGTGTTTTGCTGATGTCATATTTCTGTTTGTTGTTTGTTGAAAATGAAACGCAGTTGCAAGAAACGAGAAGATGTAATTGCAACAAAATGTCAAAACATAGAACTTAGTCTGAATAACAGAAAAATAGAAGTAGTGGCTATTGCAAAGAAACATTGAATAACAAAGTGTAACATCAAAGTGAATGGAATCAATCTTAAACAAGTTAATGTAAGTACTTTAATGGGGAGGGGGGACGGAAGGGGAAAAAAACAACAACAACAAAACAAAAAAAACTCTATTAAAGAAGTTAAGTGTAGAATAATCAAAACAAAGACATCATTCCCGAAGACGAATTATATTATCTGCAGTTTATCATTGTTAATCGAGGTGATGAAAAGAGTTCTTAAGAGCCAATTCTGATGTAAGAAAGGGAATCATGGACAAATTAGAAGATAAGTGAATAAGTACGTGAAAGAAGCGGATATGTGTTTTAACAGACGATTGATGAGAATACGGTGAACGGATAGAAAGACCAGTTTTTCTGTCTTGTAAGAATTTAAGTCAGAAAACGAAATGGTTACTCGCGCGAAAACAAAACAATCCACATTCGATGGGCACGCCATGAGAAGGGATAAGCTGGAATATGTCGTCACAACGGCAATGTTGCTAGGGCTGAAGAAGCAGGGGAAGACCACGTGAGATAGTTTGACACCACTGCAATGGACAAATAAACATCACCATCAGAAATGACTGAAAACTGTAGAGACAGAACGAATGCCGCACGACATGGACAAGAAGAAAGAAAGAAAGAAAGAAAGAAAGAAAGAAAGAAAGAAAGAAAGAAAGAAAGAAAGAAAGAAAGAAAGGAGGAATGAGGAAGGAGGAAGGAGGAATAAGAAGAAGAAGAAAGCATATTTTGCAAATTCAGACAGTGCAATCGCTCTGGGTAGTTGCATAATAAAGCCAGCATTCTGTCACTCATCCCTAGCCTTGTTGCCAACTGTAGCGTTTCAACCTCCATGCACAATTAACGTGTCTTTCTAACGTCATGTGTTGTGTGTTTGGTTGCAAAATGTATCGCATTATTCATCACTGTTGTTCGTGCATATATTTGTGTTACAGCCGTGTTACATTACATTGTTGTCAGTCGTATCATAATACCGGATATTGTAATTAAAATAATAGGCGCTGCAAACCTTAAAATGGACATATGGTGCTAGACCAGTGGTTCTCAACCTTTTTTTTTTTAGCCCATCATGCCCCCCCCCTTTACCATATGTTCGGAACGTCATTCCCCCTCCCCCCTTTCGAATTTCCTCCCTATAAATTCCCCCCCCCCAACCCTTATACAGTATACATAAAAATTGAAGCAAAGTTTAATAACACATACTAGAACAAGTCTAGACTCTACATAAAAGGTGATTTGTGGGTCTACTTATGTTATAAAACGAATTTCATAAGGGCGAGAAGTACAGAACCGTAAAATTCAGAGGGAAAAACAATATCAAGTAACTGGTTCTTGTATTAATGTGATCTTGAAATAATCTTAATCTCCCTCCCCCCCCCCCGGAAACCCTAAAATTCTCCCCTGGGGTGGGGGGGGGAGGAATTCCCCACCGGTTGAGAACCACTATGCTAGACTCATATTATAGATCATTTTTAACTGAATTAGTGTTAGAGTCAGGATTAAATCTGCCACCCTTTCTTCCCAAGAGATTTCCTGTACTTACTTTAGACTGGGTCGACCTGGAGCACATATCAATTTTAAACGTAACTCAAGGCGGCTAGGTATATGATCTCACTACCCAAGAGATCATAGACACGAGCGACATTACTAGAAACTACTAGTTTATATAAATATTGCTAGATTTTTGTGGGGTTCGAACTCGGAAACTTGTGAGCAGGCAGTGAACACTACAAACTCTCAGCTTCGCCTCCTTTTATCCCCCATATTGATAACGGCCTTGTTGTAATGGCTATGTCTGTGCAGTATCATCTGAACAGCAAGCCGCGGTGGCGTAATGGCTAGCACCCGTGCCTGTTGGCTTGATGGTCATAGGTTCCAATTCCAATGGAGGCAGATCAATTGAACCTGGGGGTCACAGGTCCACTGAGAATAACATGGATGGGTATTAGGACATGATCTGAAACATAAAGGCAGTCGGCGTGATATTATTAATATCACCCTTCATGTTCAGGCTGGTCTTTAACATCAGAGAGATAGTATTATGTTTCTAATACGCCCCAGGATATGGAAAAAGGACGTTCTTATATATATCATATATTGCATATAGTACCTTGCAGTGTGGGGGGTCTGCAGTTGCCGCGAACTGTACATGTTCGGATTTTCTTTTTGCCCCCGACAGAAGATTCCACTTACATATTTATTTATTAGAGTGAAGAGTTTTATTGCAGCTGGGAAAGCTTGTTCTGTATATTATCTTTTGTCTGTGCAGCTTCAAGAGAGAATGATACTGGTAAAAGGTTTTTAAAAAATCGATATCTTAAGGTAAACAATCTACACATGTTTGATTAAATTCTTCTGATAAGGAATCCGGTCAACATTCATCTTTTGCAATGATCATAGCATTTTCTCCAATGTGAGCGTGTGTGTATGAAGTCTACAGAATATCATGACGAGCTAGAGAGTAAGAGACAGTCGATGCATTGGAAACAACCTTTATGTCCGGTTAAGAAAAGCATTTAAACCCGCAGGAATTCACTGGAAATGTCCTGATGGCCATGTTTTTGGAATTTGAATGAATACATAATTTAACCCTACACTTATTAATTGCTTTTGTCTTTAATTGAAAACATTGTTGCACACAGATAACTAAGGAGATTCCGGCACACGCATCAACCCCATACGATTAATGGGCGATTATTCCGATGTTCCGTTCATGCGATTGACAGAGACAATACGGTTAGTGTGCCATTTAACACCCACAATGGACGAGTGTTAAGGTCGCAGAAGCCATTACTATTCATATAGACAAGCTATTTTGTGCAAACAAAAAGACATAATTGTAAGTTCAAAATGACCGTGGTAGATACTTTAAATTACTTTGGAAATACGCGTATTGTATATTTCAGTTTGAATGATTTATCTCATTACTTATGTTTTGTGATTTCTGCCGTGAATACCTAACACAATGCAATGGAATATGTCAGGCAATAAATTGTGCAATCTATTTTTTGTATCTTCGATATTCAAATTCACTACGGAAAACATTGTTTTTAAATCTGGTGTTATGTTTAATAGAATAATGCAGCCCAGAAACATTTTGTAGTGAGATGGTTTTGTCACGCAAACATTTTGTAGTGAGATGGTTTTGTCACGCAAACATTTTGTAGTGAGATGGTTTTGTCACGCAAACATTTTGTAGTGAGATGGTTTTGTCACGCAAACATTTTGTAGTGAGATGGTTTTGTCACGCAAACATTTTGTAGTGAGATGGTTTTGTCACGCAAACATTTTGTAGTGAGATGGTTTTGTCACGCAAACATTTTGCAAAGATGGTAGCTATGTGGCCTACTCCCACTTCCGAGTGAATTTTTTTTTTACGGTGGAAATGTTCACACAGGACTTCCAGTTCTCACACAAAAACCGAGAAGACAAGACATATGATTTGACCCTCCTTGCCATTACACTGGATTATCCCGTCGTTAGTGCTGAACACTTTTCCAATCAAATATGTTCTCGGTGCCAAGATTCAACCCGGAACCTGGCTCATTAGCTATGGACGCCATGTTTGGAAGCCACACAGACTTAAGGATAAGTTATGACACTTTCAGTTACTGCCAGGCAATTTAAGACAAGACACATTATCACAAAGCAATATAGGCATTAGGAAAAAAATCAAGGTAAACTACAGCATGGAAATTGGCAGTGACAAGTGTCCCTGCTTAGAGAAATCATTTCCTTTTTCAACCACAATTAAATATGCTCAGTGTTATATGGGTAATAATATAAAGTGGCCATCATCATGTGCCATGCCGATAAGCATCCGCGGTCATGTTTCACTTGGGTCAGCTCCGTGTCTCAACCATGCCACGTTGCCAAGCCATCCAGGTATTTACTTGTCTACCTTGCCCTTGTCATTTCCCCCTCAATCTAATCAGTTGTCACCAAGTTCTCCAGTTTATAACGTGGCTCATAATGGGTCCAAAACATAGTGACTGTCTACGTCTCATTACTCTAATCAGTTTATTGTTTTCATCGGTTTCTTGTAGGACTTGCTCATTGGTTTTTTCTGTCTGTCCATGGTATTAGTTGCATTTCCCTTAGAAACCACATTTCCACTGCCATTAGATATTGTTCAACTTGTCTACTCATTGTCCACGTCTCACTTCCACACAAACGGTCTATGTGGCACTTCAACGCTCTTTTTGTCATTACAATTTGACATCGTTTTATTAGTCAGTATGTTTTCCATCTTGCAAAAGGCTACCTTCGCCATAGCGATTCTAGTTCTAATATCTTCAAGGCATTCCCATCTGATGTTATGATTGTTCCTAGATAGTTAAACCGGTTCACTTGTTTAAGAATATACTCATTTACCCGTATATTACATTGTGGTATTTCGTTTTTCCTATTGACGACCATACTCTGTGTCTTCCTACAATTTAATTCTAAATTATTTCGTTCAATGTGTACAATAACCGCTTCCACTAAACATAGGGAAGTCTCCGTGGCGAAGTTGTCACGCCAATGAAGTCGACCTGTGACCATGTTAGGGTAAGTTGACCTGTGACACGCCGTTTGCCTCACGCTCCGAAGGTTGTGAGTTCGATTTCGGGATACCTCTTCCAGTTCATAAGTGGTGCATTTTTCTCAGAGACTCCTAGTGGTCGTCGCTGGAGCTTCGGAGTGTATG
Organism: Cepaea hortensis; assembly: GCA_963921405.1. NCBI lineage: Eukaryota > Metazoa > Mollusca > Gastropoda > Stylommatophora > Helicidae > Cepaea > Cepaea hortensis. The sequence goes on along the minus strand of OY992892.1, from coordinate 51,621,736 downwards.
TTTTGTGCGTCGCTTTTGGCAGGGCGCCCTGTTGAAAGTGGCCTAGCCATATGGGATAAAAACCTGGTGCAATGAAGTCGATCCTCTCGACTTTTATAACTTTTTGAAGACTAAATATAAAGTACTAGCTGACCCGGCCCGGCTTCGCCCAGTCCCTGGTGGGGAGCATCTCATTTAATTCATATAAGAAGTCATATAAGTTCTCGTTCCCGTTACCGGCTGACTGTCTGTTTGTCTGTCTGTCTGTCTATCTGTCTGTCTGTATGTATGTATGTATGTATGTATGTCTGTCTTTCTGTCTGTCTTTCTGTCTGTCTGTCTGTCTGACCCGGCCCGGCATCGCCCAACTCCTGGTGTGGAGCATCTCATTTAATTCATATAAGTAGTCATATAAGCTCCCGTTCCCGTTCCCGACTATCTATCTGTCTGTCTGTCTGTCTGTCTGTCTGTCTGTCTGTCTGTCTGTCTGTCTGTCTGTCTGTCTGTCTGTCTGTCTGATCCGGCCCGGCTTCGCCCAGCCCCTGATGGCGAGCATCTCATTTAATTCATATAAGTAGTCATATAAGTTCCCGTTCCCGACTGTCTGTCTGTCTGTCTGTCTGTCTGTCTGTCTGTCTGTCTTGTCTAATCATTTATTGGTTGCAGTTAGAACAACCTTAGATAAACGAAGACCAACTTACAAAAAGCATTAGAAAGAGCACTTGAAAGATCTTTACATCTTCCCTAACAATTAACTTGGGTAAATGGAGCGGCGGCAGCAGCATCAGCGGAAGAAGGAAAAGGAGGAGTAGACAACTGCAGCGAAAAAGGTGGGTCTGTCTATCTATCTGACCCGGCGTGGCTTCGCCCAGCTCCTGGCGGGTAGCGTCTCATTAAATTCATACAACAAAAAAAGTAACTTAAAAGAATGTCCTTCCACACACCATCCATTATTTTTAATGAAAACTCTTTCTAATCACCTGCATGACTACAGTAACTTCTTAAGCATAAAAAGATGAGTTACAATGTTATGCATTGTGCATTATTTTTATGAAAACTTTGAAAATGCCTTAAAGATTGTATCATTATTTATTATAACTCATATGCCGGTACATAACTATGGACAAAGAGTTTATAAATCTTTGAAAACGATGCCACAATATGACTATAAGGTATACAGAAACGTTATGCCCCTTGAAAAAACTTTTACAGAGTTAGGTCCCCTGAGATATATGAAATTATAATGAAAAATGGAAAATGAAATAATATTGGGTAAGCAGCCGATTTCACACTAAAAAAATATGACAGTGGGCTGCGCTGGAATGAAAGGAAGGCGTGTAAAAAATTTCATCTCAATCGGATGGGCCGTTCGCGAGCGCATAAAGGACATAGGGACATACAGACAGACAGGCGGAGATCGCCTTTTATATATAAGATACACAGTGTAATGTATTATATACGTGGCAAAGAATTGCCGTCGTGGTAATCATATACCCTGCTCATGTCTCGTCACAGATCTCGGTTCTTGGAGTTCTGTATCAGTTCTGCTGATGATATTCCTCTATGCAACCGGCTCAATCCATCATCGTCAATGTTCTTGGTCTACCTCTGCCTCTTTCCCCACTGAACTGTAACTATGTTCTTCAATGCCTCACTTCTCATCACATGACCACAGAATTGTGTTTGAGGTTTTCTTATAATTGTATCCATCCATCATGTGCCATGCCGATATGCGTGGGCGGTCATGTTTTGCCATCTCACTCGATCACCAGAGTCGTGGATCAGTTCTGTGTTCCTGTCTCGAACATGCCATGCGGCCAAGCCATCCAGGTATTTATTTCTTGGTTTTCCCTTAGGTCTCTTCCCTTCGACCTTGCCAGTTGTCACGAAGTTCTCCAAGTCATTTCTTCTCATAACATGCCCAAAAAATGTTGACTGTCTACGTCTAATGACTCTAAGCAGTTTACGATCTTCATTTGTTTCTTGAAGGACTTGTTCATTGGTTTTTCTGTATGGCTGTATAGTTGTATACAGTGTTTTAATTTCAATTGCCTGTTCCTAGTAATTGTTGTTAGTTACTTTGGCAGTTAAAGGTATTCGCAACATTCAGCTCAGAAGTGGCATTTCCGTTGCTTTCGAATTTTTCCTAATTTGTCCCTTTACATTCCATGATGATTTACTGACATACAGTAAAACAGGTTCTACATGACACTCCACTATTCTCTTTCCGACATTCAGAGATTGTGACTTACTACAAAAGATACTTATCTGCCTAGCCCTTGTCACTTCTCCCCTGCCAATCTATCCAGTTGTCACCAAGTTCTCCAGTTTATAACGTGGCTCATAATTTGTCTGCCTTGTGGCAAAATATAATGCAACACTCAGCAATGCACTCGTGCGCTCTCGTATCTCAAGGTATCTCACACACAGCGCACAGGCTATTCAATGCCACACTCTCTCAGCATTAGCAATCAGGTATTCGGTACACTCTCTCTCTCTCACAAATATTATCCAAACACATCCTTCCTCAACACCCATCTATTCCAGTCTGTCTGTTTCGCTCTCGGTCTGTGATCACGTGGTCCTTGACCTCGTGTCGTCCGTAATAGTCGTGCAAAGTAGGATGTCTCGGTATACTGGATATCGTCCTGTCCTTCACCCGTCTGTTGATGGCTGGTGTCTCAGGTCGTCCAGTCCAAGGTTGGGCTGTCATTCAAGGACACTGTCCTGTCTATAACCCACATGTCCTGTCTATTAATGGATGTATAGTCCTATCGGCTCTACCTATGCTGTACCTATGTTCTGTCTCTGTCATATGTCCTCTCTTTTATATTCCTCGGACTCTGACACTTGTGTCAAATGCAACCTGGTACTAAGAATTAGGAGTCAAATATTATCAGTTTTGTGGAATTGTTTGTTTGCATCTTTGGGCCCATTAGGGATACACAAAGTGGAGAGTGGAAAAGAAGAAGCAACAAAGACATGTATGATCTGTTTAAGTCCTCTCTAATCACTGGTATCATGAAAGCTAATAGGCTGCCATGGCTGGGGCATATAGAAAGAATGGACGATAACAGGGAAACAAAACTCGCTGACACTCAAAACAATAAATGACCGTAGACCCCGAGGTAGACCAAGGAGACGGTGGAGAGATAATATACATACAAATCTACAAGCACTTAATCAACGACTGGCAAGAGAAGGTCAATCAGAGAGACGAATGGAGACGGCTTGTATCTGCAGCAAAGAATCTCAATGGCTCGGAACGCTGAAGAAGAGGAAGAAGTTTGTTTGCTTGTTTTCAAAACTGCAGTGAATTTCATAGCTGCTGTATCGCAGTCGCAAGCTCGATTGCTTTAGGTCCAGAATCGCGTGTTCGAATTCCTATCGAGACGGGGATTGATTTTTGTTTACATTTATATGAGCTCCCTTATCGACGCAACTTATAATGGGCACCAGAAAATGTTTCGGGAAGTAAGCATGTGTGATAATAACCATATCTTACTTTAAGTACAGGTGGGTCTATAAAAAAATATGGGCTTATTATCATATACCCAGTTGGCCTGAAGGCGCGGAAAATTGTTCTTCTCTTATTTTATTACATTGACATATTCTTCTTTGTACAGATTCTCCTGTTCTATCCCTCTTTTGCATTGCTGTGTAATTTCAGGACGAGAATTCCAGTGATAAATCATGTGAATACTTCATATATTGGAGGAATTTGTAGCCTCTCATTTTCCATCATCCGTTCTTCATGGGAGGGAGAGTATTCGCAACACAATCCATCTAATCCATCATCTCAACTCAAGTAAGCTCAACTCATGTTGCCACCGGAATATTCTGACTTTTGATGTTCTATCTGGTACAAGCCAAAAAGATTTAAACTATTTCAATGTTTGTTCATCTTATAACTCCAGCTATCACATTTCCACCATCCGTCAGGAAGGAACCTAAATACTCAAAACTAACCATCTTTACCACCACTGATAACTTTAACTGATTGAGTGCGATGAGATGATTACTCGTCTTAAGCGATTTCTCTTATCTTTCATGGGTTTATATACAGTAGCTATCCCTATCCAACCCGCTTTAATTTGGTATATAATACAACATGTCTGCTTCCAAATTAATTACTTTCAACTCATAATTGTGACACACCTATACTTCCCATTTTCCGCCATAATTTTGGTTTGGACCAAACCTACTTAATGTTTGGCAATGAAACTGTTAATATAGTGTTGAAATCCACGGTGCTAGTGAGGCACCCAACAACGAGCTTTAGCATACTTGTTGAGATAGTTCTCCACAATTAGCTTCAGGTGTCAGTCATTAACCGTTAAGCAAAGTAAACACACTCGCGCTCACTAGCAACTTATCCTTTTTCTTCTCTTATTCATCTGCATTACATCTTCCAGTGGAAATGAGGTTCTCAACCAACCCACGCCAAACTTGTAGATTTGTTCGCAACTAATTACATTTGGCAGCTAACGCTTGCTACGAGTTGAGGTAGCCGGTCACTTGCCAACCTTCCTTACAGACCTCATGCGATATAATAGTAGGGTACAGTTACTATACTTTGCTTCACTTATTGGCCTGGGTAAGACACGGACGTGACCAGCAACTATCATCATCATCATCATCATCATCATCATCATCATCATCATCATCATCATCATCATCATCATCATCATCTTCCACGTCTGCCATCAAGCTTCGTGGGGAGGAATAGTTTGTGCTCAAGTGCCCAATGGGCGGCACTGGATAGTGTCATTCCTTGTGATTGTACAATGTCGTTGATGTCGTCAATCCATTTTTTTTCTGTGTGTCCTCTTGGTCTCGTCGCAGATTATCTTTGATATAGGGCCAGTGATGGTAATTTATGATGTTGCATTCTAAAGAGATCGCCAAACCACTTAATCTTCTGTCTTTCAATAAATGTGGCACAGGGCGTTGATGCTACTATCTGTCTAATAACAACATTTCTTACTCAGTCTCGGATTGTTAAGTTGGCAGCTTGCCTTAGACATCTCATCTCGCAGGTGTTGATTTTGCGAAAGTGTGATTTAAATAAAGTCCAAGTTTGAGATTGGTAGCAAAGGGTTGGTGTGAATATGCTGTTATGATACCAGCATTTCGGTTTTAACTGAGATATTGTCACACGATAACCAACAGAAATCAAAGATATACTTTTAGTGAAAGATATCAGACACAGCATGCTGTAGTGGATTTGCTTAAGTAGTCAGTTATCAGTGTTCCATTCACGTATGAATCTAGTGTCAACTCCGCCAATAAATGGGCACCAGATGGTTTTATGAATTGTCTGGGAATTTCACGGGTACAAAAGGAGGAGGAAGGAAGCCGGCTATTTAATTCAATATGCCATTACATGAAACTTTTTATCTCTCGTCATCATCATCATCATCATCATCATCATCATCATCATCATCATCATCATCATCATCATCATCATCATCATCATCATCATCATCAACATCATCAACATCATCAACAGTATCATCATCACCATTATCATCATCATCATCATCATCATCATCAAAATCATCATCAACATCATCACCATAATCATCATTATCATCATCATCAACAACATCATCCTCCAGTGGCAAGTCCAGTGCAGACGTTTTGTCACGAGATCGCCATGAGTTAACCAGATAATAATACCGACGTTTGGTTGGCGTATATTTTCTAGGCCACAACAGTCGTACTAACAGAGTAAACACAGCTGCGCGGGTTACATCGGGGCAGCCCATATACACATTTTGTGGTGAGTGAGAAGGAATGGATACACCGCGTTGGCAGTTCATAAACAGTTGAAATCACATAGCCTTGCCCGCTCAGGATATGGAATAGTTCCGGCTGTCATCTATAGTTCCGGACATCAGACGGAATGGAGGTTTTGACTGTCACCACATGACAGAAAGTTGAGGGCTTGTTATTGAAAACAGTGGAACACCTGCCGGACATGAACAACGTCACGTGCACAATGTAAGCTTGTTTGGAAAACCATGATTGGCAGCTTGGTATCGAAACTCTTTGTTGGAACTCTACAGTAACTCTCTAGATTGTTTTGGATGTCTAAACCAGTGATGACAAATCTAACATTGAGGGAGCCAGAGGGGGGATGGATCCCTGACAGGGGATGATATGCCCAATGTGCCACCTGTGTGGGGGCATAAAGGATAACGTCACGTGGCCAACTTTGGTAGTTTGCCATATAAACCCGAGTTGGGGCCAACTAGGGGGGCTTGAAAATGTGGCTCTAGTCGGAGTGCAATGGCACTGCAGTGCTTAGTGGAAATAATATCTACCGTGTGTTAATTAGGGACTTAATTTTACACGTGCCTGTAATGGCAGATGTAGATATGATTGATAGGACTGCATGTAGTGCCATTTAAGGTATAACCTATTATATATTAGTTCTAATTACTTTAGGCAGTAGCCGTGTTAAACTATAGTGTGATGATTAGCACTGTTAGTGGAAACTAGTTAGAGTAGAATAGTGATATTGGCTCTGCTAAGGTGAATAGAATACTGAGGTTGCACTCTGTTTATTGGTCTTTTCTTATCATAGCCTGATTCGGCCCTAGGTGGGTAGCTCATCTGCTCTAGGACATAGTTTAGTTAGCTAAAGATCATTAAGCAAGGCGATAGGCTTACACTCAGCCGAAAGGATCAGTGACTAGTACTATCACCAGATGTGTTGTTTCTATCCTAGGTTCCCTACTAGATCCAAGGAAACTCAACAAGTTTTTGGGAATGATTCAAATCCAAGTCGGAAGAACACCAGTGGAACAGTCAATAAAGTTTCATACAGAACGTAACTAAAGCTAGAAGGAAGATGATTCACCAAAGAGGGTGATGATTGTTGATGCACCACACAGCATCAGATAGTAGTAACTAACCGAGAACATTAATGAGAATAGTTACCTAATGTGATATAATCTCGTGTAATAGAACACAAGACATGATACTTGAGGCTAGATAGACACGAGTGAGGATCAAGTACATTAAAAATTAACATTAATCTGTGTACACACTACAAAGGACTTGTGCATTTTTTTATGAACGATAGGAACGGACATTGTGTAGGGTGCAACCGGTCCATGATTAACTGTTTATACCACCGGTGTCTATTTCGGATGTTCATGAAATGGGATTACCAGAGGTCTACAGAGGCAAATCAGTATCCAGCAGGATGGTTTCGGCGCTTGGTGAGAAGTACATGTTCTGACGTAACGTGCTGTGGTCTATCCTTGCTGGGATCAGCTGACTGGGTTGTTGTCTGAGAGTCCGATTCTACACACTTTATAGAACACGTCACACATTTTCTTCACATACACGTCTCAAATACGTTACACTTTTCTTTTAATAAATTAATCTTTATTAATTTTTAGAAGCAAGAGTTGTTGAGTATGTTGCGTTGGGGAAGTATGAGAAGGGGGCATAGTACGACAGTGAGAGAGTGATAGGAAAAGGTGTCCATAGGCTGATGGAGTGTGTTGGACGGAAGCTGGTGGATTCTCCAGAATATTGAGAGGAAAAAAATATTATAATGTGGGTGTCGACTCTCTTCACTCCAGGGACGACACTGTAAAGGAGGACACGACACGTTTCCTCTCGTAATATTCTTCCGAAATTCCTCTCTGTCATAAGCCAGATGTTCTGCCGTCAGCCTCTGTTGATGTCGTATTTCTTTCCGCTAGCCCGGTCTGAACTCAAGCGTAGTCCATACACCTGCTACTAATTCTAGTGCACACTACTGATTTTTGCGTGTGGATTAGCTTTCTCTATTAGTACTATTACCAGTGTTCCTCGCCATCAGGCAAACCCACGCCGACATCTGAGGTACTTGTAATTTATGTCCCCAAGTCACGCACGAGAATTGTAAGTCGCATCTTGAATGAATTTTCGACGTGATCATCATTTTCTTCGCTTCTCCGGTACTCCTACCGATATAATTATCTTTTTCCATAGTTTGATGCCTCTACACATGCCTACAAAATTTCCTATCCCTTAATTGAATTTGTCTTAATAACCCGTCTTTATTACTGGGTTCTTGTTGTATATATCTGTTTGTTCTCTTTTCCGACCAATAAAATATTAGTACTTTCCAACAACATTTATATTCAAAGGCTTTACCAGACACAAATATTAGGCTCCTGTGGCAAACACTGAAGCTGTTCTCTCCATATACAGCCTTCCCATCTGTTGAGAAATACAAGATGTACATGTGTAGATTGTGTTCCAGTCAGCAAACTGTTTGCGTGTCGTGATTTCAATCAACTTGTTCATTACGTTGTTGTTAACGCGTCATTTCTTGTTGTCAACTGGCAAGCGTTTGCGGGCTTTTCACATCACTGGATCTGATTGAAATGCTAATGAACCCAGTTTTCTTTTCTTGTCGTTTCACGTTCTTCTCTTGGGTTCCGAGAAATGCAAGACTTAGCAATCTTTTACAGTGTGTGGGAAGCTACTTAGAACCTGTAGTTTTAAATGTATGTGAAACGTGGACAATGAGCAGACAAGCTGAAAAACAGCTAATGGCAGTGGATGTGTGATTTCTGAGGAAACTGCAAAGAATACACGGCAGACAGTAACATCAATGAGCAAGTGCTACAAAAAACAGATACAAACCGTAAACCGGTTAGAGAAATTAGACGTGGAAGGTCACAATATTGTGGACACGTGATGAGAAGAAATAAACTAGAGAACTTGATTTAAACTGGCAAAATTGAGGGGAAAAGAACAAGGAAGTGCAGATAAGTAAATATCTAGATGGTCTGGCCACGTGGTATGGTCGAGACAGGAACATTGAGCTGATCCACGACTCTGGTAATCGTGTGAGATGGCGAAACATGACCGCCTAACGCTTATCGTCATGGCACATGAAACAGTAATATACCATCTTCTTCGTTCAACATTCGATAGGATTGACGTACCTACTGAAGCACGTTCCACGGGTCAGTGTGTCCGATTTCAACCCCAAAGACATGTTTAAGTTACAGGCATACCTGCTTTCACACCTGTCACCCCCAACAAACAGAAAACCTAGAACCAAAGAAGACATTTATCAGACAGAGAGCATAACTTATTTCAAACCTTTCGCAATAAATCTGCAGGAAAGCTTAAGAAAAACGTAGGAAAAGTCATGCATGCAGTCTGCCTTTCATAGCTTGACTCATTACGTCAAGCGTCAAGGTAAACCACCAGGAGCTAACTAAAACCCTAATCTGCCTGCAAATTGTGGTCTTGGGATCAAGCTGCATCAAAGTACACTGACCGAGAGGGTAGAGAGGTGGAATGCAAACCGCGTGCCATAACATGTGGAAGAATACCGACATTACACAGGGCATCCAAAATTAGTAAGTTCAATGTTTTGGAAGGGGTAGAGACACAAAGACATCTGATCAAAAACATCAGAAAACGGCAGTCGACATTTTGTTTGTTAGGTTATAAGGTGAGACAATCTAAAGCAAACTGTACCAACTGGAAAGATATATGCAAAGAATTGCAGACGAAAACGCAAGAGAAGATTCTTGCCAACCTATAATCGCAGCACAGGAAAGTGGCAGCGCCCACATTGATACGTTGCACTGGAGACCACGAGCATTGGTGAAGAATGATAGCTCACTGCAGTCGGCAAGACACTTGGTGATGATGCTGATGAAGACAGTGATGATGATCTCAGTGGCGAAGTGGTCAAACCGTCTGACTCAGGCTCCTAAGGTTGTGGGTTCGATTCCGGGCCGCGTCATTCGGTTCATGAGTGCATTTCTTCGGAGAATCTTGAGGGTCGTCTTTGGAGCTACGGAATTCGTGGTTTGTGCGACGGTTTCGGCAGTTCGCTGCAGAAAGAGACTGAGCCGTATGGGATAAAACCCGATGCAATGAAGTAGATTTTTAAGCGATTTTAAGATGATGCTGTACTGAAATCGAATGTATCGGCTGAAAGACACAAATAACCTGGCCGTGCTATAAAAGAGCACATCGCAACATTCTTTCTATGACAGACTTCTTCTTCATCTCTTTTTTTTTTTTTTTTTTTTTGGGGGGGGGGGGGGGGGGGGGGGGTTCTCTTTCTAGAGAAATGCTTCACACCTAGTTATAGATGTCAAAGGTCGGTGTGTCTGATATTGGGGTGAGTTTGCGTAAGAATCCCTTCCTCTAGACCAGGGGTGGCCAACCTTTTCAGCTGGCGGGCCAAATTTCAGAAATAATATTTTCTGCCGAGCAACGCACCTAATGTTTTTTGTTGTTGCTGTTTAATTAAAGTAAACAAGCAAGCGTGCTGCAGCCTCAACCACATCATCGCTTCCCACTCCGCGGGCCGCAACATGACGTCCGTCGGACCGCATGCGGCCCGCGGGCCTCGTGTTGGCCACCCCTGCTCTAGACAGACTCCATCTAAGACAGTGGACTCTCTCTCTACGCATGGATAGATTTGCTTCCTTAAAAATGTTTGCCTGGGCTGCGGCTTTACGACCTACCCTTTGCGATTTCGAACTGCTGTGGGATTTTTAACGTGCATATCATGTGTATCCTGTTAGGAGGCAAAGTATCCTATCTCACTCCCCAATAGTTCAGGGGCGTGTAATATCATTAAACACCAATGATTCTGGAAATAATTCCCATCACAATGCTGGGAGCGAGCACTGTGAGAAATATGAGACAAAATATGAGCCTCAACTCTCATCCACTTCACACCACTTCTGCTGTGACCGATGACACAGAAAAAGAAACAATCGGTGTCTTTCTGAAGGTAACATGTAGTAAACAATACAATACGCGCGGTTCGAAAATAACCGGCTCCCCCAACAACAACAAAAATGAGTCTTGCGCAATTATGTCTTGAAAATAACGCTTTTCAACACGTCACGATACTTTGTTCTTATGACGTCAGGAAATAAATCATAATGCTCATTATATCCGTTAACTAATAGTTGAACTAATCACATGCTTCCTTGCGATCAGACATGCAAACAAACAGACGCTGTTTGTTAAAATAGTTAGAACAGGTAATTAACTGCTCCTCGCTGAAGTCGTCTCCATCAGGGGAAGTGAGCCACGTGGCAGTTCTGATTTCAAACTGTTTAACTTTTCACAGGACGGCGATCTTCGACATTCTCCAGGTAATACTTCTGTCTACGGCAGACTTGGTGTTGAGAAAATCCCGGGCGCGTATGAGAGTTCATAAATGTGTATCGAGAAATGTCTTGGGAAATAAAGGCGGCTCGCATGATGCTGACAGTATCATACCCCGAGTGTCGATTGGTCTTTACAAATATAGCTCCAGCACCATATAGTCTCTGATGTTTAAAAAATATGTATTCGGAAGCAGTTTCCTGCTATGGGATGTGATAGGACCATCAAATTTTAACGCATTAAATTGATGTGACTTCGTACACTCCTCGAGTGAGGTTAATTTGATGTGACGCACTCTCCTCGAATGAGGTTAACTTGATGTGACGTAGTCTTCTCGTATGAGATTAACTTGATATGACGTACACTCTTCGCATGAGATTAACTTGATATGACGTCATACACTCCTCGAATTAGGTTAACCTGATGTGACGTGCTGCCTTCGAATGAGGTTATTTTTATGAGACGTCGTACACTCCTCAAATTGGGATAACTTGATGTGATGTCGTACATTCCTCGAATGAGGTTAACTTGATGTGACGTGTTTCTCCTCGAATGATGTTATTTTGATGAGACGTCGTACACTCCTCGAATTAGGTTAACTTGATGTGATGTTGTACATTCCTCGAATGAGGTTAACTTAATTTGACGTCGTACATTCCTCGAATGAGGTTAATTTGATGGGACATACTCCCCTCGAATAAGGTTAACAATATAACATTACACAAAGTAATTCTGCTTTACAGAACAGGGTTAAGAATGAGGTTAATTTTATGTGAAGCACTCTCCTCAAATGAGATTAACTTAATGTCACGTCGTACACTCCTCGAATGAGGTTATCTTTATGTGACGTACACTCCTCGAATGAGGTTAACTTTGTGCGAAGTACTCTCCTCGAATGAGGAACGAAGAAGAGGATTGATCCGAAATCATACCGAGTAACTCGTTTAGGATAATTATTTCATTAGCATTCCTTAACATCTGAGTTTAGTCAGACATTTAGGATAGCTACATCATATTTATGTTATGGCCACGATCTAAGGGGTTGTGGTTAATGATCATACTGTAAGTGAATGACTTGCGTTGTGCAGAGGCCACCGTTATGGAAAACTAACAGAGGCATTCGAAATAAGAACAGGAGTGAGATGCGAGTGCCTTCTGTAACCGCTCTTATTGTTACTGATTATAGACTGTATTATGAAGAGAACAAGAAGCATTCAGAGAAATGGAATTCAGTGGACTTTCCCGACAAAGCAGCTCAATGACATGGGCTTCGCCGATGTCATTGCTCTCCACACACGAAATCAGATGCAGGATGAACTAATGACAGTGGATTCATCCATCCATCCATCATGTGCCATGCCGATAAGAGTGGGCGATCATGTTCTGCCATCTCACTCGATCACCAGAGTCGTGGATCAGCTCCCTGTTTCTGTCTCGACCATGCTACGTGGCCTAGCCATCCAGGTATTTACTTCTCAGTCTTCCCCTTGGTCTCTTATCTTCGATCTTGTCAGTCGTCACCAAGTTCTCCAAGTCATTTTTTTCTCATAACATGCCCAATAGGTCACACAAATTAGGTTCACAAAATTAGGAAAAGACAAAGATAATGAGAATAAATATAGCAAATAATGATCCGATCTCACATGGTGAAACCTCACTTCTAGAGACGGACTCATTCAGCTATTTAGGTACCAGCTTAGACAATGTTGGGGTAACAGATTCAGATATCAAACTAGCAATACAAGAGGAGCTTTACAAACACTTGGAATTTTGTGGAAGTCAAAAGAAATTAAACTTAGCACCAACCTGGAGATCAGCATTCAATGAACACACTGTAAACTGAATTTTCATGCTAATTAAAGTGTATTGGTCCGGTGTTTGACCATTTTTGGAGCCAAATTTAAAGTCCAACAATGATTTGGTCCATAGTGTTGTGAGCCTCAGGTCATGTGCATTGTCTATGCTATATATAAACATTATTAGTTTGAACATTGGTCAATACATTTATTTGCCACGTACACAATTCATTACTGAAGAAAGTAAATATGCACATCTGATGTATGATATAACGTGTTTCTGAGCAATGGTTTGGAATTGTAAACTATGAAATACTTAAACATGTGGAGCTGTAACCTATGAAATACCTAAACATGTGGAGTTGCAAACTACGAAATACCTAAACATATGAAACTGTAAAATATGAAATACCTAAACATGCGGAGCTGTAAACTATGAACTATCTACACATGTGGACGAAACAAAGCCAACATAGGCAAAACCAGCCAGTTATTATGCGCTGTTCTAAATCAGCGAATGGTTATATAATTACACATCTCTCGTCAGGTGACACGTTCCTGTACCGGTCTTGCCAACCCTGCTGGTTTATGAGGTTGGAGAAGGGCAGAAGACCTTCGCAGCAGAGTCCCCGTGGAGATGGTACATTGTAGTGGGTGGAAGGTGTGGGGAAGACAATCTCTATACTGGCAACACTCCCATAGATGCAAGCTCCTTTAAGAGCTAAATCAATATGAACGCCGTACCAAGGGACAAGGAATTACAACCCAAGTACTGCCATGTTTGAGAGCCTCGGTACCGTAGTGGCCTACCAGCCCAGAGATAAAGGTTCGATCCTCATCTGGGCGGATTCGAATTTTTAAAATTAATCTGGGCTTTCTAGACGACTCATCCTAAAATGGGTATTAAGACATGTCTTGTGAAGTAAAGACGGCCAATGTGGCACTGATCACATCAGTCAGAGAGCACCGGCTGGTCTGTGAAAATGTGCGGCAAGCACCATATACCTAGTACCCCTTTAGGTGCCAGAAAGTGTCCTTTGCTTACTATACTAACGACGAAGCATTCCCCAACCAACCAGTGCAGCCGCCGCTGAGGCAACACTTAACTGGCAATAAGTGCAGTCATAACGACAACAGCAACAACAAAAATCAACAACCCCTTACGAACGTCAGCTGGAGATTCTTGCAGAGACACGAACAAGTGATAATACTTCAACTGCGACCAGGTCACTTTAGCATGCGAGTCACCTGTTTCACACATTCCGCTTCAGATTTATCCCCTCTGCAGATTTCTTGAGTGTGTAATTGAGATAAAGCACATCCTTCGCGAATGAGTTATGAACAGACGTTTTGAGATCCCAAATAATGTTCACGTTTGTTATGGTCTATGAGAAACTTTATGGGTTTCTAACAGTTCTTTTGTTTATTTTAAAAACCGGTAAAGGTAGTACCACAAGAGATACTGCCTTTGAGGTGCAAAACATTATGACGGCATATGAGAGAAGGTGGCTAGTTTCTTTCTTTGGTGGGGATTGAACTGGGACCAATAGCCAGTCTATTGATAGTAGCAACATTACAAACTGAATGTGAGACACACATCTGAGTAAGAAGAAGGAAGAAGAAGAGGGACGGAGGAAGAAGAAGGAGGAAGAAGGAAGAAAGGAATGTAGAAGAACGGAGAAGGAAGAAGAAGAAGTAAGAAGAAGAAGAAGAAGAAGAAGAAGAAGAAGAAGAAGAAGAAGAAGAAGAAGAAGAAGAAGAAGAAGAAGAAGAAGAAGAAGAAGAAGAAGAAGAAGAAGAAGAAGAAGAAGAAGAGGAAGGAGAAGGAGAAGGAGAAGAAGAAGAAGAAGAAGAAGAAGAAGAAGAAGAAGAAGAAGAAGAAGAAGAAGAAGAAGAAGAAGAAGAAGAAGAAGAAGAGGAGGAAGAAGAAGAAGAAGAAGAAAAACAACTACAACAACACCAACAACAACAACAACAACAACAAGGAAAAAGAAGGAAGAAGAAGAAGGAAGAAGGGGACGAATGGAGAAGAAGAAGAAGGAAGAAGAAAGAAGAAGAGGAAGAAGAAGAAAAAGAAGAAGAAGAAGAAGAAGAAGAAGAAGAAGAAGAAGAAGAAGAAGAAGAAGAAGAAGAAGAAGAAGAAGAAGAAGAAGAAGAAGAAGAAGAAGTTAGAAGAAGGATGAAGATGAAGGAAGAAAAAGAAAGAAGGGAGAATGGAAAAAAGAAAGAAAAGAATAAGAAGAAAAAGAAAAAGAAGAAGATGATGAGATAAAGAAACTAAAAGAAGATGAAGAAGAATATGAAGAAGAGAAGAAGAAAAACAGAAACTGAAGAAGAAAGAAAACGGAAGAAGTAATAAAAACAATGCAGCAGAAAAGTTAAAGAGATATGTAGGAAAAGAACAAAACAGATGCTTGAAGGCAACAGGGTGAAGGGAAAAGAAGAAAAACAGAATGAGAGGGCGTTTTCTACAGCAAGCCAATGTTGTTATTTGTTGTGAAAAGGTAACTATAACTCTACTGTCAATACAGACGTTTAGATGCTTCAAATATACTACAGGTAACTGTAGTGAAGTGGGAGGCACCGATTTGAGGTTTCAAGTATTATACTCTCTGGAACATTGAATAGTGGGGATTGGGTGTTCAGTTCCATTCCTTGCGAACCTTCCCTTCATAGACAGTTAACAGAAAATTATGAAAATCATCCATCTACTATTTATTAGGCTGGGTCGGAAAATAATACTGCCCTTGCTGGGATTCGAACCCTGACTAACGACTTGGCAGACACAAACACAATCTACAATGCCATTGTGTTCTCAGTTATATTACATTAAAGTATAGCCCATGAAGAGCAGATGGCCGAGTGGCTAGAAGGCCGGGTTCTACTTTAGGAGACCCGCGTTTGAATCCTTGGAAGGTATGGAGTTGTTTTTTTTTTCTGTCCGGGGTAAAAAGAAAACCCTAACCTGCACAGTTCGCGGCGACTGCACTAGTCAGGCGACCTTCATTATTCAGGCTCAAGATCCCCCCTCTCCCTCTCTTGTTTGTCCTACACTGCAAGGTACTATAGGCAGTAGATGACATGACAGATGATAGCTAGTGAGGCACAAAGGAACAGTAACTGGTACTTGATAGGAAGACCAAGGCTTCCAGACCTTCACAGTTACTTTTAACAATCGTCTGCTGCTGCTGCTGTTGCTGCTGCGGCTGCTGCTGCTGCTGCTTCTTCTTCTTCTTCTTCTTCTTCTTCTTCTTCTTCTTCTTCTTCTTCTTCTTCTTCTTCTTGAATTATTTCTCTGATGTGCGTCACACATTCCGTTTGAAATGGTGCTGTTACCAAAGGACTCGCTTGCCTGCAAAACAGTGTGTGGGAAAAATAAAGCGGTCAGGGGTTAAGTTGATAGCTCAGGTGTGAAGGTCAGCCAGCTTGGGAGAAAATAATCCTGAATTACCTGTTCGCCCTAACTGAGGTCTGCATGAAGCAACAAGGCGGCGTCGATCAGTCCATGGGGAATATGTTCAAATAAAGAAAAATCTTGCCAATGAGGGGAGGTTAGAACTAGCCCAATTTATTTCACCTCACACGCTTTTCATAAATTACTCTCCCTGATGCCCCCCCCCCCCCCCCAACCGACATGCATATTTTAAACACTCACTAACGTATATTCCTCTTCTTCTGATGCCTGGCTAGGAGTTGACATGGGCGATCATGACTTTCTGGCATTTGATATATTAATGAAGTTGGTATTGATTATATTATTTTGTGCACGATTAATTACCAGCCGTGGTGCAATGTTTCAAGGCTGGCTTTAACAATGCGGATGTACAAAAAGAGAAAGACATTTGGTGGTGGTCCCCTTACTCAGAGAGTGTAAAAACGTTAACGAGGCCGAAAATGTTTCATAAGAAGGACTCCTACTGACAATCAGACATCCTGATATGCTGGCTTGCTCCACGGAGTTGTTTATACAACAATATGGTCTTTTCAATCTGTTTATCTCATTCAGTACTGATGGGTATTATGTGTTTGGAGCAGTGGTCCTCAGAGTTTCTGGGACAGTTTTCTAGAAGCCATACGCGTGTAGAAGCTGGTATTAGGGTTTTCAATGTTCTGTAGAAAGGTCTACGTGCTCTGAAAGTGATACAATCGGCGGATATAGATTAAAGCACGTTGTTCATACTTAAGCAGCATCTAATTATTTCGATGATAGAGTATGGTCTGGTCAAGGGTAGAAAGAGCCCGTTTCCTTAGATGGAAACTGTCTAGAACAGTGGTTCTCAACCGTTGGGGAATTTCCCCCCCCCCCCCACCCTTGGAAACCCTACACCCCCACAGGGGGAAGGGGAAATTAAGATTATTTCAAGATCGCGTTAATACACATACTATGTAGGTGCCGGAGGGAGGGGAGTTAATTTATAGGGTGGAAATACGAAAGGGGGGAACGACATTCTGAACATATGGTGAAGGGTTGCATGGACTTAAAAAGGTTGAGAACCATTGGTCTAGAGAAAGTGAACTATACACAAATGCATGCCCAAGTCGGATACAGTGACCTTTAAGGTGCATAACTTTGTGTGACTCACTTCTCTCGAAAGAAGAACGAGGAAGAAGAAGTATGGTCGGGGAATACTCACAATATTCCATAGCCAGCTGGTGAAGCTAGAAAGCATGCAAAATAAGGCCATGCCAGCCATCGTTTGCTGTACATGGGATACGCTTATTATATGTATGCAAAATATACAGGACCTGCCATCCATGGATGCTCACGCTGCGAGCACTCTTGGCTTCTCTGAGGGGTCACGCATCACATGTACTCTAAGGGTATCCGAAGCGCTTAAGCAAAATGCACGAGTTGAAATACCAATTGTCAGTTAAGGTTAGAAATCTTCAAAACATCTACAAATGCAGAGGTAGTGGGTTCAACGCCTACACAGGTCAGTTGGACTAAGATGTTGATTTATCGTCCTTGACTTGGGGACGTAATTTACAAGTACCTCTGCAGTCGGAGTGGATACGCTTGAGGCGACGGACACTGGTGAGAAAGGAAAGCTAACCCACACACAAAATTCAGTCCGGTGGTACTAGATGTAGTTTGTATGGACTAGGTTTGAATTCAAAGCGAGCGAGCACCCTAAAAAAGAATCCTTGGGTTGGGCAACTTCACATTGATGAAAGTAAAACACTAGAAAAAAATATCATATCTGTTAAGGACATTGATGTGCAACTATAATGGATTAGATATGTTCGAGAATGCGCTACGCATGGGCTGACTTCAAGTAAAAAGCTATCTATAATTAATGGATATATTTTTAGAATCTCTAAAAATGCATAAATAAATAAGACGCAATCAGGCTACGTCTGCAATAAGCTTAAACCCATTTTTTAAATTTAAAAAAAAAAAAATGTAAAATAAAATACAGCACAAATACCACACTAACGAAATCACAATAATAACTTCTTTCTTTACTGAAAAATGGAGGAATATGAGAAGGCATTCATTTGTATATTTTTAGGACACACATTTGGGTATTCCTTTCTGCCGCACCTGCCTGACGTTTCTCTATTTTTAGATCTGCTTTAGAAACCTCACTAAACGGCGATGTTAACAGGCGCCAGGTACTCAATCTTTGGCCTGTACCTGTGGTTTTGGGGCGTGCAGTGCGGCATATCAAACGGGCTGTCTTAATACGTGTTTATTCCTGGTTGATAAGGCGTATAATAATAGGAACTGTCTATGGCTTGTATGGGTGGTTATGTTTGTGAGTGAAGTGTGCTTGGCATACACAGTTGGCAATAAATATGTTAATGTGTAAGTAACATGTGTACATTTCACAATGATTTATTTTGTTGGTGGCCAACAGTTTACCTTTTTTTTTGGAAAGGGGGGAGGGGGCTTTATATTCCCCATTGGGACATACAGGGTGTTTATAAAGTCTCACTACACTTTGTATGAAGAACAATTTTGAAAAATTTAAAACATGACGTTATAAAAATGTGCTTAATATTCATTAAATTAATTACAATAGTCGCTGCTATGGTCTAAAGCTGTTCTGGAGAATATGGAAATACCAATGAAGTATTCATTATAACTTATTCAACAAATTTATATCCGTAACGCGATGAGCAGGTTGTTTATAAGGAAATCTTGCTATAAATCTCAGAACAACCAGTCGTGTGTATCGACCACCATTTCGAAACACTTGTTCAACCAAATAAAATGCTTTCTTCCTTTGATAACACCATTCTGTTTGGAGTGCAAAAAATTACTCCAGCAGACGACGGCCATTCGCTGCATACTGCTTCACGATGGACTGTGGAGCACATATTCTGATGACGTAATGTACTTCATGTTTTCAAAAATGTTCTACATACAAAGTGTAGTGAGACTTTACAAACACCCCGTAGATACTCAACCAACTCACATCAAACCATTCTATCTGTAGCTGTCACCTGCAGATCTTCCCATGTACTCATCATCTCATCTGATCCCTCTTGTACCTTGCGTTGTCGAGGTGAAGAATAAACAGCGGGAGAGTGCCCGTTTATGTGCTTCAAATATCGAGATTCTCGCAAACTCTGTTATTACCTTTGTCCATCATTTACATGATCGGCCTCTTCCTCTGATTCCATTTGTCTGTACATCATTGCTGTTTGTGGTATACTGTTAGTTGGTAGTCTAGTTATATGGCAGAACCATGTTAGTCCTGATTTCATCATTTCTGATTTTCTCACTTCTTGATACATTGAGTATTTTTCTTAGGAATCGAATTTCAGTTGTAATTTTTCATCACATCTCTGTCTTAATTTCTCTTCTCCGAGTGTTGTTAGGTCTCCCACCATTTTGTTCGCCCTGTGGGTTCCAGACAAGGGAGTCTCTAGTTATACATGTGATAGCACGAAGATGAGAGATGAGAGAGAGAAGGAGGAGAGATGAAGGAGAGAGAGAGGAGAAAGAAAAGGATAAAGAATAAAGAATTGATAGATAAAGATTGTCCGTCTTCCGGTCGTAGAGATAACCACTGATGTGTGATTACCCTTGGTTTCATCTACCAACCTCACAAGTATACAGGTATGCAGGTCACGAATACAACACTAACCGACAATAGTACAGGCACTCAAAAGAATAAGCTAACACTGAATCAAGTTTATTTGCTTCTCAAGAGAAATTACAAAGTATACAAAGTATCGTGCGAAAACAATCCCAATTAATATCGGGAAAATGCTATCAAATAACTAACAACTTGAGAATACCATTGACCGAATATAAACACTAAGTAAATGCAATTAAGCTAGTAACTAGTCACATATCAATCAGGGGAATATAATAAGAGAGTACGCAAATCTGACAAGAAAGTATATAAATCTAATAAGAATGCACACCCAAACTACCCACCGTGAAATACCGCCCACTAGTTTACCCAGGGATTCAGATGATGACCTGAAAATTAAACAAGAAGAAACTCTTGACTATGTGAACATCATCATCGGGTATTATCGACCCCACCTTCGTCCTCGTCGTCTTCAGCTACGTGTATTGACATCGGGTCAGTGATATTCCATCACGGCCTGGGTGGTCGTACACCATCAACCAGTGTTCACCGATGCCAACATCAACCCATACACCCCCAAACACTGCATCATGTGTAATAATCATGTGATATTAATACAATACCCACGCCAACACTGATAGTCTTTCCACGGTGGACAGACACACATAATTCGGCAGTGAGACAACCCTAAACAACAACTCCTGATCCGCTTGCCCACACCGACCAGGTTCCCCTGCACCAGACAGACACATAACACAATAGCTGATAACTGGACACGACATTTTAACAGCTATATCAGGTAACCCCCAACAACAACATTTCTGTCCCCGAGGATGACAACACAATACACCAGTGACATGTACTAGCGTCATGTCTCATTATCATTGGCGCCATCGTCGTCCTCAGTAGCATGTATTAATATTATATATTCACTCACGACAACATAAATTCCCCTTGTCATTAACAACACATCATAAACATAGCAACTGATCAATAACCTGTATCCCTTAATGACTCCAACTCCCTTAATGCGTCGTCTATATGTAACCTAAGCCATGAACCCCTAAGCCTCATCATCACTGCGTATATCATAGCCATTATCAATAACAACATAAATATAGATCATTACCAATATCATTGCAGCTTGGTACCCCAACAGTAATTATAGGACAACAAGATGGGACACATACACTGCCCACAAATCACATATACGAAATGCCCCTTTACACTAATACTCCTACAACCATTATAATCTTTTGCAGTACATAAGTTCACTCATGATTAACCATCATTATGGGCCGTCAACATGACCACATAAACCCACGCAATTATTAACACAAACCCATGATGACAACATAAATTCATATCACTCCTAACAACATCTTAACCATGATAATTGATCAACGTGCATCTTCATCCAGTCCCGCAGTATGGTCCATCGTCTTTACTAGCCAACCTTCTTCAATATTCAGTCCTTGAAGTATGGACGCAAATGTCCCTTTCTTAACCCATGATATTCTCACAACCCGTTCGTAACGTTTATTTCCAAAGGCATTTCTGTCCTCTTCAGCTCACTTAGTGCGCATCCGAGCTTCCAGTCGTCTCTAACCTTCGCTGGCTATTCCCCATCTCGCCTTATAGTATTAAAGCCACTTAAACCTTTTACTCCCGATTTTTGTGTAGATCCGAACTCGCGCCTTCAAATTCGCAGGGCGATCCTGTCTTCCGCACTAATCACAACAGAGCCTGGCTACGGTTTTCCCTCTGCTACACAACACTGCATTCTTTTCTTCACAGGCCTGTCCGGGTCCGTTTACCTGCAGTATCCAGCTGGTCCCATTGTTTGGTTTGACCTAGTGGCCGAGTCTAGTACCCGCCCTACCTGTCCTGTCGTGTTTACGCTTCTATGAGAAATAAATCGGGGACTTTTGAGGCTACTAATACCGTTCGCAAATAATGACCACTAGTATGGTTTACGTCGCAGTCAATCCCCGCTATCGGCCCATTGTAGTTTGCCAATGCTCCCTGGTTTAGCCTGTTATTATAGTTAGGTAGTTAGATACGGGTCCGTTACAGAATGTCGCAGTCAATCCTAGCTTTCACTGACCGCTCACGATTCCTCGGTAAATTTATCCACGGTAGCTTGCCATTGCTTTCTAAACCTAAGTACCATTACCCGCATCCGACCATAGACTAACAGGTTTACAAATTAATCTTAACCAACTTACGTCAGAGTCCTGTCCAGTGGATACTTGCTCATCTGCCTACGGGTGCTTTGGTCTGATCACCACGCCCGTGAGTGATTTCGCCACTTTCCAATAAAGTAAGGCTCCTTCCAATTTTGTTTGACTCAGTTCTCCGGATGATCCCATCAAACGTGTGTCCTCTTAGCCCACCTTAGTCTTGTATGACTTTCGATAATGATTGCAATTGACAGTAGCAATCAATAGTTTCTTTAGGGCGGTTCTTTTTCCAACACTTAAGTCCGTGCTCCCTTTGGTCCTTAGGTATATCTGCCCGACCAGAGTTCCTACAGCCTTCTTGGTCTCAACAGCCCTTGAGTATGTACACTCGGCCGCCTCACATCTGCTTATCTCCCAGACTGTCTGCTGTACTACGTATATACCCTGCTCGGTTTGGCGCGCTTCTGGAATCACGTGACCATGCTCTCTCTCATCCCCCGAAGGTCCTCCAATCCGCACCTCGCGTACCTTGATTAATTTGCATACTCACTCTGCATCATATCATTAACCCAAATCGACATTTTTAGCTGGAGTTCACGGCCAAGTTCATGATCCTGAGTTCATGTACTCTTCCCGCTGCCATAAATTTGGAGTATGGCGTTCCTTTCCGACAGCTCGTGTCACTTCCGACCCGGCTTGTACTCATAAATTCTGCTGCCTCCAAAATTCGCCGTTGTCCTCCTGACAGCTTGAACGCAAAGTGTAGATTACACCCGGCACTCCTCTCCCTGAGAAACTGCTAGTTAACAATAGAAGGTGACCTTGCGGCTATTCAGCAATGCACTCCCGCTCGAACTCTGAATATTTTAAAAACAATCTTGGTCCTTGAACTTTCTGTTTCAAAAATATTCCAGTTTATGTTCCCCCTGTAGGCTTGGGCGATCTGCGAAAGTCATTTCCCATACTGTCTCACACATACTATCTTTAGGTTTTCTACATGTGTCCTATCCAGCACCTGGGTCTTTCCCTGAACTCTTGGTTCGCTGTAATTTGTTTAATTCTCTCCATAAGCTACACAATTGTCATTTTTTTCATACTAATTTAGCTCCTCTGTTTGGAGCATACGCCAATTAACGAATACAGTTTATACTTTGCTGTACCCTAATTATCATCTTCCACTTTTGTCGTCAACGGCCATGAAGAAGAATAGTTGACGCCCCAGCATCATATGGGTGGCACTGGATGGTGTCATTCAATGTGATTATTCAATGTCTGTGATGTCGTCAATCCATTTTCTTCTCGGGTTCTCTTGCTCTCGTAGCAGATATTCTTTGATGTAGCGCCAGTGCTGGTAACTCATAGTGTTTCATTCTAACGAGATGGCCGAGTCATTTGATCTTCTACTTTTTAATATATGCAACATAACGTGTTGATTCCACTGTCTGTCTGATAACGATATACCATCATCCATACTGAAAAATATAAAGCTGATCTCTATAAACTGCCTATATTATATGTTTATTATGTAATGTTTTTCACCCATAGTTAATATCATGGTGGAATGTGGTAGTGACACATGTTTCATTAGGCTGTCAATGTCTTGGCCACTTGTAATTAATACATTACTTTATTCCACAGTGACCTTTAAGTCTTTAAATTATAGATTTCATCAATTATTTAAATACAATGTGTTATGAGAAATTTCAGCAGCAAAAAGTCACTTACACATTATTTTAACAGGCCAAATTCGCAGTGCCGTCTCTCTGGCCGAGGGGTCACAACACTTTCTCTGTAATCCCGTTTATCACGCAGAGTCTCGTAGCGGGCGAGAGCTGGAAGCGGTTCGACACCCGCTGGTGACTTGCGGGATAACTGAGCCGACCGCTCAGAAAGCAATGGTAAACTACTGAGCGTAATATTGCCAAGAAATGAACAGACAGCTGAAAGATGCTGCTTTTGACAGCGATGTCCTGTAAAGGATATGCGAATTTAAAAAAAAAAAAAAAATTCGCAGTGATATCCACATTTCTTTATTTTGCATTGACCAAATTTAAGACATTCTTGAGGCGATGTATGGAATTCACAGTTACACTCTCAAGCATGGGGCTACATAGCGCTCCAAACAAGAGTGTGTCTAGTTTTACAATCCTTAGGGTATTTGTCTCAATGTGTGTCCTACCCAGCAACGGCATCTTTTCTAGTCCACTGTTTCGCTGGAGTGTGTTTAATTCACTAAAGCCAGTTGCACCTCACGTGTTTCTTGAGGTTGAAAGAGTTAAATGTCTCAGCAAGATATCAATGCTGCAAATGCCACAACGACAGTTGCGTTTGTTTTATGTCTCGATGAACTAGTTTATTTCGGACACGAATGTCAATGACGGAACACATTTACGGTAGACCGCACAGACTCTTCTAGCAGATGCCACGGTTTAATGAAGTGTTTAAAATCTTCATCTGTAGAAGCCACGTATGTATTGTGGTTAGTATGCTTGCATGCCGAGATAGTGGTCAGGGTTGAATTCCCAGCAAAATAAGAATAATATTCGCTTTCGGGTTGTACATCTCTGGGGTCGGCTCATTCTCAAACTAATGGGTTTCAGACAATTTCGAGAATGTTCTCAGAATTGCTCAGGAGGAAATATCAACCCCACCGCACTTATAGTCTTGACAAAGAATGTATGGAAGCTTTACTGATTCAGTGTCGAAGAATAATATATCACCGAATGTGACTTCTTATTTGGACAGAAGGACGATATACCGTCCTACTAGAATTATCGATCGTGTTATTTGTGTTGTTTCGTGGTATCTTCCGCAATGTCAATGCTCAATTAGCGGAAATTTACATTACGATAATTGTTCATTTGGCTGTGTACCATATTTGGTCCAAACCCACTTTTTGTTTGGCACTGAATCAGCTGAGACTTCACACCCCAGTGACAGTATGTGGCGTGAAGGTAGCTTTACCTTTCATCATTATCTTTATCATCTTCTTCCACTTTAGGCGTCAATCGTCGTGGACTTTCCAGTACCCGATGGGTGGGACTGGAGAGAGTCATTCCGTGTGATTGCACAATGTCTTTGATGTCGTCAATCCATTTCCTTCTCGGACGCTCTCTTGCTCTCGTATCAGATCTTCGTGGTGTAGCGCTAGTTCTGGTAACTAATGGTGGTGCATTCTAACGAAGCAGCCGAACCATTTGATCTTCTGTGTTTCAATGTAAGTGGTACATGGTGTTAGTCCCACTGTCTCTCCGATAACATCATTTCTTACTCAGTCTCGGGTAATTAACAGCTCTCCTGAATCATCTCATCTCACAAGTGTTGATTTTGCTTTAGTGCTATATGAATAATGTCCACGTCTGACATAGGTAGCTTAGGGTAGGTTTGAGCTTGAGTCTGCTATTTTTTATCTGTCGTTTTTGATACTTATGCATGTTTTGATGTTTTAGTAAGGATTATAGTTTATATATACGCGCATTTTCATTTTGACATCAGATTTTAATTTCTATGTCTATTAAGCCATCTTGTGCAACCAAACTTTCCATATATTTATTCTCTTTCACTTACTTCAGATGTACTGTTTATCTGTACATTCAATGGACCGGGTGCTCTGTTAACCTGTATTACTTCGACTTTGGTTGAATTTATGTTTATATTGTATCTTCTGCATGTTGAACTTCTCATTAATATGAATTTATAGCTTGCCCTATACTTTTGTAAGGGTGTGAAACGTGGGCAATGAACAGACAAGCTGAAATACATCTAATGGTAATGGAAATGTGTTTCTGGGGAAAATGCAAATAATACCATGGACAGGCAGAAAAACCAATCAGCACGTTCTACAAGAAGCAAATAATAACAACCGTAAAGTGATTAGAGAAATTAGAAGTAAACAGTCAATTGTGTTATTTTTTTTTTTTTTTTTTGGACATTTTATACGAAGAAATACATTAGAGACCTTGGAGATAATTGGCAAGATTGGGGGGGGGGGAAGAGGGGACAAGAGGAAGGCAGAGAGGTAAATATCTCTATGGTTTGGCCACGTGGCATGGTCGAGACAAGAAAACGGAGCTAATCCACGACTCTGGTGATCGTGTGAGATGACGAAACATGACCGCCCACGCTTATCGGCATGGCACATGATGATGATAAACCTGCAGATACTGCAGACAGCATTAACTCCACCTGATACTGGCTGATTGGTTAGTGGCTGTTGGTAACTCGTTCTGGTAACTGAGGACCAGGGCTTGTTAAGTGGTTCATGAAATCCTGGTTCCACTTTACTCTCACAGACACGCACAAAACAGGTTCGTAGACTGTCATTTCCACACACGCTCGCATGCGCACGCACACGCACGCAAAACTTCCTTATATATTTGTTTTCTTGTATTAATATTCAAGTACTTCTAACTAATGCTCATAGCTAAGCAATGAAATTCATATACGAAAGAAAGTAAAGACTCGCCAGGCATACATTCTCATCCCGCTCTTTTTCTTCTTCTTTTTTTTTTTTATTTTCTCATCCCCCTCTTCTTACTCTTTGTCTCCTGCTTCTTAAGCTCCTTCTTCTTCTTTCTACTCTTCTTATTCTTCTTACACAGGGAATTTTTATTCTCCATAAATATTTCTGGTGCCACGTTGAAGTTTGGTTGACCTGGCAGATCAGATCAATTGTTAAAATAACCGCCTTAAATAGGAATTTGAATGCATAACCACCGGACCTAAAGGATTTAGAAGTCT
This sequence comes from Cepaea hortensis, assembly GCA_963921405.1. Taxonomy (NCBI): domain Eukaryota; kingdom Metazoa; phylum Mollusca; class Gastropoda; order Stylommatophora; family Helicidae; genus Cepaea; species Cepaea hortensis. The sequence continues at coordinate 51,594,826 of OY992892.1, read as the reverse complement.
AGCCACTGCCCTACCGAAGCTTCCAGTAGCATTCTACTGTCTACTGGCGTTCCATTTCCCTGTGAACAACACAAAAAGATGTATTTAAAAAACACACACATCGACTCTTATGTCATCTTGCTTTCCACTTGCTTTCTCGACAGAGCATATTTATCTTACATTCTGGATATCCGTTTGCATACGTGCCTATCTGTCAATGAAGCGGGTGCAGGCTATGTTACGTAAGGATGTTTGCGTGTATAAATCACTATCACAGGTACACAGTCACTGGCATTTGAGATAAGCCTCTCACTGAACGCCAGACACTACAGAACAAGCCTAACCTACAGACATTGCAAACACCATTACCTCCATCTGCTGCTGGCTGATTGGTTAGTGGCTGTTTCTAAATCGTTCTGGTGATCGGGGAACAGAGCTTGTTAAGTGTTTCATCAAATTTTGGTTCCACTTTCAGGATCGTAGACGCGTACAAAGCACATTCATACACTCACATACCCAGACTCACGAGAGTAAACACGCACGCAAAAGCTTCCTCACACAGTTGTTCTCTCTCGTTTTGTATTGAAGCTTTTATAGCGAATGTTTGTAGCTAAGCTGGGTAATTCAAGCGTTACGGAAAATAAAGAATGGTCAGACGATCTTCTTCTTCTTCTTCTTCTTCTTCTTCTTCTTCTTCTTCTTCTTCTTCTTCTTCTTCTTCTTCTTCTTCTTCTTCTTCTTCTTCTTCTTCTTCTTCTTCTTCTTTTTCTTCTTCTTCTGCTTTCGTTTATCTTCTATTGAAGCATAAACACTATGATGCCGAGGTAGCGGGTTCAACCCCTACACCGTCAATTGGACTAAAATGTTGATTTCTTGTCCTTGAATTGTAAATGGTAATTACAAGTATTTGTGAAGTCGGAGTGGGTTCCGCCTAATGGTGAGGAACACAGGTAACAGGGAAAGTTAATCCAGGCGCAAAAATCAGTCCAATGCACTGGAAGCGGTAACATATGTATAGACTACGCTTGAGGTCATAGGGAGCGAACGTTTAAAAAAAAAAGCTTAACACTCCTATCCCTTACTGCATCCTGTAGCTAATTTTCATGTTCTCTCTATATTATTTACCTGTCGCTAAACCTGTTCTTCGTGTTTACATGTTTTCTCAATACTTCACTAGGATTTGTTTAGTTCGCTCCATGAGCTCCACATTGTCATTCTGTCATTAATTTTGAGTTCTTCTGCGCAGGCACACATTAATGTATGTGTTTACTTTATCAATAATTGTTATATTCACCCTCCTTGTTTTTTTATCCATATAGAAGTACATATTTGACGTTAGAGATAAATATTCTAAGTTCTAGATGTCATTTCATTTTACTTCCACAAATGTCCTGGTGCCATGGCAGCTCCTCTTGTTTTTGTATTCCTTTTCCATTATCTCCGTCAGCAGCTAACTAAATATGTGTGTGATTTCAGCTCTTGAAGTAAGGAAATCTGAGGTTTGCTGTAGCGTTATCTGTGGATTTTCACAACAAGTTTATGTGTTTAATCGATTGTGTTTGATTTTTCATGCATGTGATTTCCTGTGTAAAACAGTAGGGCCAATCAAGCTGCTGTGTTAGAATCTATTAAATTATATTTGTTTGTCATAACTGTTGTTTAAGTTGTGGTAGTTGTTGTTTAAGTGGTGGTAGCTGTCGTTTAGGTGGTAGTAGCTGTCGTGTCAGTTGTGGTAGCTGTCGTTTAAGTTGTAGTAGCTGTCATTTAAGTGGTGGTAGTTGTCATTTAAGTGGTGGTAGCTGTTGTTTAAGTTGTGATAACTGTCGTGTAATTGGTGGTTGCTGTCATTTAAGTGGTGGTAGCTGTCGTTTATGTGGTGGTAGCTATCGTGTCACTTGTGGTAGCTGTCGTTTAAGTGGTGGTAGCTGTCGTGTCACTTGTGGTAGCTGTCGTTTAAGTGGTGGTAGCTGCCATTTAAGTGGTGGTAGCTGTTGTTTAAGTGATGGTAGTTGTGTTTAACTGGTGGTAGCTGTCATTTAAGTTGTGGTTGCTGTCATTTAAGTTGTGGTAGCTGTCATTTTAGTTGTGGTAGTTGTTGTTTAAGTTGTGGTAGCTATCGTTTAAGTGGTGATAACTATCGTGTCAGTCAGTTGTGATATCTGTCGTTTAAGTTGTGGTCGCTGTTATTTAAGTGATGGTAGTTGTCGTTTAACTGGTGGTAGCTGTCATTTAATTGGTGGTAGCTGTCATTTAAGTGGTTATAGCTGTCGTTTAAGTTGTGGTAGCTGTCGTTTACGTGGTGGTAGCTGTCATTTAAGTTGTGGTATATGTCATTTAAGTGTTGGTAGCTGTCGTTTAAGTGGTGATAGCTGTCTTTTAAGTGGTGATAGCTGTCATTTACGTTGTGGCAGCTGGTGTTTAAGGTGTGGTAGCTGTCATTTCAATTATGGTAGCTGTCATTTCAATTATGGTAGATGTTGTTTTAGTTGGTGGTAGTTGTTAATAAAGGTGACAAGAGGCATTCCTGCTGGACTCTTGTTATGTCAAACATATCCGTTAATTTCTCCACATGAAGAACACTAGCACTATGCATTTCAAATTCTCATATGTGCTATTTATTAACTTAATAAACATATGTGGGCTCCAATAGAGCCTCGTCAATTCCCAAACTGATTCCCTGTGAGTGCTGTCAAAGGCATTTATTTTCTTATTTAAATATTGAGCACAACCCACTACTGGCAACGCTGATCGTATTCTGGTATGAACCTAAGGCCTATCCACGTCAATATGGAAGCACTATACTCGAGTTTCGCTCTCGTTTGAGCTCGTCAGTAGTGCATATCCCTGACCGGATCCGGAAACAAGCCCCGGATCACTGGCGTGTGAAGAGGGTGTGTAACCACGCGGCACACGCTGGACACGCCAAATTATCGTAACAGAATATTACAACGTTACCCATCGTAAGCTATGCTCAAGATTGCCCAATTGCCGCGACTGACGTCCGTCAATCGATGTGGACCCGAACGATCAGGACTTCTCACTGGCAAGGAACACCAGGCCTGCTAAAATCCAGTGAACAATAATCAAATTGATTATCTGGTTGTTTCGGGATTTGAAATTTAAATATTGAGCACAACCCACTATTGACAACGCTGATCGTATTCTGGTATGAACCTAAGGCCTATCCACGTCAATATGGAAGCACTATATTAGAGTTTCGCTCTCGTTTGAGCTTGTCAGTAGTGCATATCCCTGATCGGATCCGGAAACAAGCCCCGGCTCACTGGCGTGTGAAGAGGGTGTGTAACCACGCGGCACACGCTGGACACGCCAAATTATCGTAACAGAATATTACAACGTTACCCATCGTAGGCTATGCTCAAGATTGCCCAATCGCCGCGACTAACGTCCGTCAATCGATGTGGACCCGAACGATCAGGACTTCTCACTGGCAAGGAACACCAGGCCTCCTAAAATCCAGTGAACAATAATCAAATTGATTATCTGGTTGTTTCGGGATTTGAAATTTAAATATTGAGCACAACCCACTATTGACAACGCTGATCGTATTCTGGTATGAACCTAAGGCCTATCCACGTCAATATGGAAGCACTATATTAGAGTTTCGCTCTCGTTTGAGCTTGTCAGTAGTGCATATCCCTGATCGGATCCGGAAACAAGCCCCGGATCACTGGCGTGTGAAGCGGGTGTGTAACCACGCGGCATACGCTGAACACGCCAAATTATCATAACAGAATATTACAACGTTACCCATCGTTGGCTATGCTCAAGATTGCCCAATCGCCGCGACTGACGTCCGTCAATTGATGTGGACCCGAACGATCAGGACTTCTCACTGGCAAGGAACACCAGGCCTGCTAAAATCCAGTGAGCAATAATCAAATTGATTATTTGGTTGTTTCGGGATTTGAAATTTAAATATTGAGCACAACCCACTACTACAACGCTGATCGTATTCTGGTATGAACCTAAGGCCTGTCCACGTCAATATGGAAGCACTATACTCGAGTTTCGCTCTCGTTTGAGCTCGTCAGTAGTGCATATCCCTGACCGGATCCGGAAACAAGCCCCGGACCACTGGCGTGTGAAGCGGGTGTGTAACCACGCGGCACACGCTGGACACGCCAAATTATCGTAACAGAATATTACAAAGTTACCCATCGTAGGCTATGCTCAAGATTGCCCAATCGCTGCGACTGACGTCCGTCAATCGATGTGGACCCAAACGATCAGGACATCTCACTGGCAAGGAACACCAGACCTCCTAAAATCCAGTGAGCAATAATCAAATTGATTATTTGGTTGTTTTTCGGGATTTGAAATTTAAATATTGAGCACAATAGTCAATAAATCCAGTATAAAATTGCAAGTTTATTCCAATGCTTTGCTCTATTATTATGAGTAACGTTATCAATTATCTTATCAATTTGGAAACTATTCTGTCTGAATTCTGGCCAAACTAGCCATCTATTTTGTTCAGCTTCCTTCTTTTAAAAGTAAAGTAATGTTAACATCTTGGTGCTTCCTCCACAACGAATGTTCTATATAATTTGTCTGCAATACTTTCTGTCTCGCGTTGTGTTTGCATATTCTGAAATCTAATCGTCGCCCTTCTCTCGATGTTATCTTTCACTCTGGATCGGCGCCTACCTCTTGCTAGCTTGTCCTCGAAGCTTCACTCAAATATATTTTTGAAAGTAAGTCATTTCAGTTAATGTGCCAACATATTTGACTGGTCTCTTTTTCCATTTCTTCACGCAGTTGTCTTTTCATTTGCAATTTCTAAAAGACTTCAATATTTGTATATTTCCACGAAATACAACGTTTTCGCCTGTAAATTCAGATTTCTAGGGCTTCAGTTTTATTTATCATTGTTTGTCCATTCTGCATCATGCAGTAGTGAATAGTTATTGAATAATCCCATGCATATGAAAGTTAATCTAACTTTTGTCCTACAACAGAATAGTTTTCGTGCTCAAAGATTGATGTAAAGGGACGTTAATTGTGCAACCATCTAACGCGTGACACTCTTTTGTTATGTTCTGTCAGCTGCGGTTTATCGTTTTTGCACTTCAGATATGTCCGTGGGTGATCCCTCCATTCTATTAAAAAAAAATTTACTTACATGTTATTGTTACAGAACATTACATTCAACCCCAGCATCGATTGGAAGTTTGTGATTTTCTAGGCAATGTTACATTCGGTACTTTGCCATTATATTCTAAACGACCGATGCTCACACCATTGTGAACATTAACGCAAAGACACCTGCTCTCAAAAGACCTGCTATTGACTTCGAAGCCAGTTTGTCTGATTGTGAGACCGCGTTCACAACCCCGGAGACACAGACACCGACACATACTGATATTAGCTATCAGTTTTTTTATCTGACATAGTTTATCAATTGTTTATATGACATAGTTTATCTGTTTTTTATCTGACACAGTTTCCCAATTTTTTAATCTGACTTAGTGTCAGTTTTTTTTTTTTATTACCCTCGACACTAAAATGCCTTTATTGTTTTTATTTTTTTTTTTTTAAATTTAGATTGTTGAACAGCTGTTTTCTACTAAAGGTCTGTGCTGTGATGGGGTCATGACATTCTGTCAGCTGGTATGCACGGAAGAATATGTGGACAATCTTTCCTTTACTTAGCAAGTGTCGAACCCTCGTGCTCGTCAGCTTTTCAGAGCTACTTCCTGTCAACTTCGCTAAAGAGCCCGCCGACTCTGTGGCGAAGGGGTTACGGACATCATTCGTAATCCTGCATACCGATTTCAAAACCCAGTGCGGGCGATTTGGAAGCAGGCCACGTTTGGTTTGGCTTCCCATGCAAAGGTATGTGTGCTGCTCGTTCAGACAGCAAAGGCAAACTTTTTTTTTTTGGCATATCCTATTTACAGGACATTGCAGTATACACCAGTATTGTTCAGCTGCTGATGGTGTCTTGGCAAGTTTTACATTCAATAGATTGAAAGGCAAACTACAGAGTGTAAATTTGCCAAGAAATCAGGAACAGCCCAAAAAATGCTGGGGTTGACTGCGACGTCCTGTAAATGATATACAACTAGCTTTTTTTTTCCTCATAAATACGACTTTTTTTTTAAATGGGAAAAAAGCGCCCGCATGCCTGGTTGGTGGGTAAATCTGTGGATTGTAGGAAAGTGAGAGGACATAGTCCAACATTTGCATTTGCTAACATACCTCGACTTACTGGACATGGTACATCAATGCACAAAATCCTCTGCAAGGAGTTTGTTTTTTTTTTTTCTTTTTTTCTCTCGTTATTTTGGTTTTTCGTTAAGGAACAGTTTCCTTGCACACGGATATCTCTGAAAGTGCTTCATTCTTCTCTAATTTCTGACACCAGGAGAATCTCTGCACGTGCACTACCGTCGAGGATCCAAATCTGTGTACGTCAGTTGTAGAGATTGACTCGAATAACTGCGCCCGGAAATCGCGTTGATTCTCCGGTTTAAGCTAAAGAGACAAGATCAAAAGTTAAATCCGGATAAGCGAAAGGCAAAAGAGATTTAAATTACCCAGAGGAATATTTTCATTTCTCAATCATTAAAACTAAGCGCCTTTCCTTACATGTCCACTGAGGTGGAACTCATCACCAAATCAGTTAAAATGTAATAAAGATTTGGTGTTGGCAATTATTTCAGTGGCATCTCGGTTTACTTTGAGCAATTAGGTCATGATTATGCGTGTATAACATATGTTGGTTAGTTAGTGAGTTGCACATCCTTTACAGGACGTCGCAGTCAACGCCAGCATTTTTTAAAATTGCTTTTCTGATTTCTTGGCAAGTTTACGTTTAGTAATTTGCCATTGCTTTCTGAACGGACGGCACTCATACCATTTTATAGAAAGCAACGCAAGGCTGTCTGTTGCCAAATCGCCCACAGCTGTATTTCGAACGCAGTATGCGGGATTACGAACTGTGTCCATAACCCCTTCACCCAGAGCCGCAACAAATGTAGGTAAGTAGAGCAAAGGACCTCTTTACACGCCAGATGTGTTTCGAACGTGGTATGCTAGAGTCCGTAGCCCCTTCGCAACAAAACCCATCTGCACTTCTTGTAATTCATGTTCTAGCTTGCATGACGATTTGCTGGAGGGTTTTCCTTGCGTGACGTATTAGTGCGATATACGATTGTTGGTGGACAGTTGTAATTTCCTCTCTTTGCGAGAAGTATGTTTATTGTTCTCTGCTACGCTTGCACCGAACAGCGTTATTCCAGATTTTTACAAACTGTGCGTAATAGATACGGATGCTGGCTTCTCTTTATGGCTGGGTAGCAACTATGGGAATGTCATTATATCTTAGTGGCTTCCCTTTTTCAGGCTGTATTATTAACCGAACTTGCTCATATTAAGGTTCTAGTTATTTCTCTTCATTTTCATGTAAACTTTCGTGGTTCTTTTGTTGTATCATCGCACTTCTTTCCACAGTACTTCTTCCATCTGTCTACAATGTCTTTACCTTCTATTAAATTGTTATCATCTTTGTCATATATTACATGTCTGAATTCACCAGTTAATTTACTAATTTCCTTGACTAAGTCGTATTTTCCCTTTACAATTTGTGATGCTTTATTACATTACAAATATTCATTACAAACAGTTTCTTGTCTTTTCTGGTTGCACTTCTAATGTTTTTCATGTTTTTTTCTTACATGGGCCTATTTATTTCTAACACTGCGTGCTTTAATGTTCTACTTTCCTTCTATTATCCTGAACTTGTTCAATGTGATATTCTTCTTCTTCTTCTTCTTTCGTTCGCCTGAAATATGTTTATAACTGCAATGTTGTCTCTTGTATGAATCTAACAGTCTTTTTTAGTTCATTCAGCGGTCCATAGAGTTTATCTTCCACTGTTGTCTCTCTAGGCCAGAAGGTTCGCCTGGATATGTTGTAGTTTGGGCACTCCTGGAGTATGTGCTCTGCTGTCTGCGACGCCATACCACATGTGCACATGGCTGAGTCACCAATCTTGAATTTTGTATACATGTGGTTGCGTAATCTATTGTGTCCTGTTCTGAGGCGCAGAAGAATTACCTGTTCTGGTCTGTCCATAACGTGGTAGTCGTCTTGAGTAAGGTTTGGTGGCCTTCTGACTGATTTGATCATTCTTTTCTTTTGGTGGTATGTAATAGGCACATCAGGTTGTTCTTCGTTTGCTCCTTCCTTAGCCAATCGATCAGCTCTGTCGTTTCCGGGGACTCCACAGTGGGATGGTATCCATTGTATAAATGTTATTACGCTGACTGCTAAGTTCAGAAAGTAGTGTCCTCAGAACTGGCAATTTCCCAGACAGGAGCGCCTCTATTACGGATTTTGCATCTGTCAATATCACCACAGGTTGTGTACCATGGCTGGTATTTTGTAATTTCTCTGTGGCTATCTTGATTGCCTCAATTTCAGCATCATAGTTATGGCGGTACTTTCCTGTTGGAATTCTGGCCGTGTCTCTAGTATTATTTGGGTATTCTATGTACTCTCCCGCTCCTCCATTTCGAACAGCATTTTGTGCTGACTGTCGTGACTTCCTTTAAAGTGTCGTCCCTGGAGTGAGGAGAGTCAACACCCACATTATAATATTTTTTCCCTATCAATATCCTGGAGAATCCACCAGCTTCCGTCCAACACACTCCATCAGCCCGTGGACACCTTTTCCTATCACTCTCTCACTGTCGTACTATGCCCCCTCTCATACTTCCCCAACGCAACATATTCAACAACTCTTGCTTCTAAAAATTAATAAAGATTAATTTATTAAAAGAAAAGTGTAACGTATATGAGACGTGTATGCGAAGAAAATGTGTGATGTGTTCTATAATGTGTGTAGGATCGGACTCTCAGATAATAGCATAGTCAGTTCATCCTTGCAAGGACACACCACAGCACGTTAAGTCAGAACAAGTCCACCTCACCCGGTACTGTATCTCTCCTGCCGGACACCGACTGTCATCTGTAGCTACCTGGTAATCCATCTTCCTGATCATCCGAAATAGATCTTCTTCTTCTTCAGCGTTCCGAGCCATTGAGGTTCTTTGCTGCAAATACAATCTGTCTCCATTCGTCTCTCTGGTGGACCTTCTCTTGCCAGTCGCTGATTCCAAGTGCTTGTAGGTCTGTATGTATATTATCTCTCCACCGCCTTCTTGGTCTACCGAAATAGATACTGTTTGTAAATTACAGCTGATCATGGACCGGTTGCCCAATGCACATATTTCCTATCGTTCTTAAAGAATGCAAAAATCCTTTGTAGTGAGTATTTAGGTATCACGGTTATTGTTAATATACTTGAACCCAACTAGTGTCTATCTAGGTTCAGGTATCATGTCTTTTGAACTATTTCACTAGAATATATCACACCATGTGACTATTATATTTTAATGTTCTTGTTTAGGTACTAATGTTCTTATGCTGTGTGATGCATCAGCAATCATCACCCATCTTAGGTGAACATTAACACGCAGGAATCGTCATATTGGTTGGCTCTTCTGAGTCATGTTATGGTGAACCCTCCTGATTATGAGTCCAGCGTAAACATAATACCATCTTTCTTCTCGGACGTTATTCCTTTTTAGTAATAAACATTTGAGTGTCCAACTGGTGTTATGTCTAATTGACGTTGCACTTCATCAAACCCAGTGTTGAACTTCCTCGTAACTGGTATGGAACCTGTGAGAAAAACAATACATCTTGTGATAGTACTAGTCACTGATCCTACCGGCTGAGTGTAAGTTTATTGCCTTGCTCAGTTATTTTATAGCTAACTAAACTCTGTCATAGAGCATATTAGCTCCTCACCTACGTCCGAATCAGGCGGTGACAAGGAAAGACCCATAAACAGAGTGCACAACTTCAGTGGGCAAACCCTTGAAAGATCCCCCCATTGGACACTTTCCCCATCTAAAATCTCTCCAATTATCACCCCGCTATCCTATTCATCCTAGCAGAGCCAATTATCACTTCACTACTCTAACTAGTTTTAACAAGACTACTGCCTATATTAATTAGGCCTAAATAGACTATATTGACTACCTTATGCAAACCGCCTCATTCCGGGATGGCTGCTACACTTTGCCATAACGACACATGCTAGTTAATGTTAAATTAATCTAACACTGTAGAGCTCTCCCACAAACACGTCCATCATAATCCGCGGTTTTGGTCAACACTGTTTCTCCCAATCATGGTTTATGGCAAAACCTAAAATTGGTCACGTGACAGTATTCATTATGTCCACACAGGTGTTATTTGGACATATCATCCATTGTCAAGAATCTATCCTCCCTGGCTTAGTCACTGTCAGAGTTGTCATCACTTGCTTTGACATCCCCAACAAGCTAGCGAGTTACTGTATGATCCCAACAACATTTGTCAATAGCAATCTGCCAATCTGCGTGATGTCCGGAAACTCTAAATGACAGACTGACTGTTTTCTCCCGAGCTGAGTACTTCCGCTTTCAATCCGACCTGTTTATAAACTATGAAAGTGGTGTATTGAGTCATCTCACTCACTTCCCCTACACATCTGCATCTGTTAACTTTGTCCGACCTGTGATGGTTGACATTTGATTGTAACCAGGATCTGACGGGTTCTATCTGTATTCGAATGTTGATAAACTGTCAAAGCGATGCAGGGAATTTGACATCCAATTTGTTTTTTCTGTTAGTTAAAATAGTTTTGGCTTTGCAGATAGGCCGGTTAATCAGAAAGTCTCTATAGTAATCAACTGGTTAAACGCAGGGTTTTATTTTTGTGACACTGACCCATCTGTGTAGACTCGGATCCAGAGGTCCTGTGGGTATTCGTCATCAAGGAAGCTGAGAGTGGCTGTTCTGCGCTGTACACTGTTTTGTTCTTCCTTGTCAAATATTCCTCTCACTTTTGACTGAATTTGTAGCGATATTCTATGTTCATCTTTCCACGGGGTTCGCTCTGGAATAGTTGTCAGGGGGATACCAACTTGTCAGTGTTTATGCTGATACACCATCTATCCGCCCATGCAACAAATGTATCTACAGCTCTCTGTAGCAATATGGTTGCCACTGATGCATGTTCATTTGCGCTCCACAAAACCAGGTCATCAGCGTACATTGCCGCTTTAATTCCATCGGGTAGATTAGCAACAAGATCATTGATGAAGATTAGAAAAAGGTTTGGGGACAGGACTCCGCCCTGGGGAACACCGTGACGCAATAGTACTTTCTTGCTCTTGAGACCGTCTATCTGTACTCTGGCTCTTCTGTTGTGCAAGTATGCTTTTACCCATTTGTACATTCTTCCATTGACTTTACAGTTTGTCAGTTTCTTCATCAGACCTTCTTTCCAAACTTTGTCAAAGGCTTTCTTCAGATCTATCCAAGCCGCAAGTACCAGCTTCTTCTCTTGGAATGCATCCTTAACTTCTTGAGAGAGGTAGGTTGTCTGATATATCTCTGATTCTTGTACTTTTTACGTTTAGGAATCATGCCTTGTGCCGATAAGATGAGAATATTTTCTGCTTATGTTGCTAGCTCATTAGGAGTCATGTCTTCTTGTTTTTCCATCAACACCCCGAATTTGTCTTTTCTTTCAATGGTATGTTTAGATGATGATACCATCTGAATATTATTTTTGATCATTCTTGATGGGCAAACACAATATTCAGATGGTATTACTTAATCCAACCATATTGATTCGACTCTTTGTGTCACTTCCCTTTGTTTTATTGTGAAATCTGAGACAAGTACGAGTAGTTCATACTATCTGCCCTGGTCAGATCCTGATACTGTTTTTATGGATGTCAAACGTGCCCTTCATCTTTGCTCTGTTGAGAGGAAAACACCTTGCTTCCCATAGTTACCATCAGCAGGCTTTTGTGGCTAATAGACAGCTAGCGCGTTTCACAATCTCACATATTGGGGTCGAAATCAGCAGCAACGAGTTTGTATGAACGTCGGTTGTTCAGAAATTAGTGGCGAACTACTGATGTAAAATTGTCTAGACCATTACAATCAGCCAACAATAACGCTACGTCCTGTAAAGGACACGTGGGTACCTTTTTGTTACCATTGGAGAGGTCCACGTGTACAGACTTCTTGGATTTGCGATTGTGAGTGTGTGGGAGTGAGTATGCGCAGCATAGTCTGTGTGAATCTGTTAGTCACTAGAAAACCAGCAGCCACACATTACTGCATAGGGCAACCAGTTAGTTCAGCGACCGGCCTGCCGGAATTGGAATTGTTCTGAACATGCAGTTCACGCTACAAACAACTGCGGGCAGTTGCAAACGCACTCCACGCGAATGTCAGAGCTTACAGTGTCGCTCCCCGTACTCAACTCACGAGCAGGGCGACGGAACCATGCACTACCAGTCCAACATGAGGAAAATGCGTAAGCAAACTGTAGCCACAATCATAAACACTCTAGAGACCTTAACAGCTCAACTGCCTATCCTCCATGTTGAGGATGGGACTGTGTATGAATCTGTGTCTTAGTGTGTGTGTGTGTGTGTGTGTGTGTGTGTGTGTGTGCATGCTAGTGTGCGTGTATGTTTGTGTGTGTGTGCATGCTAGTGTGCGTGTATGTTTGTGTGTGTGTGAATGCGTTATTTGTGTAAGATTTTGCGTGGATGTGTTTGTGTGTGTGTGTGTGTGTGTGCGCGCGCGCGCACGCGATAGCCAGACATAGTCTGCAAAAGTTGAACAGGAAACATTGGACATCCTCCTCGCCCTAGATTAGATGTGGATTTGCTGTGCTTTAAACAAAATGGTTTAAAAGTCATGTGGAACGACTTCAATGCACCGGTTTTATCTCATATGTTTGGTCTCTGTCGGCAAGGCGGCCTGCCGAAAGCGCCGAACAAAGTAAAGAACTCCGTAGCTCCGGCGACAACCCCTGGAAGTCACCGAGACAATTGCACCCATGAACGAACCACGTAGGCCGGAATCGAACCTACAACCTTTCGCGTGCGAGACAGGCAGCGTAACCACTTCACTGGGGAGAATGTCGGATAGGGTATGGGGCCTATGAATGGATGCT
>OY992892.1:51571784-51576784 GCA_963921405.1 Cepaea hortensis | reverse complement strand
GGTTGGTTGGTTGGTTGGTTGGTTGGTTGGTTGGTTGGTTGGTTGGTTGGTTGGTTGGTTGGTTGGTTGGTTGGTTGGTTGGTTGGTTGGTTGGTTGGTTGGTTGGTTGGTTGGTTGGTTGGTTGGTTGGTTGGTTGGTTGGTTGGTTGGTTGGTTGGTTGGTTGGTTGGTTGGTTGGTTGGTTGGTTGGTTGGTTGGTTGGTTGGTTGGTTGGTTGGTTGGTTGGTTGGTTGGTTGGTTGGTTGGTTGGTTGGTTGGTTGGTTGGTTGGTTGGTTGGTTGGTTGGTTGGTTGGTTGGTTGGTTGGTTGGTTGGTTGGTTGGTTGGTTGGTTGGTTGGTTGGTTGGTTGGTTGGTTGGTTGGTTGGTTGGTTGGTTGGTTGGTTGGTTGGTTGGTTGGTTGGTTGGTTGGTTGGTTGGTTGGTTGGTTGGTTGGTTGGTTGGTTGGTTGGTTGGTTGGTTGGTTGGTTGGTTGGTTGGTTGGTTGGTTGGTTGGTTGGTTGGTTGGTTGGTTGGTTGGTTGGTTGGTTGGTTGGTTGGTTGGTTGGTTGGTTGGTTGGTTGGTTGGTTGGTTGGTTGGTTGGTTGGTTGGTTGGTTGGTTGGTTGGTTGGTTGGTTGGTTGGTTGGTTGGTTGGTTGGTTGGTTGGTTGGTTGGTTGGTTGGTTGGTTGGTTGGTTGGTTGGTTGGTTGGTTGGTTGGTTGGTTGGTTGGTTGGTTGGTTGGTTGGTTGGTTGGTTGGTTGGTTGGTTGGTTGGTTGGTTGGTTGGTTGGTTGGTTGGTTGGTTGGTTGGTTGGTTGGTTGGTTGGTTGGTTGGTTGGTTGGTTGGTTGGTTGGTTGGTTGGTTGGTTGGTTGGTTGGTTGGTTGGTTGGTTGGTTGGTTGGTTGGTTGGTTGGTTGGTTGGTTGGTTGGTTGGTTGGTTGGTTGGTTGGTTGGTTGGTTGGTTGGTTGGTTGGTTGGTTGGTTGGTTGGTTGGTTGGTTGGTTGGTTGGTTGGTTGGTTGGTTGGTTGGTTGGTTGGTTGGTTGGTTGGTTGGTTGGTTGGTTGGTTGGTTGGTTGGTTGGTTGGTTGGTTGGTTGGTTGGTTGGTTGGTTGGTTGGTTGGTTGGTTGGTTGGTTGGTTGGTTGGTTGGTTGGTTGGTTGGTTGGTTGGTTGGTTGGTTGGTTGGTTGGTTGGTTGGTTGGTTGGTTGGTTGGTTGGTTGGTTGGTTGGTTGGTTGGTTGGTTGGTTGGTTGGTTGGTTGGTTGGTTGGTTGGTTGGTTGGTTGGTTGGTTGGTTGGTTGGTTGGTTGGTTGGTTGGTTGGTTGGTTGGTTGGTTGGTTGGTTGGTTGGTTGGTTGGTTGGTTGGTTGGTTGGTTGGTTGGTTGGTTGGTTGGTTGGTTGGTTGGTTGGTTGGTTGGTTGGTTGGTTGGTTGGTTGGTTGGTTGGTTGGTTGGTTGGTTGGTTGGTTGGTTGGTTGGTTGGTTGGTTGGTTGGTTGGTTGGTTGGTTGGTTGGTTGGTTGGTTGGTTGGTTGGTTGGTTGGTTGGTTGGTTGGTTGGTTGGTTGGTTGGTTGGTTGGTTGGTTGGTTGGTTGGTTGGTTGGTTGGTTGGTTGGTTGGTTGGTTGGTTGGTTGGTTGGTTGGTTGGTTGGTTGGTTGGTTGGTTGGTTGGTTGGTTGGTTGGTTGGTTGGTTGGTTGGTTGGTTGGTTGGTTGGTTGGTTGGTTGGTTGGTTGGTTGGTTGGTTGGTTGGTTGGTTGGTTGGTTGGTTGGTTGGTTGGTTGGTTGGTTGGTTGGTTGGTTGGTTGGTTGGTTGGTTGGTTGGTTGGTTGGTTGGTTGGTTGGTTGGTTGGTTGGTTGGTTGGTTGGTTGGTTGGTTGGTTGGTTGGTTGGTTGGTTGGTTGGTTGGTTGGTTGGTTGGTTGGTTGGTTGGTTGGTTGGTTGGTTGGTTGGTTGGTTGGTTGGTTGGTTGGTTGGTTGGTTGGTTGGTTGGTTGGTTGGTTGGTTGGTTGGTTGGTTGGTTGGTTGGTTGGTTGGTTGGTTGGTTGGTTGGTTGGTTGGTTGGTTGGTTGGTTGGTTGGTTGGTTGGTTGGTTGGTTGGTTGGTTGGTTGGTTGGTTGGTTGGTTGGTTGGTTGGTTGGTTGGTTGGTTGGTTGGTTGGTTGGTTGGTTGGTTGGTTGGTTGGTTGGTTGGTTGGTTGGTTGGTTGGTTGGTTGGTTGGTTGGTTGGTTGGTTGGTTGGTTGGTTGGTTGGTTGGTTGGTTGGTTGGTTGGTTGGTTGGTTGGTTGGTTGGTTGGTTGGTTGGTTGGTTGGTTGGTTGGTTGGTTGGTTGGTTGGTTGGTTGGTTGGTTGGTTGGTTGGTTGGTTGGTTGGTTGGTTGGTTGGTTGGTTGGTTGGTTGGTTGGTTGGTTGGTTGGTTGGTTGGTTGGTTGGTTGGTTGGTTGGTTGGTTGGTTGGTTGGTTGGTTGGTTGGTTGGTTGGTTGGTTGGTTGGTTGGTTGGTTGGTTGGTTGGTTGGTTGGTTGGTTGGTTGGTTGGTTGGTTGGTTGGTTGGTTGGTTGGTTGGTTGGTTGGTTGGTTGGTTGGTTGGTTGGTTGGTTGGTTGGTTGGTTGGTTGGTTGGTTGGTTGGTTGGTTGGTTGGTTGGTTGGTTGGTTGGTTGGTTGGTTGGTTGGTTGGTTGGTTGGTTGGTTGGTTGGTTGGTTGGTTGGTTGGTTGGTTGGTTGGTTGGTTGGTTGGTTGGTTGGTTGGTTGGTTGGTTGGTTGGTTGGTTGGTTGGTTGGTTGGTTGGTTGGTTGGTTGGTTGGTTGGTTGGTTGGTTGGTTGGTTGGTTGGTTGGTTGGTTGGTTGGTTGGTTGGTTGGTTGGTTGGTTGGTTGGTTGGTTGGTTGGTTGGTTGGTTGGTTGGTTGGTTGGTTGGTTGGTTGGTTGGTTGGTTGGTTGGTTGGTTGGTTGGTTGGTTGGTTGGTTGGTTGGTTGGTTGGTTGGTTGGTTGGTTGGTTGGTTGGTTGGTTCGTTGTGAATCCAGTGGAAGATTGTTAGTTTTATTTCTAAAGTCTGGCACGTTGGCATTCACGCGTCTAAATAGGAAGTCAGCATGTCCGATTGGATTAAAAAAAAAGTTCGCTCTTAAACTTCCAGTGTGCTGTTGCTGAGATAGCGGGTTCAATCCCTACACCGGTCAGGTGGAGTAAAATATCGACTTCTCGTCCTTGACTTGGGGACGCAAATTACCAGTACTCAGAATCCAGAGTGGATTCGCCTGATGGCGAGGGACGCTGGTAAGAAAATCTAGCGCACACGCAATAATCAGTCCAGTGGACTCCCTAGTAGTGGCAACTACTACGAGTAGCAGCTCGTGTTTTTGGCGTCGCTTGAGTTTAAATCAAGTGAACAAAGAAGAAAAATAGGTGTCTAGACAGTGAAAAAGGCTTGTGTGAATCAACGTGAGAGTAGTGTAGAGACTTAACTCGTGACCCGTGACCAAAGTTCCATATTCACGGGGACTGTGTGGTAGATGTCTCTTTTTCAATTCAGCTGAGATGGATATTGGGATGAAATCATGTAATTTATTATATCAATTAATGACTGTTAGAGACTAATGCTAGGTTATTAATGTTTCCTCCAACTGCTCAGGTATTTCCTTGTCAACAATGTCAATGGGAGTTCGAAAGAATTACAGCTTATTCTCTATAATTTGTTAAGGTGAGGAGACACATCATATACACAAACAGGGCGAGTATATTACCATGTCTAAAAGATAAATTTAAACATTCTTATCCAAACTAGGGATTCTGTTTTGTTGCAAGTGGTAACACAAAACGGTGGACTGAAAAACAAAACTCCAGGATGTGCAACAAGGAGGAAAGGATGGAGATCACAAGACCTCTGCTGTGGTGATGACAGCCGATATATCCAGTCAGATAGCTTAAACTACTTCAAGAATATTCTCTATGTCTACGTTATTCTGTAAAACCACATTCTTTCCTTTTTCTTTCCTAAGAACACTTCTTTCCTATGCTTCCAATGAGTGCAAATAAATATTAGCGAATGTTTTTTCTCACGTTATCACAATGGCCTCTAAGAATTTGCCGGCTGTTAATATTAAAGTTACCTCGGCCTTCCTAACGAAATTCGCAACCCCGCGTATTGCGTTCAAAATCAGCTGCAGAAAATTTGGTAGTAGACCGCCTTGTGTTGATTTAAAAAAATGATATGAGCGTCGGTCGTTTAGAAATAAATGACTGTAACAATGCGTGAGGAACAAGTGAAAGTAACAATGCGAGGTTGCAGGTGTTATGTCGGAGGTGGGACCAGGAACGTTAATTAATAGATCCAGCTAACGGGGGAGACCCAAGACAGTGGTATTGCAGATCATGCACCAGTCTAGATTTGATCACCGGTGGGAAGGTAAAACGTGCTAGTAGTTGGATAGACAAAGGAAAACCCCAAAATGGAATGTTCGTGGGAACCGGTAATTAGGATCAAAGGTGAAATAGAGTTTCAATGGGGGAGAGGGGGGGGGGGTGTCCCTTGGAAGCGGATAAAAAGAGAAGAAATTGATGTGTCGGGGAGAATTAGAGTTTGAGGAAGTTAGAAAGACGTGGCCCCGGGAGTTAGACGTGGGCAAGACGTGGCCCATAAGGATAGACTCAGGAGAGTTGGTTATACTTGGTCTAACTGAGAGTTCGACGGAACAGTTCACTTTATCGGGTGTTATAGGGGCCCGTGGAAGGTAGTGTTGTACTCCACAGGAGTGAAAAGGATATATGTAGATCTGTTCTAAACGCTCCTAAATAGTGCTGTGCGTTGTGTTGATTTATAGTGAATAAATCTCATGTGTGTGCAACCCGGTGTTGTGAAGTGCCAAATAGTTGTTAATCAAAGTAATGATCTGTAATGTGGTGCCTGTGGCAGATACATCCTACACTAAACAGTGATATCTGCAAAATATAGGGATCTTAGATAACAGCCAATGTCTGCCTGTTACAGGGGATTGTGACAATGACAAACTACTAAAAGTAAT
>OY992892.1:51554284-51566784 GCA_963921405.1 Cepaea hortensis | reverse complement strand
AGTTCGTTCCTCAGTCGAACTCTGCCTACAACGCACTATCTTTGATAATAAGGAAAAATGAAGAGAGAAAGAGAGAAGGAGAAAGAGGATGAGAGTAAGGGATAGGAAAGATTTAGGTTCGTGTCTCCGCGTGAGAACAATAGTTAATTATACTATTGCACCATCAATGCCTCGTGGTGTATGTTATCAGGTTATAGGAGAGATGTACAGCCCACCTCACAATGTCTCTAAACTACTCTAATCTACACAATCTCAGACTGACAAATCGAAATAAAAGGCAACTCAAACATATATTTATTTTCTTCTGAACAGTAACAGAGTGACAATCTACAGCATAATCGCATAGAGTAACCAGTACATGCATTGAAGACACATATAATGTACATGTATAATCGACTCCAAAAACAACACAATACTGCATGACGTCACAAGGGGAGATAGATAATATATTATACTACTATGCAACCGGATGTTAGGGAAATATTACCTACTATCACCTCCTAACCGCATGAAGAAAAGGACTAAAGCTAGGAATTACACCGGCCTTTGTTTCATAACTATCTCTCCGTAGGCTTATTAGTGGTACATGTATTCAGCCCAAATACCCATTGATCCACAGATTGATCCATCAATCCATATACCCAGGGAATTAATTCGCTCCCATCCAACTTGTTCAGCGGGTAACTGTTTATTCAGCTATGCCCGGTATGTCTAGGCAACTCAAGTTTACCCAGGCAATGCCTGAAACATTATAAAACAATACCCGTGAGTTTTATGTGAGAATAAACCTTAGTCTTTCACTACCTACAAAGTCCTTAACATCTATCGCTTCTTTATCTATACTAGTATTAGTATATCTTAGCCATAGCATAAATTAAGAACCGTATTGTAAACACAGTAATCTATCGCCTACATATATTTAACTAACATTATTATCGCCTATTTCCCGACGCGCCGCCTACAGCCAACATAACCCTAAAAGTATTTAACCATTTACCCGAAGATTTGAACTCGTTGCCTGTACCCCGCCAGGCCAATTTAACTACACAACAGCAGAAGCGCGACCTCCTTTCACCTATGTCCAGCGAACAAAAGACAACATTCCTTTCCATACCGCCCAAGTCTCTCCGCCGATCTCACCTGTCCTTATTGTTTGGTTGACCCAGTGGTCGCTTCGCCGGTGCAGCTCGTCTGCTAGACCCGGCCTCTGTGTTGTTTATATCTTGCAGTAGCCTTTCGTTTTATATTAACAGGCTGTGTCGACCCGCCTAGTTATCATTAATCTTGTAGCCTAATCGCTTAATTTACATGCACATATATAGTTTATCCACACTCTGCCCATCTAACCGATTAATTTGACTCCCATCACCCTATTTTGGCCATTTAGATATAGGTCATATGCAGGACGTCGCATTCAGTCCTGATCCTTGTCGGTTGTTCGTGATTTCTTAGCACGTTAACCTACGTTAGTTTGCTGTAGGTTTCTAAACTAAGGTACCTTATTATAATCTAGCGAATACTCTAACAATGCCTTATGTCTACTTACATTCGCTTCTGCCATCCAGTTGCTTTTCTGGTTGCCCTTCTGGGTTTCATTTGTCTCTGCCCAATCAATCGCTTGTCGTGGATCCCACTTGACCTTTCCGTCCTATCTGACTTTTAGTCTCCTGCGTGGTCCCAACCACAGTGTCCCTGGCTATTGTCGTCCTATTTGACGTTTAGCCATCTACTGCAATCAACGAGCGGTCTCCTTGGCTGGCGGTCCTCTTAACTCAAGTGGCTTTCTTGCACTTTAACGACCCTCGGACTCTGCGTGTCTTTCCCTTCTTTGGCTTATCTGCCTTGGGTAGGTTCCGTTCACAGATCCTTAGTCGTTCCCACTCCTATCAGTGATTCAGACGAGCTCTAGCATGGGCGCTTGTCCGTCTTCCTTCACTTCCTCCTCCTCCAGATACTATACAGACTTGGGCACGGATTAGCCACAATTTCTGAAGTCCTGTTACTATGTTCCTTGAGCTGCCCCAAGAGGGCACAGACCCCCGCCACTCCCGGTGTCCACTATCAACTGTCCTCTCTCCTGTTCGACTCTTCTTCAACTGACTGGATACCAAAGTATATATCACCTCTTGAGTTGGCGCCTTTCTTGAATCACGTGACCATGCTTCTCTCATCTCGCTACGGTCATCCAATCAGTACCTCGCGTACCCTGCTTAATTTGCATCTTATTATTAATCCAACTCCCTTCACCCCAATACGACCTTGTTTTTGAGTTCATAGTCCTTGTTTGAGTTCATGCTCCTTTAATTAGATTTCCCAGCTCAAGCACGTTCCCACTGCTATAAATCTGCCAGCCTACAGTACCTATCTTTTGTTCCTTGACAGTCTCAGTTTATTTCCGATCTGGTATGCACCTATAAACTATGTGGCCTGTGTTGTTTTCTGACAGCTCGAACCTAAAGTATACATTACATCTGGCATTCCCCGACCCTGAGAAAGCTACAGAACAACGAAAGTTGAGGTAGAGTTTTAGGAAACCGAAACAATTCGGGTTCAGAGCTTGAACTTTCAAGCTGTTTTAAAAATACCTTGGCCGATGAACTTAGATACTTCCAAATTCCACTACTGGTTTTGGTGTCATTAATATCTAGTGCCTCGTTGTCCCATTTTGTGAGGCATCAGGCGTTCACAAAAATAAGACGTTTATTGAACATGCACGATGAGCCATCAGGTGAGTGATGAAGCACGTCTTCTGTTATTCAACTATACAATCCTAGCAATTTATTAATATTCGAGCTTCTCCTGGACTATTATTCAAGCTGCATGTATCCCCTGCTGCCCGTCGTCTTGACTTGTCTTGCCACTGGACTCAGGTGGACCCAGGCGAGCGAGCGAGGTCGACGAATTGCGCAACTCTTCCTCACTTTAATCCTATTCATCGCACAAGTCATTCTTCATCCATCTTCATAGCCTCTGCTGTCATTTATAGCATGCGATAATCCTCCATTAGCCATTGAACGGTTATCTTTATAATGTCTCAGCCACAAACTTGCAGTTATGGTCTGTTTACTTTTG
Source organism: Cepaea hortensis (assembly GCA_963921405.1). NCBI lineage: Eukaryota > Metazoa > Mollusca > Gastropoda > Stylommatophora > Helicidae > Cepaea > Cepaea hortensis. The sequence goes on along the minus strand of OY992892.1, from coordinate 51,563,712 downwards.
TCTCCGCCAATATAAAATTCCATATCTCAGTAACCAATTGAGGGAAAATTATGAGATTTAGCATATAACCGTATCATTATGTCCACCATACAAACAATTTTTGTTCTGAAGATTGTACAGCAGATGTCAATGTTTGTTTATGTGCGGTATATAATTTACGGGTCAAAGATTAAGTCCATAATTTTTATGTATTACACCTTTACGCAGACACATTTTAAAACATTATCTCGAGGTTCATGTTATGGAGCCAACGGAGCTCAGTTAAATGGGATTGATCAGAGGTGTGGTCAATGTGGGTTCTTTCATGAAACGTGATTATATAAATAAATATATAAATAAGTCTTGCCATTACTATAATATTAATAGCCAATATTTGAATGTGTGAATATTGTTCAATGGGAGTGAATGTGAAATTGTGTACACTTCAAAGCATCGCTATGAAGTTGTACACATATTGGTGTCAAGAAGCTGATCGCAGGAAACTGTTTACCAATATTACAAATCCCGAAAAAAAGAACAGTGCATGCATTGGGTTTGAGTAAACGGTCATTTCGTCGATGGGTGCAAGAATCTGGAATGAAACCAACACGTTATAAGCAAACAGTAGGTAGAAAGGCAAGTGTAGACAGCTTTGACAAGGATGTCATAAGGCGAGCTATTATAAAAATGCTGGATGCCAAAGAAACAGTGATTGTAAGAAAGCTTAGGGTTTGGTTGAGAAAGAACAACAACATAGAGCTATCCAAAACAACTTTGTGGAAAATTATAAGGACATTAGGCTTCACTTTTAGAAAGTACAAGGGAGGTAGAAATATCCTTTGCGAGCAACCGAATTTAGGAGCCATGAGAAGCCTACGTGAAAATAAGGGAAATGTGCAAAAATAAATTATGACATAATGTATTTGGATGAGACGTGGATCAATGTGCAACACACAAGTGAAAAGGAATGGCAATCAGTGGATGGAAATATAAAGCTATATGTGCCCAGTAGTAAAGGACAGAGTTTGGTCATAGCCTATGCTGGTAGTACTCATAATGGCTAACTACAGAATGCTGGACTCGTGTTCGTATCAAAGCATACAGACAATAGGGATTATCATGATAAGATGAATGGTAATGTATTTAGAGATTGGCTCGAGAATACACTACTTCCCTTCCTTGATAGACCGTCTTGTCTAATCATGGACAATGCGTCATATCACAATGTTGTTGCCCAAGAAGATAAAATATCTACGGCATTGAGCACAAAGGAAGCAATAAAAATATGGCTCCGAAGGGAAAATATACCATTTCCAGAAACATATTTCAAGCTACAATTGTTGTCTCTTGTAAAACAGGCGCAAAAAAGCAAGAAATATCAAATCAACAAGTTGATAGAAGAGCATTGCCATAGGTGCTTGAGACTTCCGCCGTACCATTCTCATTTAAACCCTATAGAACTTGTGTGGGCTAAAATTAAATGGCCGCATGGCATGGGCGAGAAAGGAACACTGAGCTGATCCACGACTCTTGTGATCGAGTGAAATGGCGAGTCATGACCGCCCACGCTTTCTGGCATGGCACATGATTGATTGATTGGCAGCTGACAATACTCATTCAAATTGTCTGACGTCAAGATACTAACCCAGTCCGCGCTACTAAATGTTGATAAAAGTTACTGGGAAAAAATGTGAGGACCATGTGTTGAAAGACGAAGATGACTATTGGAGAAAGGATGGATTGAATTTTATGCAACCGAGATCACACATCAACCTACTGGAATCGTCCGTCACAGATTAAGGTCTGGGCAGATCGCAGACCTTAATCCACGTGCACACTTACTGGGATATTTTGCTAAAACTATTCAGGCGAATTGCAGACCTTAAACATTACAGCATCAGCACAATGTAAATGGCAACAGTTTGTATTCCACAGTGATGAATTTTCAATTCCGCAAGCCCTCAGCGGTGACAAACAACTGGTATTGAAGAAAAGAAAACGCACTAAACGCATTGAATACCAACAGAAGAGTAATATTGTGGTGGAAACTGACATATTGTGGCATAACAAGAAACGTGAGAGCAAACACGTTGTCAAATTATAGGACAACACACGTACATACGAATCAATCTATAAAATTCAATGAAAAGAGGACTAACATCTTGGTCGTTAAGAAGAAAGCCCACTACAGAGACACTGACAACTATTTTCATAGTGCAAAACAGGTAATCTTGTTCCGTCTCTGAACGGTCAACAGCAGAGTAGACAATCTTTCACGAAGACTCAAAACGGGTCTATCACCCATGTGTACGTGTGAACAAACTACACAGACAGCTGAACAGATCCTTAAAATTTGACACACGATGACTAAATTGCTGTATCATTTCTAGTCACTCCATATGCACATTAACGCCCAGCTATTTTGAAGCTTTCACGAACTCAATATAAAAAGCTAAATGTATCCTAGTAACATGACTCCTTGTGTACACATTATTGTGTACATTATTAACCAGCAGCTGAAGAAACAAGAAGGAAATGAAAAATACGGTAAGAAATATATTATTTTTACTTTCCTATCAATTTACACATTATTTAATCAATGCCTCTGTAAATTCTCTGTCTTTACTAATATTACACATTGCACCCCTCTCGGGAGTCTCCGTGTTGAAGTGGTCAAGCCGTCTGACTCGGGCTTCGAAGGTTGTATGTTCGATTCCGGGCTGCGTCCTTCATTTCACGAGTGAATTTTTGTCTGAGACTCCCGAAGGTCGTCGCTGGAGCTATAGAGTTCATGCTCTGTGCGACGCTTTCCACGCTGCGGAAAGATACTGAGCCATATGGGATAATAAAAAAAAAACCGGAGCAATGCAGTCGACCCTGTCGATTTTAAAGCGACTTTTTTTCCATTGCACCCACTCCCATACGAATCTGGCTACGCCTTTTACTTGCGTAGTTACCCAAAATGACGTGCTTTACTATAAGACTAGTTTGTTAGCGTGAATTCACTACATTTTCGCCAAAACATCAAAGAATGTTGCCGCTTTCGATGATTTAAGTTGCCTTTGGATCTATCAAAGACATATTCCTTGAATGGGGATAAATATAAGACGGCAGGGAAACTTTCATAATGATGCAACAGACAGTTTCCATAAAAATTAATCGTGAATAAACGCATTCCTTTCTGAACAGACTATACCTCCTTTCTGGAGTATGATTCCTCTGAGTCCCTGCACATGATTGTATCTGCATAACACAACCCCGTATATAGCGAATACCATGTGGATTTTTTTTTTTTTTTTTTTTTTTTTTTTTTTTTTTTTTTGCGTATCCTTTTACAGGACTTAGCTGTCAACACCAGCATCTTTCAGCTGTATGTTGATCTCTTGGCAAGATTACGCTCAGTAGTTTGACCATGTGGATACCCGAACAAATATGCTAGACCAGTCGGTTCCTCCTGTGAACCGCCGCCAACCTCATTGGGACGTTCTAACCCGTCTAATGTACGTTACACCAACACGTCAGTAGGTAACCATACATCACAAAAGCACAATATCGGTGCGGTATAGTGCAACTGTAATTTGTGACGTTGTCAACTCTGACCAATGCCACATGACAGATTATGAGACGATTGTCTAAACAGAATTACAGATACAGCTTCATGGTGTTTTAGAAGCATTCGCAGATTAATTTACTCTACACTTTCTGTTGTTCTGCGAATATATATATATATATATATATATATATATATATATATATATATATATATATATATATATATATATCATCATCATCAAGTGCCCTACCATCTGGCGTAGGCGTTCATGGCTCTCCACAGATCTCGGTCTTTGGTGTTCTGGATCAACTCTGCTGCTGATATTCCTCCGTGCCACCGTCTCAATCCATCCAGCATCATTTCTCTTGGTCTGCCTCTGCCTCTCTTCCCCTCGATCTTTCCAGTTGTCACGATGTTCTCCAATGCCTCTCTTCTCATTACATGACCAAAGAAAGCTGTTTGTCTCTTTCTTATTGTTGTATATAGTGTTCTAGTTTCATTAGCCTGTTTCAGGCAGTCGTCGTTAGTTACTCTGGCAGTCCAAGGAATTCTCAACATTTGTCTCAGGAACCACATCTCTGTTGCTTCTAATTTATTCTTAATTTGTTCATTTACATTCCAAGATTCACTGCCATACAGCAAAACTGGTTCTACATAGCATTTCAGCACTCTCTTTCTTACACTCAGTGATAGTGACCTATTGCATAAGATACTCTTCATTTTCTGAAATGCGGCCTTTGCCTGCCCTATTCTGCTCCTAATCTCTGTTGTACATCTTCCATCTGATGTTATAAATGTCCCTAGGTATCTAAAATTATCCACTTGGTTAAGAATTTTTCCTTCTATTTCTATGTCACATTTTGGTGTCACCATTTCCTTTGATATCACCATTGTTACTGTTTTCTTGATATTCAAGGAGAGTCCTTTCCTTGCACTCTCTGTTACTACAGTGTCCAACAATTGTTGTAGGTCTGTTGATTTATCTGCCACCAATACTGTGTCATCTGCATAGCGTATATTATTTATATTATAACCTCCAACTAGTATTCCTAGTATTCCTGGCATCTCTTTGATCTCTCTTATTATTACTTCGCTATATAGGGAGAAGAGATCTGGTGACAAGACACATCCCTGTCGTACTCCTAGCTTTATGTGTTCGTAACTACCCTCTTTATTTCCAATTTTAATTGCTGCTACTTGGTTCCAGTAAATATTCTTTATTATTCTTAAATCTTTCCCATCAATGTTGATATCTTCTAACATTTTAATCAGCTCGCTCGTGTTTTACTTTATCAAATGCCTTAGTATAATCTATGAAGCATAAATATATGTCTTTCTCTTTCTCTATTGACCTTTCTATTAGTGTCCGTAATGTATATATTGCATTGTTTGTGCCCTTTCCCTCCACAAATCCATACTGTTCTTCACTAATTTCCATTTTTATTTTCTTTCTGGTTCTTCTCATTATGATTCTGAGCATAAGCTTAGTGATATGGTTTATGAGGTTAATTGTGCGAAAGTCTTCACATTCAATTGCTCCTGGTCATTTTGGTATAGCTATAAATACAGATTTCAGCATATCACTGGGTAGATATCCACTGCTGTAAATATCATTTAACATTTTGGTTAATATGTCTACTCCAAATTCTCCCAATACTTCTAATTCTTCTATTGTTTAAATATTGAGCACAACCCACTACTGGCAACGCCGATCGCATTCTGGTATGAACCTAAGGCCTATCCACGTCAATATGGAAGCACTATACTCGAGTTTCGCCCTTGTTTGAGCTCGTCAGTAGTGCATATCCTTGACCGGACCCGGAAACAGTCCCGGATCACGCGTGTGAAGCGGGTGTGTAACCACGCGGCACACACTGGACACACCAAATTATCACAACAGAACATCACAACGCTACCCATCGTAGGCTATGCTCAAGATTGCCCAATCGCCGCGACCGACGTCCGTCAATCGATGGGACCCGAACGATCAGGACTTCTCACTGGCAAGGAACACCAGGCCTCCTAAATCCAGTGAGCAACAATCAATTGATTATGTGGTTGTTTCGGGATTTGAAATTTAAATATTGAGCACAACCCACTACTGGCAACGCCGATCGCATTCTGGTATGAACCTAAGGCCTATCCACGTCAATATGGAAGCACTATACTCGAGTTTCGCCCTTGTTTGAGCTCGTCAGTAGTGCATATCCTTGACCGGACCCGGAAACAGTCCCGGATCACGCGTGTGAAGCGGGTGTGTAACCACGCGGCACACACTGGACACACCAAATTATCACAACAGAACATCACAACGCTACCCATCGTAGGCTATGCTCAAGATTGCCCAATCGCCGCGACCGACGTCCGTCAATCGATGGGTCCGGGACTGTTTCCGGGTCCGGTCAAGGATATGCACTACTGACGAGCTCAAACAAGGGCGAAACTCGAGTATAGTGCTTCCATATTGACGTGGATAGGCCTTAGGTTCATACCAGAATGCGATCGGCGTTGCCAGTAGTGGGTTGTGCTCAATATTTAAATTTCAAATCCCGAAACAACCACATAATCAATTGATTGTTGCTCACTGGATTTAGGAGGCCTGGTGTTCCTTGCCAGTGAGAAGTCCTGATCGTTCGGGTCCCATCGATTGACGGACGTCGGTCGCGGCGATTGGGCAATCTTGAGCATAGCCTACGATGGGTAGCGTTGTGATGTTCTGTTGTGATAATTTGGTGTGTCCAGTGTGTGCCGCGTGGTTACACACCCGCTTCACACGCGTGATCCGGGACTGTTTCCGGGTCCGGTCAAGGATATGCACTACTGACGAGCTCAAACAAGGGCGAAACTCGAGTATAGTGCTTCCATATTGACGTGGATAGGCCTTAGGTTCATACCAGAATGCGATCGGCGTTGCCAGTAGTGGGTTGTGCTCAATATTTAAATTTCAAATCCCGAAACAACCACATAATCTTCTATTGTTATTTCATCTGGTCCAGCTGTTTTTCCTTTCTTCATATATTTCATAGCGTCGGCGACTTCTTCTTTTAGCATAGGTGGACCTTCTAAGTTACTTTCTTCTGTTAATTATTCCCTTTCCCCATTATATAATTCTTTTATATACTCATTCCACCTCTTCATTATATCATCTTCCTCCAATAATACCTTTCCTGTTTTTGATTTCAAACACCCTGTATTTATTCTTATTTTGCTTCCCGTGAGCTCACTGATTTGTCTGTGCATATTTTTTGTATCTGTAATGGCATTTAATTCAATTTTTTTGCACTGCTCATTTAACCAACTTTCTTTTGCCTTCCAACATTTATCTTTTATTTCTTTATTTATCTTAGCGTATTCTTGTTTGTCATTTTTACTCTGTTTTCTTTTGTCCATCAGCATTAAGATTTCTGCATTCATCCATTTTTTCTTAGCTATTTGACTTCTCTCCGGTAATATTTCTTTGCTAGTTTGATTAATGGATTCCCTTAACATATCCCACTGTTCATTTATACTCTGTATTTCAGCTATTACATTGTACCTATTTTTCACAGTCACTATGTATTGTTCTTGACTTTCTTTATCTACTTTCAGAACCTCTTTATTAAGTCTCATGTTCCTAACCATTTGTTTTCCTCTCTTTAATCTTACTTTTATTTGTCCACACAGTGGTACATGATCACTATTACAGTCGGCGCCAGGCATTGTTTTTACATTAATTAGAGCATTTCTAAATCTTTTATTAATTAGTATGTAGTCAATTTGGTTGCGTATTTTCTGATCAGGGCTTTTCCATGTGTATAGTCGTCTTTTATGGTGTTTAAACCACGTGTTTCCAATTATCATATCATTGATATTTGCCCATTCTATTAGCTTTTCCCCTCTGTCATTTCTTGCACCTAAACCATAATTCCCCACTACATCCTCCATTTTCCCCTTTCCTACTTTTGCATTAAAATCTCCAAGCATTATTTTTATTTCCTGTGATCTAATTTGAGCCATCGCCATTTATATTTCATCGTAAAAGTGTTGTATTTCTTCATCACTACTGCTTGTTGTTGGTGCATATACTTGTATAATATTTATATCTATTGGTTTGCCTTTGATTTTTACCAAAATAACTCTATCTGAAATACACCAGTATCCATTAAGTGACTTGGCTGTTTCTTCGTCAAGTATTATTCCTACACCTTTTTCATGTGTATCCCCTCCAGAATAAATTATTGTGTGGTTGTCAGCTATAATTTTACCCGATCCCTTCCATCTCATCTCACTGACGCCTAGTATATTCATATTCATGCTATCCATTTCTCTTAGAACATTGTTCAACTTTCCTAGCTCATTTAATGTCCTAACATTCCATGTTCCTACTCTAAATTTATTTATTTTATTTATGATTTTGCCATCAGTAGCTGGATGACGGTCTGGTGTCACCTGTGGCTCATGACTGTCCCTACCGGACGAGGATGTCCTAAGACAGCCATTAACGTCGTTCACTAACTCTGATATGTGTTTTGCCATGAAGTCTTGGGAAGATAATGTGGTGGTTTCACCTTGCCTTCCACATTCACATGGTGGTCTTTTACCTCTACCTATAACAGCCATTTCCGACTGTAAGGACAAGTGAGTGCCCTGCCTGCCCTGCTCAGCTGCAGAGTTGTCCACTTATTCCGGTGGATACTCGGTCCCCAGAGCTATGTTAGCCACACCGTGGTGTGTTTCCATCCTCTACCACGGGGAGGTGCATTTGGGATTTTCCCTTCCTAAAGTTATGGTCTATGACCAAAACTCTCCAGTACTTTTTAGAGGAAATATATATATATATATATATATATATATATATATATATATATATATATATATATATATATATATATATATATATATATATATATATACTAGCTGACCCGGCCCGGCTTCGCCCAGGCCCTGGAGGGGATCTTTTCTATCTATCAGTCTGTCTGTCTGCTTGTTTGTCTGTCTGTCTGTCTGTCTGTCTGGCTGACCCGGCCCGGCTTCACCCAGTCCCTGGTGGGGAGCATCTCATTTAATTAATATAAGTAGTCATATAAGCTCTCCCGTTCCCGACTATCTGTCTGTCTGTCTGTCTGACCCGGCTTCACCCAGTCCCTGGTGGGGAGCATCTCATTTTATTCATATACGTAGTCATATAAACTCTCCCGTTCCCGACTATCTGTTTGTCTGTCTATCTGTCTGTCTGTCTGTCCCGGCCCGGCTTCACCCAGTCCCTGGTGGGGAGCATCTAATTTAATTCATATACGTAGTCATATAAGCTCTCCCGTTCCCGACTGTCTGTTTATCTGTCTGTCTGTCTGACCCGGCCCGGCTTCACCCAGTCCCTGGTGGGGAGCATGTCATTTAATTCATTCATATAAGTAGTCAAATAAGCTTCCGTTCCCGACTATCTGTCTGTCTGTCTATCTATCTGACCCGGCGTGGTTTCGCCTGTAAACAGTAACTTAAAAGAATGTCCTTCCACACACCATTCATTATTTTTAATGAAAACTGTTTTTATTCACCGACATGACAGTTGATAAGTTTTGTAAGCAGAAATAGATGGGTTACAATGTTATGCATTATGCATTATTTTTATGCAAACTTTGAAAATGCCTTAAAGATTGTATCATTATTTATTATAACTCATATGCCTAAAAATAACTATAGACAAAGAGTTTAATAATAGTGCAAGTAAGTCCAACAATATGACTATAAAGTATATAGAAATGTTATTAAAAGTTATGCCCCTTGAAATAACTTTTCTAGAGTGAAGTCCCCCTGCTATATAGACATTATATAATGAAAATGGAAAAGTAACTGTTATTAAATAAGTAGAAGATTTTACACTAAGAAACTATTATAGTCGGTTGCACAGGAATGAAAG